>MSTJ01000003.1:31738-456340 GCA_001956345.1 Ramalina peruviana | reverse complement strand
AAGTAATATCCGTATTAAGTAAATAAAGCTTTATAACCCGGATAATTATAGGAGCTAAAGAACCGAGGATTTTAAAAACCGTAAAAAGCTTATAATTTTAATATTACCTTTTTTTAAAATAAAGGCTCGCCTTCGAGTTTATCGTATATCCTTAGTTTTTAAATATTATTAATTATTTTAATTAAAATTAGACTTATTAATCGAAATAATAATTTAATATAATATAAAATATCGGATATTTTTTAATCGAAATATTTTAATAATGGTAAATATTTTTAATTAGACTTTCGGATCGATAAAAATAGGATTTAAACGATTAAGGTACTACTTATAATAAACGTCGATAACGTTTTAAATATATTAGAATTTAGATTCATTTACGTAATATTATACGTTATCCGGATTTTTACTAACTTAATTAATTTTATATTAAAGTTTTCCTTATTTACCGGTATGTTTTAAATTTCGAATCTTATTTAACTTATATTGTTTAATTTCCGGATTATTTACGGTAACCGGTTTTAGAAATAATAACTTTTAACTAAATATAAAAAACTTTTCGGGTTTAAAAAACTTTATAAGATCGTTAGCGTAAGAAACGGGATAAATTTTAAAAAAATCCGGAACGTTAAACTTATAAAAAAAATTATATTAAGTTATAATTTTAAATAGTTTTAAACGTTTATAATTTAATTTTTTATTTAATTAATTAATAACGAAATTCCGGGTATTAATTATAATTTTATCGCTAATTTTAAAGTTTACGTTTTTCCGCTTTTTATTTATTTATTTAACGATATTTTTTTATAAGCGAATAAAATTTTTTTTTAATTATATTAAAAATATTTTATATAATAACCGAAATATTAATAATTTTTTATATTTAACGCTTTTTTTTTATAATAAYATATTCCGTATCGTTTAATCAGAAAAACATTTTTAAATTAAAACTTTTATTTATATAAAAAAATATTATTTTAATACTTTAATTAATAATATTATTATCCGCGAATTTTAATATAAATAATTATCGAATTTAATTATTTTAAAAATAATTAATATAAAAACGTAACCTTTTTTCGATTTCTTAATTTATATATTCCGATTAATTATTTATTTAAACGTAATATAAAATTAAAGTTTTAAAATCGATATATAATTAACGTAATAACGATCTTTATATTTTATTTATAAATTAAAGGCCTTAATCCAATATAATTAATAAAAGTAATCCGTAATATTTAAAGATTTCTTTAATAAAAAACTAGGTTATTTTTCGTACCGAAATATTTTTTTTTTTTATTTTATAAGGGATATAATACCGTTTTTTCGAAAGTTTATTTATTATAATAAAAATAATATTTATAGATTCGTTTTCTAGAAATCCGGTAATAAAATCGTATATAATATCTTTTTACCGTTAATCGGTAACCTTAAGTTAATATAAAAGATTAATAGGTTTTTAATAAGATATTTTCGTTCGGAAATAAATACCGTAATTAAAAACGTATTTATTAACGTTTTCCCTAAGAATAAATTAATAAAAATAACGAAAAATTATTTTAATTATACGATTTTATTTAGGATATTTATTTATTAATTCGTCGTAAATATACTCGAAAACTTTAGTCCGAAAAAACGAAAAAATTTAAAGTTTATTTTTAAATTTAAAAATATTATTCTTTACTTTAATATATTTAAAAAAAATCTTTTTAAAACGTCGGAATTAATCGGTAATAATAGTTTTTTTAAATTCGGTTAATTTAGGATCGGTAATATTTACTTTTTTTATTTAATGGTAAAAATTAACCGATTCCGGTAATTTTAAACCTAAATTTAAGTTATTATTATCTTTTTCCTTTTTATTAAAGGCAGTGATTTCGAAACGATTAAATAAAAGGAGCGTTTAATATTAAAACTTAATACGATCGTTATCGTTTTTTTTCGGCCGATAACCGGGTATTTTTATTAAGGTATTTATTTTATTATTCTGCTTATTAAACTTATAAATAGTTTTAAAGTTAAATTTAAATAATAGACTTAAATAACGGGCTTATTTACGAAAAAACTTTTATTAATTAATAAAATATTTAAGTATTTAATTATTTACGAAAATCCGAATAAAAATATTTATTATTTCTAATTTAGGTTTTTAATTTTTTAATTATTTAATAATAATTAATAGCTCCTTATCGTAAATATTATAATTATATTTGGTAAATAATATAGTTTTATTATAGAATACGACTAAGTATAATTATTTATTATTATCGTATTACGAAAGAACTTTATTAAAAATATAATCCGAAAAGTCTATTTTAAAAACTACCTYTTTATTTTTATCGAAGTATCGAAAAATAAGTACGGTAATAAGTACTTCCCGCAAATCTTTAAAAGCTTTTTAATATTCGTTAATCCAAATAAAAAAGGCATCCTTTTTAGTAAGTTTAATTAATATACGAGTTATACGTAAGAATCCTTTAATAAATCGTTTAAAAAAATTATAAAAATTAATAAAACCTTAAAGTTGTTTAAGATTTATAAATATAAGTTATTTCTTAATTATTCTAATTTTTTCGCGGTTAATTTCGAAACCCTCGGTAATAACGATAAGTCCTAGGAACTTAATTTTTTATACGCTAAACTTAGATTTTTTAATATTTATTTATAATCTAGCTTTATAGAGTTTAGTTAATATTTTCTTAATATATTCCGTATACTTTTTCTTTATTTTATTATAAATTAGAATATCGTTTAAATATATTTAATAGAAATTATTAAAATATTCGAAAAGTATATTATTTATATATTATTAATAAGAAACCGGGCCGTTAATTAATCCGAAAAATATAACTTTATATTTAAAGGCTCTTAATAACGTTACGAAAATAATAAAATCCTTATTTTCGGATAATATCCTTAATTTATTAAAAATAGTAATAATATTTAATCTAATAAGGAACTTATATTTAATTATACGAACTAAAACTTTATTAATTAAAGGGATAGGATATCGGTTCTTTTTAATAATAAAATTAAAGGCTTAATAATCGATATAAAATCGAAAATCTTTATTAAATTTAAAAATAAATAAGATAAATAACTTATACGGTACTTTACTAAGTTCGATAAAATTTTTTCTAAAATTTTCGGCAATATAGTCCTTAAGCTTTTAAAGCTTATAATTAAATATAAAGTAAAAACGGTTTCGTAAAAAAACGTTTTTAAAAATAAGTTTAATTTTATAATCGTATTTTCGATAAAATAAAAGCTTATCGGCTTTAAATTTATTAAAAACGTTTCTAAATATATAATATTTTTCCGGAAGTCGATTTATTATTTCTTCGGGAATCGTAACTTCTTTAATAAAATTATCGTATATAGTAATTATTTTAATAATCTTAATATAATTTTTAGAAAAGTTATCCGTAACCTTAATTAAACTATTATACGTAATATAAAAAAAAGTCGTTCTTTTTTTTTTATAATATTAAAAATAATAATTATAAGCAACTATATTAATCGTAAAAATATTAAAAGGTTTCTTTTTAACTTTAAGTATTAATTCGATAAATAATTCCGTTATTAATTTAGTAATATTTAACGGAATAAAAAATAATTTAATTTCGGTCGTAATTTAATTAATTTTAAATAATAAACCAGCCTTTTTTAAAAATAAAGGAACATATTTATTTTTAGAATAATTTGCTCCCGTATAATCGTAGAAATTAAATATAAAAAGAATATTATTTCGATAAATATTTAATTATATTCCGTATCGTTTTATTTAAGGTTTTCCGAAAATAATATCGTATTATCTTAATTAAATAATAAATATAAAAACCGATAATTCGGAATAACCTTATATTATTAAAATCGGATAAATAAAATAAATAATTAGTTTAGGATTTATATATCCGTCGTATTTTTTAACGGGTATAAACCGAAAAAGTTTATAAAAAAAATTTAAAATATATTATATATTTGGGGAATAATTTTTTCGTTAATAAAATAATAACCGGTAACTCCGGTATCGATAAAGAATTTAAGAAAAATTATTATTTTATTAAAAGAAATAAAGCCGGAAATAACGAAAAACTAATCGTTTTATAAATTAAAAAATAAAACTATTTTCGGAAAATTATAATTATAATCTATAACGTAAATCTAAAAATAAAACGTTTATTTAATTTTTATTACGTTTTTAATAAAAGTTAACCGTTTAACGAATAATTTAAATTAGAATTATTATCGGAAAAAAAGTAATAAAATAATTAATAATAAGTAAAGTTTCCGTTATTATTTCGCGAATACGGTCGTTCGATTTTATTAATCTTTATAATAAGTTTTCTTAAATAACGGTTTAGTTCCGGGTACTCCGACCTTATATAAGGTTTATTATATTAATAATATTTAAAAAGTTTTTAAATCGTTTATCGAAATATTTATACCGTTTCCGAAACGGGCTAAAAATAAAAAACGGTCGTTAAATAATAAAAACTTTTTATAATAATTTTATTAATATTTTAAATCTTTTTAAAAAGTATTAACGTAAAATTACCAAACTTTTTCTATTAACGATTAAATTTTATCCGTTAGTTTCGATCGATTTTCTTTAAGTATTTATATATTATTTTTAAATTATTTAATTCGTATATTCCCTAAAAAAATACGGTACGGAAACGATTAAATAGGCGATTAATTAATTCCCGAACGGTAATTCGTTAATTATTTTCTAAATTAAAATATTTAAATATTTTAATTAATCGAATAAACTTTAAATAAAAGATTACGAACTTATTTTTAAATAATATCCTTAAAAATTAAAATTTATCGATTTATTTGTTATTTTAATTAATATTTTCGTAAATCTTATTAAAGGCTTTTTAAATTTTTAAAGGTATCGCGAAAATAAGTTATCCTTTATTATCGTAATCGGCGTTTAGCTATTTTAAAATACGGTTTTGTAATATAAAAACGATATATTTTACTTTAATTTCGTTAATAAAATATTAATCCTTATTAATACGAAGTTTAACGTTAATCTTTTTTTTAAATATACGTTAATAATTTCGGTTATTATTAATAAAAGGTTCGGGATCCTTTAATCGGTAATTTTTTTAAATTTTGGACTTTAGGATAAAAAACTAAGAATTTTATTAACGATAAAAGGTTTTAACTTTTATTATTAAATTAATATTTTTTTTATTTAAACGTTTATTTTTTTAACGGAGTTCGTTATTCGTTATTTAAATTTTAATATTCGAAAAAAAAGTATCCCGGGTATTAAAATCTTTGTTTTCGTTATTTATTAAATCGATCGAATCCCGGCCTAAATAATTCTTAAATTATATTCGGGTAACCTATTATTATATAAGTTTTAAGTCCGTTTTAAATTTATCGTTCTTATTTATTAGTTCGGTAACTTCGTTATTAAAATAACGACGGTTTTAAACGTTAACGTTACGTTATTATCGGAATAAATTAAATTAATTAAGGAATTTATTTAATTTTTAAAAACTTATAATTAAATAAACGAAATATTCCTATATCGAAGTTAAATAAAGATAAATCTTAACCGTTAATATTAAAGTAATTTTTTTTAATTTATAATAAAATACTTTATTAATACTTTTATTATAAATATTATAGGTTTTTCCTTATCCGATTAAATTACCCGGCTAAAAATAATTAATAATTATAATTTTAATAAGTTACTTATTTTTAAAAGCGGTATTTTTTAAATATTCGGTTAAAAATAAAAAGTTATCGGCCGTTTTAACTTAATTAAATAATAAACTCCGAATAATAGGCCTACGTAAATCCGATATAACTTCGAATTCTTAATAAAAAAATAAAAAAAAAGAATAAATAAAGGAAATAAAAATATTATTTATTAAAGCCCTTTTTTAAAAATTATAATTTAACTTTTCGAAAATATTATTATTTAAAGAAATATTATCTTTAGGTTTTTAAACCGTACTTAATCTTTATTATAGAAATAGTCTAACCGAATTAATATCGGTTTTATAACGGATTAACGTAACTTCCCGTCTTTATTATCGATTTGCCCGTAATAAATCCTAAACGTTTATTTTAAATTATCTTTAATTATATACCGCCGGTTATCCGTTATTAATAAGTAATATTAAGTAAAGCCGTTATTTAATTTCGTTATTTTAACGAAAACGAATATAAATATAACCTTAATATAATATTAAAATATAAGACCGGGTCTAAGTAAATAAATAGAAAAATAATATTACTAAGACTAAAGATACTAAGGTATAGAAAAAAGAGGAAAGCGAAAACCTTAACTGCCTATATACTTTAATCTTATAATATTCGTAATAACGTAACTCGACACGTTTATAAAGATAATACGAAATAACGTAATAACGGCCGTATTATAAATGCTATATTATAAACGGTATTACTATAATATTGGGTAAGCGGTGTCCGTATTAGGTAAGCGGTGCCTTATAGCCCGGATAGCTGTAGGAGCCGAGGAACCGAGGATCCTGGAAACCGCAAAGGGTTCATGGCTCTAACAGTTTTTAAATAAAACGACCCGATTATACTTAGCCGCTCCGTTACCGGAGCGGTTACAATACGTATTCGCGGTCGGCACTAACCCCTCCGGCGTTTCCTATTATGATAATTACCTTCGTATAAATTTTACGTTTAATAATATAATATATTTAATTATAAAAAAACGATTTATTAATAAAATTATAAATAATATTATCGATTATATATAAGAATTATTAAATTATAATAAATAAAACTTAAAAACCGCTTAAACTAATATAATAAAATAAATTAATCGTTATTAAAAAAACGTTATTTATAGAATTAATAACCGGGTTTACTTATTAATAAAAAATATTAAAATAATAAAATTTTATAAAAAATTTAATTCTAAAATAATTAAATCATATAAAATAGGAAATAAAATAAATTATTTATACGAATTCGATTTTCTTATTAATTTTTATATTAAGAATAATTTTTATATAAGTTTTTTATCTATAACCGTTAAAAACCTATTATTTAAATAAAAATTCGTTTTTATTAATTTTATTATTATTAACGATTAAAAAAATARAAAATTAATAATATTTTTAGTTTTCGATTTTTATATAAACGATTATAATATAAAATGACTTAATCCGGTTACGATTTTAATTTAAAATAATATAACTTTAATAAAAATAAATTTAAATATATTATTAATATAATAAACGAATATTATTTTATTTATTTTAATAAACCCGGTTTATATAATTAATTACGTTAAAACCGTTTTCGTTATTACGATTAAATTTTATAATAACTTTTTATTATATTATTAATATCGCAGACGATATTTTTAAAAAAAGGGGGGGTAATATTAAAACTATACTAAAATATGAAAATACTAGCCGTATACCGATTAATGGTTCGTTATTTAATATTTAACCGGTAACTTTTCGGCTCGCTTAACGGGCTTATTAATTATATTAAGTTAGCGGCTTAACGATTCGGCTATATAAAGCCTATTTATAAACTTACTTATACTTTTACTCTTTATAGTTATCCTTTTCGATTAATAAACCCTTATTAATATTACATTCCAAGCCGGGTCTTATCAAAAAGCCCCCCGGGAGCTAGGCCTAATAGGGCTAACGTGCTAAGGATAAGAGAACTAGACGCTGGAACTATTATACTAATTTAGTATTTTTAGTACGTTTTTTAAAATTAACCAATCAGATTACCAGATATAAATTTAAGGTTAACCGAGACCTGGCCAAGACTTTTAGCAGACCAGGTCATGTTCTCTCCCGTCTGGAAGGGTCTTCAGGTTACCAGGTTTTGAACATCTTCACACGAAGAGGTCCCAAAAACCTCCAATATATTGCAGACTACCCTCAGCAGCACGCTTCACTACTGGAAAAGGGCAGCCTCTGCAATCTATTCGGCTAAGCCTTGAGCGCGTCGCACCCGAGAAATAGTCCTTCGCGCTTTCTCTTTGGCTTTAAGGGCTCCAACAGCAGCAACATCTTCGAGATAGCATGCGTTACTGAAATACAGCAGCCGCTCGTACTTATTTCGAATCGTCGACAGGCCATCGGCTATCGACGTAGCCACGGCGTCTTTGAATTGACGCATCGGAGTCATATTATAGAGTTGAGCCAGCTCATGTATGTCCCGGCCTTTGTTATCAAAATGGGACAGGAGTTCCAGGAGGCTCGATACTCCAGGTCGCAGGCTCGGGTCATATTGAACATTTGGCAATGAATCGGTCAATGCCAACCTGACCTTCATCTGTATGTCAGAGACGGAATCATTGATGTGGATACGAGACCGATGGTCGGGGTCTGACTTCGACATCTTCTGGTTGGGTTCCCGTAGCGACATCACGCGCCGAGACCGTGCTAGAAGAATGATGGTCAGCGCATCTATGACCTGACCGACTTCGTGGCATCCTTACAGAGTAAAATCTCAGGCTTAATTAGGACATTGCCATAGACAGAGTTAAACGCATCAGCGCAGTGCCGTGTAAACTCTAAATGCTGGACTTGATCTTCCCCAACTGGGACATGCGTCGCCCTAGACCTCGTCAGCAGCTTGACGATCGTACAACGAATGGTCGCACCCATAGAGTAGAATATCGGCTGCCTGTAAGACCGGATAAGAAAAAAGACCCAGCTTCAACTTCTCCTTTGCAGCGCCAGCCTCAAAAGCCCCAGAATGGTCTGGTATCGACAGCTTGCTCTGGATACAATCAGGAAGACGACAGATAGGCCGATCCGAAGATTCTCATACCTTCCACTGGGTCATACGGGATAGATGCCCAATCGGTGCAAGGCAGCTTAGTATCCACATGAGCTCGGTATGCTCAGCTACCTGCATTCCGGTGAGCAAGGGCAGCACCACTTTTCATCCTGCACCTCTCACTGCTGACTGATAGAATAAAGTGCACCGCTCAGGGTCAAGCCCTATTGCCAGCAAAGCTGCAAGCGTTTCTCTTTTCCATTGCCGCAAGTGCTTGGTATTTTGCTGCACAGTGATAGCATGGAGGTCAACGATTGAGAATATTAGATCTGTTGATGATGGGGCCTCATCCTGTAAAGCAGTCCACTGCTGCAACGCGCCTAAGTAGTTGCCAAGGTGAGGAACACCTGTTGGCTGGATACCCGAGAAGACGACCTTGCATTGTGGTGATGTGGAACTACGCCTCGAATGCAGACGAGTCCGCAAGGGTAAAGTTGAGCGGAAGAGATGTAGAGCCTTTCTTGCCCAAGGTTGCGTCGTCGGGACATGAAGGAGCGGGCCATGGTTCATTGCGCTTCGGTAGGCATCGCTCGCATATGATGATCCACGAGACAAATGGAGCTGGGCATGTAAGATTCGCTCAGGCCTGAGAATGTAAATACCGGAACTAGTGGTTGCCGACCACCGCGCTATCGTTAAAATACATAGATTATGATACTATCGCAGAACCAATAGAAAGAGGATATAAATTGACGGCGTCACTCTTGGCAATTGACGAAGGCCGCGAGGGGGCCCTTCGTTGCTCGAAACTCCTATTGGATTTCATAACCCATTTCACTGATGTGATGTATTTTGCCCGTTGCTCATGTCCTTCGCTTCTTGCGTGAAGTTGTTGTCGTGCAGCATCTCATACGCCGCTTGTGAAGTCTGAAAGGCCTCCCCACGCCCATAATGCGCCCATTTCGGTTCCATCTCCTGCTTGACATTCCGCAAATCCGCATCCATATTCTTGCCGACACCTGGAAGAGAGATGTCAGTTTCAATCCATTGGCTGGCAATGAGAGCTGTGAGGAGTTGCAGACCTAAAGGCTCGAATTGCCACATGTTGGCTTTCATACCGATACCATAGTATTGATATTTTCTCAGAAATGCGAGCCAAAGCTCCACCGTGTCGGCATCTCCGTCTTGTATTTGGATCAAGCGCCGCATGGTAATCCTTTCGAAATTCTCCTGACTCTTCTTGAATATAAAATTACTTCGCGGCACTGTCCACCTCTCTACAATCCTCGGCAGTGGGATTGGCCCTAATGCCGGCAAGTTGAGATAGTATGCGGCCCTCAAAGCAAAATCTGCAAGGAATTCGACGTTCCGGACACTGTAAGATCTGAGCTGAAGATCACACGAGGGTATGCCAAACTTCGGCACCCGTTTGAGCGGCTTCAGATAGATAGCTTGTAGGCTCCGAAATCGTCGCGCCTGTACAGGTGCTACTCGTGATGGCCGAGATAGGTCGTTTGAATGGAGGGACTCGCTCTGGTCGAGAGCTTCACTTGAGCTTTGCTCGGCTGGTTGGATGCCCCTACAACATGAGAGCTGGTCAGTCGTTCGTAAAGAAGCAATGGGCTGCCACGCCCAGATCCAAGTCGGAAAAGGTACTTGAAGCAGTTTCGGACAACGGACAGTTGGATTTCTGCCAGGCGCTTTCTCGAGAGGATTATTGGATCTGGATAAGAATGGCATTACTCACACTGCAGCATTGCTGGGTCGATCATGATCCTGTCTCATTAGGGGTCGACAGTGAAATCGAGCCCGAAAAGGCGTGCCTATTGCTGCTTTTCGGCGCATAGGGACCGACCTCTGGAGGCAACATGATCTTTTCAGCATTGTCTCAATCCTATGCAAAGAGGCACCAATGATCTCCAATGACTGCGCCATTAAGTTTTGCGAATATCTTCTATATTAGAGCGTTCGACTTGCTGAGGCTACAAGGAGCAAGATCTTGAAGGCTACGACCCAGGCGTAGGAAGCACAATCGTTGGATACGAAGCTGAATCAAATGATTACACAGTACTAGCCTACCCAGTCCGGTATTACCAGGAAAGCTTGGTGGTAAATTACATGTATCATCATGCTCAATTGCCAAGCCTCAGGCAATGGGCGCCAGAACCGGAACATTACTTGGTAGACTCATTATGGAATCCACTGTACCGCTTTTTGCACGTGTGCTTGAAGCGGAGAACTTCATCCGCCAAAGATTGCCCATCAGTCTCAGTCAATGCTCGATAGGTATCATATGCGGCTCTGGGCTGGGCAGCTTGTCTGAGGCCATTGCCCCTTCTCCGCGCTGTGAGCTTGAGTATAGCGCGATTCCGTACTTCCCTCGCAGCTCAGGTAGCAATACCCTCTATCCATCTTGATAATTCCTGAAGCATGATCCCTGATCAGCCTCAGTCCCTGGTCATGCAGGCAAGCTCCTCTTTGGACGACTTGAGGGTGAAGTACAGCCGGTAGTTCTCATGCTAGGCAGGGCTCAGTAAGTCAGGTCGCATGCTTCATGGGATCATGAATCTTAGACATCTTCAACCTGTAGTTTCTACGAGGGTCTCTCGATGCAGGATGTCTCTTTCCCTGTTCGAGCCTTGAAACGGTTGGGAATTCAAACTCTGATAGGTAAGACACGCTGATGGTATGGGTCGGAGTATTCAAGCGTGACGCTAGCTCAGTCACGAACGCTGCGGGAGCCTTGAATCATAAGTATGCCGTTGGAGATGTCGTCGTCCTGCAAGACGTATGTACTACTGGCTGACGGGGGGTCATCAAATTAACGTGGATCGCAGCATCTTAATTTAGCCGGCCTTTGTGGTCTGCACCCTCTGCGGGGCCCGAACGCAGACGAATTTGGCGAACGTTTTCTTGCGCTTTCAGACGCTTATGACCTGGATTTGCGTCGTCGAGCGCATCGCGCTTGGTCTCGCCTGCCCAAGGAAGGGTCCCCAGGAAGAAAGTTCCACGAGGGAGTTTACGCCTTTGTCTCTGGCCCAAGGTAGGTCGAGAATGCTGCAGATTCAATCGTAGACTGACATCGGCGTCCACATAGCTATGAGACCAGAGCCGAATGTAGAATGTTGCAGGCCATGGGCGCTGATCTCGTGGGCATGTCGACGGTGCCGGAGATCGTAGTGGCCAGGCACTGCGACATCAAGATCGTGGCCTTTAGCCTCGTGACCAACTTATCGGTGCTGGACGAAGGACCTAAAGGTGACGATCCGCAGGTGCAGCTCGGTGGCCATGGCACTTTGTCAAAGATCATTGGCGAAGGAAGGGCGAATCACAAAGTACGTCCTCGACTGCTTTTCCCTATCTCGTCTCAGGCTTCAAGTCTCCCGGCGTAAGTCTTGCTGGCTGGCAAGTACACCGTGATCGATGCGACCGGGAATCGGATCGGGTGCAATGCTAAAACCCCGTCTCTGCCAGGAAGTGTTGAACGCTGGTCATGATGCCGCAAATGATATGCAGGGAAGTCCATTGGAATCGCTGGAATGAACAAACATGCTGACTCGTGTGTTTGCAGCTTCTGGTCTCGATCTTGATCAAAGACCTCTCTGGCGCACAAGGCATTCGATGACGAGTTCGCAGTAAAGGGTGGGCGGAGGGGATGGTAGGAGTAAATCCTCGCGGAGACTGTGAAGGTGCTTGCTCCTTTCTTCTTTACATTCGGCTGGTCCGTCTCAGTCTTTGAGGCTTCCTTTTGACCGCGCCTGCTGCAGCTTTTTATAGAAAGCCTTTCTACCTCTGACTTTTGACCCTTGTATCTCGCTATATTTCCTCTTGAATCGGCCTGTTGATGTCTCACCAGACATGATCTCATCAGCAAATGACCGCTTCCGGTCCTTGATTGGTATCCTGGCGCTGTAGTATTCCGAGGGGCCCTCCAGTATGGTCCCGATCTGGAAATATCCAGAAGCCAGCGACTGAGGGGATTCGTTCTTGTAATGTCGCTTTGGATCAAGTGCGCCACGCATTCGCAGGAGCTGCAAATCGCGTTTCATGGCCGGGTTCATTTCTGGCCGGGGTAAGTCGAACCAATCCGACCCAGCCGTGGCTTGCTTTTCCTTCGCCGCAAATCAGCAAAGCTATAGCAACGGTGCCAGACAAGTGTGAAAAGCATTCGCCGCCTCAGAGTAACTATGTATCAAAATTCTTCCATGATGGCAGCACGATTCCATGACGGTACGTGGATCTGCTTCAAGTATAATGGGATGATTTTCATCAATGGCAAAAGAACGGGTCACGGCATCATACTTGAATTTTACGGTTCCTCTGTGTGATAGGATCCTCCACTTTTCGACCGTAGTTGGCGCTTTGTTGAATTGATGATCCCTGCAGGCAAGATCCATCCGTGCGAGCAACGCCTTCATGTTGAACATTCGTGGGTTCCTCCACACTGCGCTCCTTCAACCGCCGACATCTTGGTCATGTTAGTATTTCTGGGCATGTATCATCAGGTGGCTTGGAGTATAAGGATACGCACTTTGGCAAGGTACGGTCGTTGTGATGGAGCGAAGGAATTGTTGTCACGGAAGGTTTTTCCCCTTGCATCCGGCGCTCTGCGTTTTCGAGTAGGCTTCGGATCTGACCCAACTCGAACTCGCCTGATATTGTAGCGTCATCAAGAGAACTTGAAACAGAAGAAGGCTCCATTGTTGCTTGTGTGGTCGAACGGCAAGGTGATGTACGTAGGGATTCGGAATGAAGGTTAAATGTATGATATTTTGCCGCTTGTTAATTTACACTTAGCGCTGGGCGATGGTTATGTCCGGCATCAACCTAAACACGGTAGTCTTGGGAGTGGTCCCTCGGGTGGCAGGGCTTGGGCGACCCACGGGCGATTGGTGCCCGAAGATCAATTGGGCGAGACGAGCAATGGGGCAAGTGCAGCTACTGTAGTGTTGTTTCCTGATACCTTCAGATGCTTCGATGACAGGTGATGTGAACGCTGTAACTATTGCGCAGCTAGTCTCGCTCATATATGCAGACGCGAAGCCCCTGTGAATTGTGAAGCGCCGCCCTCCCCACTCCGAGTCTTTCTGGGGCCAATCTCAAGACTTGTCGTTCAGCTTTCCATTCCCTGCGCCTTCCCAATCCTCCCCTGCTTCCAATATCTACACCTTCAATCGGATGCGATTGTCACATTTGAATGGATCAAGACCCGTCCCGAGCTGGGCAGCAGCAAAGTGCGTCCTCTACAGGCTACGATGTTAGTGTCGGTGGTCATTACGGTATGTCTGTCCCAGGTCCACCAAACTTGCACAGTCAAGGTTCATTCTGCATCGTCTGAAAAGTCCCATGAAAGTGAAAAGCTGACCAGGGCGGATCGATGTAGGGGCGAGCGCCCAGGTACGTCATCGATTGTCAAGTCTACAATCGCGTAAATGGATGCAAAGTTGCACCCTGCCTGACGGTCGCGAGCGTAGGCTGCTGCTCGGCGCGGCTACAACCTGGGACCTGAGCTCTACGCTGGCACCTGGGCGAATGTGATCCATCCAACCAAATGTTGCTCACACACAATTCTGACGGCTTCTTCAGGTCAGCCAGGGACTCAATGGCAATTATCGCGACATCTTGACCACGTACTGGCAGCAAACCATTCACCAACTGGAGAACGAAACCCACGACTACAAAATTCACCAATTGCCACTAGCTCGCATCAAGAAGGTTATGAAGGCCGATCCCGACGTGAAGATGATTTCAGCTGAAGCGCCCATCCTTTTCGCCAAAGGCTGTGACATTTTCATCACCGAGTTGACCATGCGCGCCTGGATCCACGCGGAGGAGAACAAAAGGAGGACTTTACAGAGATCGGACATTGCATCTGCACTAGCCAAATCAGATATGTTTGACTTTTTGATTGACATCGTCCCACGCGAGGAGCCAGCAAGCCACGGGAACAAAAGATCACAGGGCGGCCAAGCGGGTGTGAATCCTGGCGCCACTCCATCAGCGCCAGCGCCCGGTATGCCGGCCCAGAACAGTGTCCCTCAGCCGGCCCAGGCTCCCCCGCAAGCCCCAGATCCGCAGCAACATCTGGGCCACACGGAATACCAGCTGGCCAACAGTCAGATGCCAGAACAGACATATAGACCGCAGCCAGGCATGTATCCACCTCAGATGCCCCAAGACCCAAGCGCCTATCAGACGCCGCAACCCATGTTCGACCACAATGTCTATTCTTATAATCCCATGGCTCAGCAGCAGCAACAAGTGCGTCCCGCCAAAGTACGTTCAGAGAGACACTCCGGGCTAATGAGCTTCCCAGATGTATCGACCTCAAGATCCTGCGTCAGCCTCTAACCCGGGTCATCAATATCAGAGACATGACGGCGGCGCCGAGGGAGACGTGGACGCGGAAGGAGACAGAGATTATGAAGTTGGCTAACCAGGCCGAATGCCAGCACACGTCGACAGCTTTTGGACATTTCCTTGTGCAGGCATTTCGCCCGCAAATTTTGCATGGTGACGCTTGCCTTTGCATGTAAAGCGGCACTATCGTTGAATGCAGCATTGTGAGCACTTGCGCTTATTGTCTTCCATTCGCGCCAGAGCCATGTCAAGTCCAAATCTTCACCCTGCAAGTTGAAGAGCTCTCTGCTAAGCGAGGAAGTACCCGGGGAGCGAGGGTCACCCATCTTTCGCGACTTGTAGTGTCTCGAGAGCTGTGTAGCATCGGGGGCTTATCGACTCCATCTAAGTAGTACTATTCAGACCGCAGGTTGACTTACCCCATCTTACCTCCGATCAGAGGGTGGGTTCAACTGCTTCAGTGATGCTGCAGGCTTCAGACCAGATCTGAGATATGAAGGCAGACCTTCAACCAGAAGAATGTAATCATGTCCGAGTGGAAGGGCCGACGAAGTCATGCCGTCCAGAGCCGAAACCTCTTTCATGATTTCATGCCAAAGCGTGAGGAGAGTGTCTGAAATTTGTCAGACCGCACACTCGCAGGCGTCTGCACCGAATGCGTCAATTTCTCGAGCAAGTGCGGTCCTTGTAACGCATCCACCCTACCGTATTTCTTGTTCCGCGTAGAAATGTCGTAGAATTCGTCTGCATTATCTGATTGCATGAGAGCAATAGTCTGTTGGAGTTCGTCCAAATTTTCCCTCAATATAGGATTGCCTAGGGTATCCACAAATTCCGTCAAGTACTGGACATCCTTGGCCAGGGCAGCAACGCCGTTCGGGTTGATTTGCTTGACGTCAGATGCAAGTGGCAGACTCAGGATCATTGTCGCGGCATGGCTCAAGGCGTCGAAGTAGATCAATTCCTTGATTTCCGTGGGTAGACCCAGTAAGACGGAGTTCATAATGTTGGAGAGGTAACGGGTGAGGGTTTGCATGTAGCTGCTGGGCTCTCTCTCCAGTGTAGGTGCCATCCAGTCGTACTCGGCAGTGCCTATCAAGTCGTCAATCTTGGAGTTCACCAGCTCAAAGATTCTCTTTTCGGCTGTCTTCTTGTTACTGCGAAAGGCGTCCGTCGCATTCAGGGAAACACCTGCGCCGACCGAAGCAGTAGATCGAGCTGCGGCGAGTAGAGGTTCTAGCTCCTGGCAGGCAACCTCAAAATGCTCCAAATTGATCAGGATCTGTACTATCTGGCCCAGATATTGCGAGTTTAGTCGCTCGACAAGCAGACGACAGACGCTATTTGAGAGTAATTCGTCTAGGGAAGCCTTGAGCGTTTCATCGATGACCTTCGGATGTTGGAAGTGATCATTCGAAAAGAAATAGAATTGGTTGAGGAAATTGCGGATATCTATGCAGCACAAAGGATACATTTGAGAGAAGGGAAGGACACATGGAAAGCGGATCTCGTTGCGGGGTTTGTCTGGGGTGTACCAGCTTACGTTGACGACTTTGTCGTATTCATCCAATTTGTTGATTGGCATTGGCATGTAGTCGTCCGTCGAGACAATCTCCTGGAAGTCGTCACTGAAACGGCGCTTGAGCAACTCTGCATACTTTTCAAACAGCCTCAATAGAAACCCGTCCAAGCTGCTTACGGGATAATCCCACGAGTCCATGGTTTCGATGAAGAGCGCGATGATACCCTTGATCTTCAGCAACAGTTCCGCATTCGTGACTTCATGGAGCGCCTTGGAAACGAGGGTTATGGCTTGCTGACACATCGAGTCCCAAAGCTCGTCTACACCAGCGGGAGAACGAAGATCAGGGGCTTTTCTGATGGTCACTCGCTCCACGATGGCGAAGCCAGATATGCCTTCGAGAAGTTCGTTGAGCGTTGTGCCTTCGTCATCATTCAAGGTGATGGAGGCTGGTAGGAGAAGCTCCTTTTGCTGCCTTCGTGTGGCCGCATACTGGGCTCTGAACTTGTCTGTCTGTCCAAGCGCATTGTGGATGTGTAAACATTCGAACAGCGGGGTGAAGTCGACCTGAACGTCGTCATTGTCTAGGACGTCGAACTCATCAGCTTCGTCGGACACGAGCTCGATGGCAGAGTTCAACTTGAAGTTGGTGAGATAAGGAGAAGACTCGGCTCGGTCCTTTTGCCTTGTCCTTCGCTGTTCGGTGTGATAGAAAGCCATTTCACCCAGAAATTGAGACGTCTCCCGGATGCGAAACAGCCAGGTATTTAAATCGGCCATGACAGCGTCTGCAATCAGCTTCTTGGTCGCCGGCACGGATTTTTGGATCAGATCAGCAATCTTGTACTGGGTGACTTCCTTCAGGTGCACGTTCTGCAGCTCGTCAAGAGCCCGAAGCGCAGAATAGTGGCTCTTTCTGGAAAGCAGATCATGTACCTGGTTAGCCAGGCGTAAGACCTCGAGACAATCTTGGAGGGCTTGAGTGGCTTCATCAATGTTCTGCCGCACTGCTCGCGACTCGACCAAAGCCTTTTTCTGCTCGGCAAGCTTCTCAGTGCTGGCCTGGATAGATTGGTTCAGCGAAAGAATGTCTGAGGCCAAATCTACGGCACCATCGCGCACGTGAAGCAGCTGGTTGACAGACGCCACAAAACCTTGATGATTTGAATTGCAGATACGCTCAATCTCCGCTTCTCGGTCTGCAGAATACCGGGAGAGGGAAGACAGCAGCTGTTGACCCTGGCGCTCTTTGCTGGCACCTTGGATGGCTGGCAGGAGCTGATTGAAATACTCACTGTCAGACGGAGCTTGTATTATCTGCATATTCTTTAGCGGAAGCTTGCCAACCATTATGGCCGGCGCATACTTGTTGCACTGCATATCCTGACTCCATCCTTGAGCTTACAGCAGAAGGCATGCTAAGGGTCAGAATCCGCTTATCGCTCTTGGTCGTCGGTGGCAAAACTTGGACGGAGAAAGAGGATAAGTTCAGGGGCTTGACAGAGATCTAACAAAATGGAATACCCCTGTCGAAAGCACTCTTTACCTGTGCCTTTTAAACTGCAAATGCCTGCGCTTGCAGCGGATGGATCGAACCAATGACTGCTTGCTGCCTGCTGCCTACCGGGCTGGAGAGCATCAATAGCTCATGCCTCCACAGTCACTCAACACGACAATCAGCAGCAGAACAGATGGCGGACTCCTTTTGTCCGAAGCTGTTTGCTGTCAAAGTTGTTGAAAGTGGAGCAATGGACGTAGGGCTGACGGCTGGAAATGAGAATTGGGCCAGATGTGAGATGTGAGATGGCACGGCATTCGGGAGCTAGAGAACTGCCCACTAGTGCCCTTGTAGCTTCCGCTCTCGCGGAATAACCGAATAACAGGGGTTTAAACCTGAAACTTTCCGATCTCTTTGTGTTATTCTCAGACCTCTCCTCATCGATACAAATCGAGTAAATGCTTCATTCTTGGACCAAATGATGAACCTGCGAGAGCGGTCTCTGATACGAGGATCAAGTGCCAATTGTATCCGCCTGGGGCTGCAGCGGTCTCAGTCGTGAGCTCTGCTTTTTGATGAATGCGTCGCGGTGCTGCTAGGCTGGATGAAGATGGTGTGAGCTGATGCAGGCTGTTGCAACGTCTTGGGGTAGGGATTTAATCTGACTGGCCAGGAGGGTAGTACCTATTGCAACATGTCAGGAGCTTCCTCGGCGTTGGCAAAAGGCCAGAATAAGTCCATCTGCATTCGTTGAAATTACCGGCCATGATCTTGCGGAGGCATGGTAAAACCGGAGCAGAAAACGAATCCTGACGGACGATGGTTGAGTGCAGGGAGATTTCCCCGTGGTTTTGTAGGGCGATCTGCTGTTAGTGTTAGTGGATCGCTATTTGGAATGCCAGAAGATGGCATCCAGATTTGGCAACATCGAAGTATGAATTAGTGTCACCCGTTCGTCACGATCAGGTCATTTCGGGACAAGGGCTATCTTAGCTCCTATCTGATCGTGTGGGACACCTTATTGGTAAAGATGACCCAACCAGTCTATTTTCGCTAGCTGGACTTGACCCACCAGACATTCTTTCTCTCTTTCTCTTCTCCATTGCACACTCTGTAAACACCCAGAAGTCTGTCCTCATCATCGTTCTGGAAATACACCCAATTCGGTCTCTTGGCTGTAGCAAAGAGCCTTGGATGCGTCCTGTGCCATCACCTGTGTACGAAGCCGTCCCTTTGGCGTGACCAGCGATCGCCGCCCGTCGTCTCTTTCCATTTCCGTCTGTTTGATTCTTCAGATTGTATCGCTTAAATTGACAAGCATCGGGCTTCTACCCTGTTCAAATTGATTCGTGGGAGCAACGCAGTCCTACGCCTAGCTACGGTGAGTCGGTCTCGGGATAGCAAAGATGGCCCATCAAGATCTTGTGAGCAATGCAGCAAGCCCAAATTCCTCCGAAGAGGTGGACTCGCACCTGGCTACGCCGGCGACCAAGTTGACCACCTTTTCCCCGGATGAGATCCACGATTTCAGCAATCCACGTAGCCGCGGTATCGTGAGATCCAACGTTCCCCCTGCCTTTGACCTGACCATCACTGCGGCCAACTTCAACGGCGAGGGCCAACAGGGGAAGACATCATCCACGAGATTCAATGACCCTTTCACCTCGGCTTCGTCCTTTGGTTCTACTGCCACCAAGACGTCTACCGACACTTCCAAGCTCTCCCCTGCCGCAGCTTCATTTACCCCATCCACCCTACTTGATAGTCCGACCACACCCAACACTCACAGCGGAGCCAACGTGTCACTACAACTTGCAAAGGGCACGGCGGTAGGCATTTCCCCCAACGAGCAACCGGCGAGACAAACATCTTTCGGTCATGTAAGCGTACCTGAACGCGTTCCACGCCTCCCTTTGACTTCGGTGTCGGATAATGTCGACATAAGCCGATGCTTTTCTTTGGACGATGGGACCTCCCGTGCTCTGACCGTTCACGCTGGTACCGGATGTGACCAGACACAGGTCACATCGCATTTCACAGTAAGCTGATCAACTTCCCCAATGGCAACAATGTCTGACTTTCGTAAAAGCCCCAGGCCTATCCGTCGCTTGCTACTCTTGAGCTCGGTGACCTGCCAGTGAATGGCTTGGTATACATCACCTTCAGCGATATTCGCGATGCAGATAGGGCAGTCGCTGACATCCAACGCCATCAACAATCTTGGCGTGTCAGCTTCACAGATCCACGCAAGTCCGTCATAGACAGTCAATCCAACAGCATGATGGTCAGACAAAGCTCAACATACGAAGGCCAGTTACTTGTGACTGCCAGCTCTGCCAAGGTGGCCCATCAGTGTGATGCTGATACGATCATTCCGATTGTCAAAGAAACTCTGCGTCCGTGTGGAGAGATCATGGCCTTTGCCGTCCACACGATGAGGAGATTTGGAGCGGTTTGTCGGGTAGAATTCTACGATGTCAGATCAGCGGAAAACGCTTTTTCCAATATGAATGGTGTCCAGACTTCGGTGAGGTTCAAAACCATGGCCACTATCATGCTTGGGCTAAATCTTTCAGGTTTGTACCTTGACCGTCAGTCACTTCGAGCCCAAAGACCAAATCGATGTGGGACACGAGAACCAGACTGGGGGTCCAATCATCATTGGCCAGGAAGATTCGTTGCTGGAGAAAAGTTTCCAAAGGATGACGGTCAAAGACCATCAACAGTCTCGAGGTGCAACACAAATGGGCGCACAACGCTACGGTCAGCCCAGTCCACCCACGCGCTCTTTTACCACTCGCAAGGAGGCTGTGGGGCAACACACGCCCTCACCGTTGAACGGCTTAGCTCACGGATATGGAGACTCGATTCCTCTCTTCACGCCGCCCTGGAGCGCACCTTGTAGTAGCTACGCCAACTATAGCATGTCGCCGTCAATATGGTCGCCTTATAGCCCGGGGGCCATTGGCCAGGAGCGTGGCTCTCCACTGCGTACGGGCAGCACGCAGACCAAAGCTCTGACGCGGATTGGAGGCCGTCAAGCCTCTGAATTTGCAATCGGCCAGCACAACGTCGTGGATGTAGAGCGCATCCGTGGGGGTATCGATGTCCGAACCACGGCACGTTTGAGGATGTTCACTGTGAGGAATTCCAGCTGACAGTAGGCAGATCATGCTCCGGAACATTCCCAATAAGATCGACCAGGTATGCTGCCATGTCTGTTCTTGGCTGAGAATGTGCTGATGCTTTGAAGGCAATGCTAAAGCAAATCGTGGACGAGACCAGCTTGGGTAGGTATGATTTCATGTACCTTCGAATTGATTTTGCAAACAATTGCAATGTTGGCTATGCCTTCATCAATTTTGAAGATCCGATCTGGATACTTGACTTCGTGAACGCTAGGGCCGGTCGTCGTTGGAACAGGTACAACAGCGACAAGGTTGCCGAGGTTTCATATGCCACCATACAAGGACGAGATTGCCTGATCCAGAAATTTCGGAATAGCTCGGTGATGCTGGAGCACAAGAGCTTCAGGCCAAAACTCTTTCACACCGGCACTGGACCTTTGGCAGGTACTGAAGAGGACTTCCCACCGCCGGACAATCCGTCCAAGATGAGGCGAAGTATAGAGAATGCGGAACACGTCGGTGGGTGCACAGCAGTATGCTTCCTACCGACCACACACTAAACGTCTTTGCTAGGTTTATTTGCCCCCAGAGCTGGCCAATCCTTCCGTGACGAACAGCGCCGGTAAGCAGCCGTCAATGGCGGGTACTCTCACAAGATCCTGACTCCCCATAACCAGTCATCGCTCGCAGTTTGACCGCGGCACACGTTTGGTAGATGTCAAAGACACAAACGGCATACATGACTTTGAACCAAGTCCTCGCGCGCAGACCTTCCGTGCGCCTCGACCTTTTGACTTCGTCGATAATCAGTTCACCGCTGCTTTCGGATCACCCTACTACTGAGGGGATTCTACCGAAGACTTTTGGGCGTCACCGATGTACGTGCAGTATTGGAACAGGTCGAAAGGAGCGTGCAAATCCAAGGCAGCAGTTTTGATTATAGCAACATCTGTGCATCATTTGGAGGAGCATCTTCGGAATGGGGCAGACTCAGGGAAGACTTACTTTTGTCTACAGCTGGGAGTGTAGACATTGCTTTTGCTGGCGCAATACTGGCGATATGGAGTGCAAGAGAAGAGACATTGCTACCTGACCAAGGTCTCAAGCATCTTGCCGCAAATCGTTCGAGCTATATACTTGATGTATATGTTCGCTTTGCTCTATGAAAGTTGAATTGGGAGTGTTTCGTTAGCTAGAATTACCAATAAAGCAGTCCGGTAGAGAATGAGCGAGCGAGCGACGTCAAACCTTGTCACATTTTGTACGATCCTCGATACTCCACTTAATCTCAATTGAAAACAGGCGTGCGTGAAACCAATATGTCAGAGACGACGGACATTGAGCGATTGAGCCGAGCAAAGCAGACACTGGGTATGCTGCATCGTCGCAATAAGAATCAGCACCGGCGAAGTCATTGGTTCAGGTGGCTGGCCATGCTTGGTCGCAGCATAACCAAATTCTTGTTGGCGTTCCAAAGGGAAGACGTCACGAGCATTGGGGCATACGTGGTTCACATGAAACAAGAGATCCTCCCCAAGTGCTATGCGTAAGTTGTCGGGATGCGAGATCGCTCTGAAACGGACGGCGCAGTTGAATTTGAGTCTCCAGGGTTTTCACGCAATTGATCAGCGATTCCCAATTTTCGACATTGGGCCTCGCACTTGTTGCCGAGCTGGCAGAGGTACGCCAGGCCGTGGAAGCAGTCGCGACACAAACACATCACCTTGCCTCCGAGGTCCCTGCATGCCATACCCCTAATACGGAACGAGACCCACATTGGCGTGCGGGCGAGGATGTCGGCGAGCCTGTTAGCAGGCTCCTCCCAGGAGCATCTGTAACAACGGGCGTGGTGGCATCGCCTGAGAACCCTCTGTGCCCTCAGAAGGCTCAGAACAACGCCCCGTCTCCTATCAGCATGACGGGTCTCAAGGACCTGGAGATCCCGCCAGGTTGCTCAACTGTCCCTACTCAATCCTTCACCCAGAGGAAGCAGAGG
The DNA here is from genome assembly GCA_001956345.1 of Ramalina peruviana. Lineage (NCBI taxonomy): Eukaryota > Fungi > Ascomycota > Lecanoromycetes > Lecanorales > Ramalinaceae > Ramalina > Ramalina peruviana. Next base: position 433,079 of record MSTJ01000003.1, on the reverse strand, counting down.
AGTAGGAACCCTATCGATGACCTGTTCAGCGGACTTGATTGAGTGCGCCGTTTGTAAGGCAACCCCCTACTGATACTAGATGTTCCTGATTTACTATATGCGAGGATCGATGGACTACGGCTTTCGAGTCAAGAATTTTTATGCCTTTTCGGATTTCTTGTCTCTGCTAGATATGCGAGGGTGCCTAACCCAGTATCCACACAAAGGTGCTGGCCCACGCCCCAGGCCATACCGTACAGGTATTTGGGTGAAAAAACGGTCCACACAAATAAATGTGCCCTCAGAAGGGTACATGCCACCATCACGAACAGGGTACTTACAGAAACAAACAATGTCAAGACGGACAAATGCTGTTTGAGAGCTTCTGCTCTGCTTTCATGCTGCTCCTGATAGAGCAGAAGCATTGATGCCGAAGTCCACCAGATGGGTCCTGCCCAGTTGCTCACAAACGTCAACACGCCAACGGCCACCACGTTGTACCCGCTGACTCCATTGTAGGCGCTGGAGAGGTCGATCGAAGAAATTGCGTTAGAACCGCCCAGTGCAAAGTAGAGCGTGTGCTGCTGAAGAAGACAGGTGAAGGTGATCTCGAGGGCAGGAAGATCCAATGCTTGGAGACCGAGGTATTGTATGTGAGACAGAAGGAAGACTGGAATGTTAGTGGTTCGGGACTGGGTCAGCAGGAAGAGGCTGAGGAGATCATGCATGCTACGTAGGCCGTCTGCGGACATCTCCTTAGTCGAAGGTTGCTTCATGGCACGCAGAGAAACATACCATGGAACGACCCGTCGGGACGGGAAACTTGATTGAGGCTCGGAAGAATGCTGAAAAGCCATGTGCATCCGATCCCCAAGAAGACCACTCTGGCCTGTGTTACCAAGTGAGTGCCTTCCATAACCTCCACGGCAGGTTGCATGAAAGCAGCGATGAGCTCCGGAGCATCGGCAGCAGTAAAAGCAACCTTAAAAGCGAGGGCGACAGTCCCCAGTATGACTGCCCCAGACGTGGCAAGACTTGGAGAGGCCCCACGCAAGCTGCTCCTGGATAGACGTCTCACCATGGTTGCATAAGTGACAAAGACAAGACTCCACAGCAGTAAGCGATGAGAAGGCAAGTAGGCACTCGCAATATCGCGCTCGCCGGCATGTTTCTGACCAGTCTGGTTCCATGCCCTGATGATGCGGGACGTCAGCAAGAGTGAGAAACTGGCCACGGCTGACTTGACGCCGGGCTTAAAATGTCTTGCTATGATTAGCAAGCGTCAAATCCAACCAGACAGGAGTCTTACCGTTTGAAAGATAGCCAGGCAAACCAAGCGGCGGTCATCCAATTCCAGTAGTGATGCTCCTCCTCCACAAAACTGCTACCAAACATCATGGCTCCGAAGAGCGTTGTGGTCAACGTGATCCATGCACCAACATCTCTCCTCCACGGCAGTGAATGAAGAGCAGCCATGACAGCTAGGAGGACCAACATCATGGACAACGCAATTCCAGTATATAGTTTCTGCACGTTATAGTTGCTGGCAGCATTGCTCATCACTTCCTGAGCATTGCGACAGAACTGTAATGCGATCAGCTGCGAGCTCGAACAGGTCCAGGGTACTTACCCCTTGGACTTTCTCGATGGTCACTTGGAACGTCTGACGGTGATTATGCAAATGAGGCTCGACCTCAAGCCATTGACATCTCAATGCCATTCCTTCCGAGGATGGCTGAATGCATTCATGATCACTCACTGGTCGGTCGAAGCGCACAGTCGGAAAGGCATCTTGGACGATATCCAAGATTTGCTGCGCATTTTCCACCACTAGCTGAGACTGAATATCTATGGCGACTTAGCTGGATTGACATGACCCTGTCTAAGCATATGAGAGACAAGGGGTACAGATCGCACCCACCAGCTGGCCAGAATGGAAGAAAAGATGGGATGAAGACCCCAAGATTGTTAAGCGGGACGGGAAAACCAAGTAAACCGGCAAGAGTGGGAGCGATGTCGGATTGCTCAACCTGATTGTGGTAGTCGAAGGATCGAGTTCTCGGTCGTGAAGGGCTATTGAGACCGGTGGTGATGGACTTCATCATTGGGGAAATAAACACCAATGCAGGCGACGTCTCGCCTTCTGCGGCGCCTCCGTGATTTCCTGCGTCATTCATACCATGATCTCCACAAAGCACCAATAACGTTGTACTCATATGCTGATCTTGCTCGATGGAGGTGTAAATGTGGCGAACAATGTCGTCCATCTCGGTCTGTTTCGGTTTCATATGAGGGCTATTGCAGCGTCAGACCAAGTCGAGCAGCTTCGTGGGATACCACGCTACCTCCTCGGACCAGATTTGTGACCGATATGATCTAGGCCAAGGTAATGCAGGATCATGCCATCCCAATCATCTTTCTCGAGCTCCTGAGGTAGATTCCGAGTCACATTGTTATCCACCTCGGTGAAATCCTGTATGATAGACGCTTAGTCTTCAGCGACGGGCAGCTCGATCGGCCGGTTGGTCTCTCACTGACCGAGACGAAGAAGCTGGATGTTCCGTCCGCTCGTTCGAACATGTCGGGGAAGAGCTTCAACCAGGTGTCGTCCCCATACATAACAAGCCTTCCCCCAGCCTTTTGCTTCAATTGCGATAACCAGGTGTCTTGATCGGCAAGGCTAGATGTCGTGTCCGCTTCTGCAAAGTTCAGGATGACATCGAGAAAAGAAGGTATCGAGCCGGTGGTAATCGCCTTCACGCGTGGCATAGTGATGGTGGGAGAAGCTGCATGAGCAGTGAAAGGTATCGCGTTTCCGCTCCGGATCAAACTAGCAGAAAGCATCAGCGCGAGTTTGGCGAGGGCTGGACGGCTTCTACTCACCCCTGGACAAATGAGAAGGCCGACTCTTGGCCATACACAAAGTCACTTAGGCATGTGAGCGGTGGACGTCAAAATCCGGCTGGATCTCACTACCTCCTGAGTGCATCCACAACCATGAAGATGACCTTGTTGAAGGGTGCTGGTGCTGGCTTGACCCCTTCATCGCCACTTCGATAGGAGGCTCTTCCCTTGATAAACGGTTTGTAAGGGAAGAAGCCCGTTGCAAACGTCAAGAGCGCGATGGGAAGTAAGAGATTCGCAGCAAGCAGAAGGAGCAAAGACAATCTCAAGGCCATGTGCAGCAACAGGTTTGGTGACGAGTTGTGCGTTCACGAATCCAGATCATAGTCAAGCTGCAATTGGATTCAGACCCTTCCATATCAAGTTGCTTGCATCGAGGAGCCTACAACGTGGGATGGGAACGAGGGAAGCTTCGTCTACGTCCTGTACATTGATAATATTAGGTTTACAATGCGTCCCTTCCGGCTCTTGGTCACCCTCGCCAAGCCAGCCTCGGCCGCCAATCAACAGAATAATCAAGGCTTGCAAGAAAAAACTGGCCATTGGATCAAAAGCTGCGACAATCTGGGGTAAGCCTCTTGGCTATCAGCGCTTAGAAGCTATGTATCGTGCACGGATTCCATTAAGAAATGTCTCGTCTCTCGACATCAAGCTTCAAAATTCGTCTCATGGGTCCTGTACAATGTCCTTTCGTGTCTTACGGTCCTTGCCCTGGCCACCTCCAATTGTGGCAATCTGCAGGAGGGACCATCTCCCCTTGCCATCCATGAGAAGATTCTTGACAGCGGCTGCATGGAGGTCTTGGTGTTTTGTTTTCGACTGAGGATCTTCCGCCCGTGATCTCGTTGTTGTGCTTGTTATGAGGCTCTGTAAGGCCGTGCTATTCATTCTGGGGCATGATTCCGGATCCTCCCCATCAGTGCGGCTTCAGGCTTTGTTTCCTTCCCCGCGCACTCAGTCGTGGTCCGAGTCTTTTGCCCTTAAGGTATGTCGGAAAGACCATCGCAGCCTTTGATTTCGAGCGGCTTCGTTTCTCTACACGTCGCGATTTCTTCGCTACTGCTGACGAGCTTTCGGGTGTCTGGACCTCTGCTGATCGTCCAATCTGGTGAGGCAACGGATCCTGAGGGGGTCCGATACCTCCACCATTAGGAGATCCCAGTAGATCTATCGCCATCTGATCTTGATGCTTCCCTTCTGAACGCATGAGATCAGCGGACGAGGTCGAGAAGGTGATATGCCATCTACAAGTACCCTGAGTGCTTTGTGTGGACCTACTTGTGTCCCCCTCCGATGGTCTTGAGCTGAGCTCCAGCAGTTTCGCCGATAGCCGCTGCTTCCTCGCTTCCTCCACATGTCCGAAAACATTAGATCTGAGATTCCGCTTGTTCACTTTGCTGGACCTTGACCGCAAGCCTTTGGCCATTATAGTGCACCTGAACGCCGTGCGTTTGATCCAGATGTGGATAGCAATTCGTCCGCGTGGTTGCGTTTTCTTATGGCTGTGAGAAGTAATGTAGCCAGTTCAGACAGTTTTAGTACACGGTGCAGGCAAATGAGTGCTGTTGTGATGTCGTCAAACATGCATGTTACGAACGTTTATCATGGTGGGGGTTGAGGAAAATAAACGGTTTGCCTGAACTTCAATTGGCCGAACATTAGCCAGCTCGACTTGCAAGCTTCCAAGGCTTCCCATATCATATCATACAAAGAAGTACTTCACCCACCACTCACTCCTTCCCAGTTCCCATCTGATGCCTTCGCTACCTTGTCATACAAGCTCATGCTCAAATGTCTCTCCTCCCACCTTCAGAGTAGAGTCTGCTGGTCTCCTGCGATAGAGGCACGACAAATTTTGGCCCCGTCAGGCAATAGTCCAAGCATGGCAGCTCCCGATTCTTTCATGAACGTCGAAGCTGCCACGGCTCAAGTGAAACGCCTGATCATGATTCAGCTCAAACAGGTCTGCCGGAGAGAATCATTACCAGTATCTGGCACCAAGGCCGCTCTGCAGTCGCGCATAACGACCCGTAAGTGGAAACGGTGCATCAAGTCTTGGTTACATTTATGGTCTGACACGTTGTGAATGGCATCCAGAACTTCAATCGTGTGTCAGTCGGGGTGACTATGACGCTTTCAATCGACTCCGGAGTGCCATTCAGAATCCTGTACCTGATTCCAACGGCCCTTCGCCAGCACCTCCGTCCCGATCCAACGCGAATCCCATGCACCCGCAGCCTCAGTATCAGAATGCTTATGGAAGCGTTGCTGCTGGACCAGGTCCGTCGCTCTCCTATGGCACCAGTGGAGCCACTCAAAGTGAGTACTGTCGCGCCCCCTTCGAGAGACTGGTCAATAGTGCCTTACACGGATCAAGGATCGCCCCTCTTCAAATTCAGTCCTTTCTATACAATCAAACAACCTCTCACCCCGGTCTTGGAGTGCAAAGGTAGGCGTTGCCCCCAGATGGACTGCCCCTTCATTCTCGACCGCGCTTAACGCTGATGATTGCTTGCCAAAGCTATAGTGCGGGAAGCAACTCGAGACACCGTCCAAGCAACGATCAATCTGTCCCCCGAAGTCGTAGACGAAATGGCGAGCAGCGCTACGAAAAGAGTCATGATCTACTGCGCTGCAGACGCCGTATCGTCTCCTTTCTCCCGCGTCGAAATTGCCTTTCCGTATCAGGTGGAAATCAACGTGAACCAAGACGAAGTCAAATCGAATCTTCGAGGACTGAAGAACAAGCCTGGCTCGACGCGGCCGGCTGATATTACAGAGCTACTACGAAAACGCCCAGGGTACAACAACGATCTGGTCGTCACGTATGCTCTCACCAAGAACCGGTTTTTCCTCGTCGTCAATTTAGTCCAACAGCACACTGTGGGCGAGTTGGTCGCACGGCTGAGCTCGGGCAAGACGATAACGAAGGACCGCGTAATACGAGAAATGATGGGCAAAGCACAGGATACTGAAATTGTGGCAACCTCCACCATCATGTCGCTGAAATGCCCTCTGTCGACACTGCGAATCGACGTCCCGTGCCGCTCCACGGTTTGTAACCACAACCAGTGCTTCGACGCTACATCCTTCCTTCAGCTTCAGGAGCAGGCTCCGACGTGGGCGTGCCCTGTCTGCAACCAGAGCGTCACGTTCGACGGTCTTCAGATTGATCAGTACGTGGACGACATCCTGAAAGCTACCCCAAAGTCGGTAGATCAGGTGACCATCGAGCCAGATGGCAGATGGTCCACCAGATCGAACGCGAAGTCGCCGAGGCGATCGGCCAACGGACATCGGAGCAGTGATGACGAGGAGGATCTGGTCGAGATTCAGGAAGTGCCACGTATAGCATCAATCAAAACGGAAGCCAGTCACGAGTCGGGCATGCTGCGAACCCCGCCCACATCGTCACGAGAACCGTCTACCTCGTCAGGAAGTAGGAAAAGGCCCGTCGCTCAGGTGGTTGACCTCACGTTGAGCGACGAGGACGAGGACGAGGACGAGGTGAGATTACCCAAGCGGCGGAATAATACAGGGCCTTCCCAGGACAGGCCGGGGTCGAACGGCTTCGCACAGATGCCCACAGGAGTTCCACGGGATTCGTCGGGCTTGCCTGTGGTATTCCCAAACTCTCAACCGTCGACATCCTTCACGTCACCACTTCAATACTCACATGGCGGCTTCGCACAGCCTCGCTGAGCTACCGCCTTGGGATGTTGTCTTTCCATCATGAATACGCAGTGATACGATTGAACTGAGCGAAGCATGGCGTTGGGGAAAAACACATTTGGCCACTTGCGAAGGGCAAGGCATGGCCATGATTGGCTCACTCTGATATAAATGTCTGTGAAACGGTGTAAGTGCATCGCGAGTCACAGCTGAGCTGACTTACAGGGTTCCCCGGAGCGGTAAAACCTGTACCGCCGCCCAGATAGGAATGATCAATATTAACAGTCTCAATTCGCTGAGGCAACAGTTTTCGTAATTTATGTAGCCAATCAACGGGCGTGAAGAGAGTCTAACTAGTCGAGAAGAAGCATGGCGGGACGTCACTGGTCCGCGCCCAACGGCCTAAGCAACGTTGACCTTTGACTTGCTGGGCCAACTGCATCTTTGCGCATTCTCCTCTGTCCATACTAAGCAGGCGTACCTTTGGCGCAGACATGCCAATGGCTTCTGAAGCCTCAGATCCCCATTTCAATGCCTCGGACCCCGACGCCACGTTCATCAACGCGTCTTGCCTAGATCTGCTGCTCATCGAGATGGTGCCCATGGCCTACAGACTGCCTACAACGTTGGGATCACTGGGTTACGAGCAAGGTACGGAAGCCGATGACGAGGACACGAGGGAAGCAGCCTTTCACCGGTTGGAGGCATTGGGGTACCGTGTGGGGCAAGGTCTCGTGGAAAGGTAGAGACTCTGCAGCAGCAAGGCACCTGTTGCACGAGGGCAGCCGGGCTTGACTGATTTGCCGGGGCGCAGATTCTCCAAGGATCGACCGCGCTTCGTGGAGGTGTTGGACATGATCAAATATCTCTGCAAAGACCTATGGATCTTGGTGTTTCGGAAGCAGATCGACAATCTCAAAACCAATCATCGAGTATGCCTCCACCTTCCCACGAGGGAGCAATTGCAAGCATGGGAAGGTTGACAAGCTTTGGCTAGGGCGTGTTCGTGCTCACCGACAACAGTTTCAAACCGTTCGGCCGCATGAGCATGGCTTCGTCGAAGGAGGCAGTCACCAGAGCTCAACCCGTGAGTGGCATTCTCTCCAAACACCTCACGTAGCTCCCGTGATTAATGTCTCCGCAGCACTTGTGGTTCCCTTGCGGTGTCATCCGAGGCAGCCTGGCAAGCATGGGCATCAGTGCTACAGTGCAAGCAGAGACCTCTGAGCTTCCAGCGGCCACCTTTCAGATCAAGACGGTCATGGCAAAGAATTGAGTCTGTCTAAGAACACGCCCCCGCCCCCCTCCCTCCTTGCTGTCCCAAGGATACCTTTCGGCATAGACACAAAGAAATGCCACAGCATGTGCCGGAAAAGTGGCCTTTAACCAGCACATTGATTGAGAGCATTCCACGGCATGCTCTCAATGCTGGTGCTACTGGGGGCCATCGTAGGTTGCAAGGGGTCAAAGCCTATGGAAACGAAGCCTTGTGTCAGTCAATTGCTCTATCTAGCTGCTGCTCTAGGTACACTGCAGTTGAGACCGTATACGGCGTGCGAGCGCGACAGTGAGACTCTCAGAGAAGTCTAGACAAGAAGGACTGCGTTGGAAGGGTGAATCACTTGTTTGGGGCGGGAGGGTTGTGCACAAAATCAATCCCCTTCTCGATGTTGCCCTTGAGGCCAGCTTTGGCCGGCTCGAGCAGTTTCTTCTCGTCCTCGCTCAAGTCTCCAAGGATGTTGTGAGCGCGTTCGGCTCCAGACAGCTGCCAACAAAGTCAGCATGAACCCGTGCCGCAGTCGGGTTGCACATACACCGAGCTCTACGGGCACCGAAAAATAGTCGACCCCGGTCTCTTTCGCAATGGCATCGCCTCCAGCGACCCCGGGCAGATAGACAAACGTGGGCTCTACAATGCCTTTTTCGCCTTTGCTGGCTTTGATGATCTTCTCCGCAAAGCTGATGGCTTGTCAGCGCCTGATGGGTAGTCGGTGAGGTGGGGCCAATCACCGGAAACCAGCATATGCCATGGAGAGGGTCGCGGACCCGGCTCCCTTCTTGGCTTCAACAACTTCATCGCCGCCAAATTGGACGCCTAAGCTCACGTTAATCGGACATCAAGAGCTTTCAACGGGGTTCCCTACGCTTGATCAACGCCGCGTACTTGTCCGAGGGTATATTGACTGCTGGCTTAGCGAGGCTGAACAGTGGCACGATTGTCTCGCCCGAGTGTCCGCCGATGACGGGAATCACCGTGTTAGCTGGGTCCTTCTCTCCCGTTATGTCTTGGACAAACTTCTCAGCGCGGACGACATCGAGGGTTGTGACACCAAAGAGGCGCTTGGGATTGAACACGTTGGCTTGTTTCATGACCTCGGCCGCGATGGGGACGGTGGAGTTCACTGGATTGGAGATGACCAAGATATTGGCTTTGGGGCAAAATTCGGCGACGCCTTTGACGAGGTCGCGAACGATGCTAGCATTGATTTTGAAGAGGTCATCGCGGCTCATGCCAGGCTTGCCTAATGATGCGTAAGTAGTGCAGCCGGTGTTTGGGATGCAGATGACATGCGAGGAATGCCGGCCGGGATGACCACCACATCGGCCCCCGTCAATGCATGCTTTAAGCCATCCTCCTCGGGCAGATATCCCGTGATTTTCTGTCTTGTTCAGCATTGATGCCGGCCAAGGTCTGCTGGCGGGGACGTACTGCTATGGAGGAGATGTGAGAGAGATCCGCCGTCACGCCGGGGGTGTTGACGACATCGTATAGGGAGAGCTCGTCTACCAAAGGGCAAGCTTTCAGAAGGAGAGAAAGCGGCTGCCCGGACCCGAGTCATAAGATGGAAATGAGAATCGGCCAAACAGAGCAAGTACCTGGCCAATGCCGCCTGAAGCACCAAGCACAACTGGAGCTGGTCAGACGGAAGATCGGAAAGCTTGGGAGCCTTAACGTTACCTGCCTTGACCATCTTGTAGGTCGGGGCGGAAAGGGAACGAGGTTGACGGGTCGCTTGGCAAGATTTGGTTCTGTTGGAGCAGGTTTCCGGGTCGCAAGTCCAATTCTGCACCGCTGGGAAGATGCAATTGTGTATCCTTGTACAAGGACGTTCGGGGGGTTGGGGGGTTGGGGGTTTAGGCCCGGTAGATGATGGAGGGGAAGAAAATGGGCGGGCGCTGGGGGGCTTTTCATAAGGCAGAAACTTCAACAAGATTGATACAGTCGAAACATGAATTCAAAGACCCCCGAAGGACCAAATCTCATGCAAGCGCAGCAAAGCCCTATCTCTGGCGATGGACAATGCCACGTCGGTCAAAGAGCGCACATCAGTGGATCACTCCGAGCAAGGCAATTTCCTGCGTACACCCTGGGTATAGATTTCCAAGCTCGCTGATCATGCGGTGGATTCTGCTTTCTTAGCCTTGGACCCCCGGAGCTTTGGTTTAGGATCCTCCTTCTTCGACCTCTGCGACTCCTTGAGAGCACTGGCCCGGGCGACAGCTTCTTGTCTCAGGTCCGCCCGATATCCCTGCTTGGCCGTATATTGCACAATCCCTCTGTATGTCCTAGATCGTTGCTGCATTAGTCGGGATCGCAGGTGAGATGATCATTGCAGCGGTTCCACGAACTTGGGCCCTGAGGCATTGGCTCCCCATGAAACTTCCAGATGATTCGCCGCCGGCCGATTCAGATGCTTCGTCTTCTTGGACGTTAATTTCACCCCGCCCCTGTCTCCCGACTGAAGTCCAATTGCCTGAAGCGTTCCGGTATCAGCTGCGGCTGCGGCTCTGGCTCACCTTGGCCCGGAAGGAGCTTTTGGACGGGATACCTTGTTGTTAACAAAGCCGGAATACTAGACATGGTCGTTCAGAGCCTGCAGGTTGGGGCCTCGGAAGGAGTACGTACCTTGCGAGAATGCTTGTTCATCAGATTGAGAGGGTCTTTGGAGAATTGTTGGCCCCCGGCGCTCTTACGCTTGACGAGAAAGGCATTGTGACCGCCTGGAAGGTCGGGAGTCAGCAGCAGGAAGATGGGATCATCTGGGCGTAAGCACTCACGACACATTTCCCAGACCAGATCTTGGGACACGTTCGATGTCAAATGGTGTTCCGCCATGGTGACCAAGGAGAGCAAAGAGGACGACGGACGCGGACCAAGGTCGGAGACGGTCTCGAGTGATGAGATTGTTTCGTGTATCTGGTCTTGTGTCTGCCAAGCCTCGCTTGGATGGTCCGCTAAGATAAGATAAGGACATCATTGCACTCCCGAGGTCCTTCCCTCGTTCTCCGCCTTTCAGCCCTTCCGCCTTTCCGACCAGTCAAGCCAGTCTCACCCTTCTTACTGTATGTACATGGTACTTTGGCTACTGAACCGAACCGGAGAAAGCAGCGTGCCATATATCTGCCTGAACATTCCCTTTCACGTTACATGATCTCTGACATCGTCTCCAAGGCCGTTTCGTGAGCAGCACGGTCTCAATATGTGCTCCATTGGTATCTGCCATTGGCTTCAAGGCAAGGTTGAACGGGGGTCGGAACGAGACCATCGAGACTTCCCCCCCAATCGCACCGTGCAATGCATCGGCTACCCTGGGGATCTTTGGCTTCATCTCTTCAGCCTCCGAAGTTCCAAAAGAAACCCAATCCAAGGAACACCCGTCATGCCCAAGAAGAGCGGCAATTGTGGAAACCCCTCACCAAATTCGGGATCAATGGCCAGCGCGCCAGGATACATGATCCCAGTCATGGCCGTCGCTCCATAGAAACTGCCGAGAATGGCGGCAGTTCGTAGCGAGTCGACTGCGTTGACGGGAGAGCGTCGCCAGGTGAAGTAGAGCGTCAGCAGGCCCAAAGCTAGTCCAGTAGACATGGTTTGGCCGTTGTGGAATCTCGCATGCGGTGGCCACTTTGGATTCTTGACGTGAGTCTCGTTCCAGTCCGCAATGTAGGGACCTATCGAGGTGGTCAAGGCAGCCACTGTTAGGCAGACTCTGCCAGGTGTCACAGCAGGCATTGTACTCGCGTCGGTAGATGTATCTTGAGGATAGAATCCAAGAGTTGGACGATACAGGACAGATGCGAACAATATGATGAAGAAGTGGGCTTGGAGAATCTTGCTACTATGAAGGAGAGGGGTTGGAGATCCGAAGGCCGTTCTGGTCACGGAGAAGGGGTTTCCCACCGGACACCTTCAAGAATTGAATCAATTATCAGAAATATGGCTTCGCCCCAGGTCTCAAGTAGGGCGCCCAGTCTACGCACCCTTTGACCCCAGGGCGGAGTTCGGCACTAAAAGTCCTGGACAACGCTAGTCTTCTGCAGCTACCGTCATTTATCCTGAGCTGTAATATATTTCCGTATCAAAAACACGAGGAGACGATTGGATTGGATTTCCTTGCACTTGAATAACCACGGGCCCATCCCAAATCAAACACTTCCCTGATTCTCCATCCTCCAGTCGTCGTCCTCGTGGAGACGCGTCTGAAATACGCATGTCCTGCAGTCTTTCACAATGAATCGATTCCATTCTTTACAGCCCAACTTCTACAAGCGTTCGCAGGTTCACTTTTGATGCCTGGGAGAGATCTCGCTGGCTGCCATCCGTGGCCACCCACCTTCTGAAGTGTGCGATCGGCGCAGGCCAGGAGCGAACAGTTGAAATCATGGACGTGGTTGCGGCCGTTTCTGGCTACATCTCAAAGATGGTATCTGCGGGAGGCTCCCCAAGGAGTTCGTCGTCTTCCTCCAAGATGAAGATATTGTTGCTTGACAGTGAGACAGTGCGAGTCTAAAGAAGGGACCCTCCACTCCGACTATCCGCTAACATCTTCCCAAGATCGCCATCGCATCTACCGCGATGACCCAGTCCGCGCTGCTGAATCATGAGGTCTATCTTGTCGAGTAAGGTTTCATGCCATCGGTCCAGGGAAAAGCTGATCCTGGTACCAGCCGATTGGATAATGCGTCACGTGAAAGAATGCGCCATCTGCGGTGTATCTGCTTCCTGCAGCCCTCGGCAGGCTCCACTCAGGATCTCATTGAGGAATTCCGAGAGCCCAAGTATGGCGAATACGCAATCTGTATGGCAAAGCTCATCCAACCCTTACCCCGGACGCTGACTCCTTCTCCAGACTTCAGCAATATCGTCAAGAAATCGACGCTTGAACGCCTGGCGGAAGCAGATGGACATGAAGTCGTCACATCTGTCCAAGAGTATTTTGCAGACTTCGTAGCCATCAACCCGGACCTGTTCTCTCTCAACCTGGGATTTCCCCGACAACGGTTGTGGGGCAATAACCCCGACATCTGGAATGTCGATGCCCTGTCACGCACAACAGAGGGTCTTATGGCGCTGCTGTTGTCGCTGAAGAAGCGGCCCTTGATACGCTACGAAAAGAACAGTCTCGTGGCGAAGAAGCTCGCAACAGAAGTACACTATCATATCACGCAAGAAGACCAGCTGTTCGACTTTAGGAAGACTGATACCCCTCCCCTACTTCTGATCCTCGATCGGAGGGACGATCCCATCACGCCTCTGCTGACTCAATGGACGTATCAAGCCATGGTCCATGAGCTGCTAGGAATTTTCAATGGCAAAGTCGACTTGAGCAGAGTACCGGACAAACGACCCGAGCTCAGGGAGGTTGTTCTGTCTCAGGAACAAGACCCTTTCTTCAAGAAGAACATGTACCTCAATTTTGGGGACCTGGGAGGCAACATCAAGGAATATGTCGAGCAGTATCAGTCAAAGACCCAGAGTACCGCAAGCATTGAATCCATTGCGGACATGAAGCGCTTTGTGGAAGACTATCCTGAGTTCAGAAAGCTGTCTGGCAATGTCAGCAAACATGTTGCACTGGTCGGCGAATTGAGCAGACGGGTAGGCGCGGACGGCTTGCTCGACGCGAGTGAGCTGGAACAGAGCCTAGCCTGCAATGATAATCACGCAACGGACCTGAAGAGCGTGCAGAACCTTATCCAGGCGCCTCAAATTCCAATCGACAGCAAGCTCCGGATTGTGACCCTATATGCCTTGAGATATGTACGACATCCTGCCAGCGCTTTGCCTGTCTTGCTTGATCTTCTCACAGCCGCTGGCAACATCCCCGCGCCCCAGGTTGACATCGTGTCGAAGCTCCTCGCGTATCACCACTCGCTTCAAGTATCTCCGGCCGCGGGTGGTTTCTCGGACCTGTTCGAATCGTCCTCGATCTTCTCGGGTGCTCGGGATCGCTTCAAGGGGCTCAAAGGGGTGGAGAATGTCTACACGCAACACACGCCGCGTCTGGAGGCTACGCTGCAGAATCTGATGAAAGCAAGGTTGAAGGAGCAGCAGTACCCGTTTGTAGAGGGAGGTGGCTCCACGCGAGATAAGCCGCAAGATATCATGATTTTCATGATCGGGGGAGCAACGTACGAAGAGGCCAAGGTGGTGGCACAAATCAATGCAAGCTCTCCTGGCGTGCGAGTGGTCTTGGGGGGAACCACGATCCACAATTCCGCCACGTTCATGGAAGAGGTAGATGATGCAGTGTCAAGTTGGCCAGATGGCCGACCAGCAACGGCAGCTGCAAGGCTAAGGAAAGAGGCAGGGCGGTAGCATGCGCTACTGCGATCCTGCCTACTGGAATGTCTGGGGTTTCAATGGGCAATACATAGGCGAATCAAAAAACAAACCAATGAAGATCGGCAGGATCTCCAGATTGGCCCATCCTGACGCCATGCTGTGCCCAAGGCCTAGCGGCTTATGCAGATCTGAACTCCGGTCGGACTCCATTGGATGGCTTACACGGCCTGGTCAGACTGGGGTGTCGTCGAGACTCGAGAGGAGGATGTCGAACTTCTCTCCCCCGGGGTCCTTCACCGAGATCTTGTCGACTCCCTTTGCAACAAGGCGCCACCAGGCGCTGGGGCACCCTTATGTCTTGGATCGTCCAAACTTCCAAGGTCATATTTCAGCTAGTCGGAGTTGGTGGAAGCTGATAGTAAGACTCGGCGCGCACCCCGGTCCCCCACGCTGCTGCAAAGCTCTTGCCTGTTCACCGTCTTCCCGTCTGACGGTTGCCCCTGATTGGGTCTCATGAGGACGCCAATCTCCATGGCATATGGCGATGCATGCCTCTGTCCTCCCGGCGCCCCGGCCCTTCTGGGAGCATGTCCGCCACAAGACGCGATCATCCCTTAGATTGCTTGACCGTCTCATCCTCACCTTAGGGCCCTGTCATCCTGGCAGCGCAAAGGGTTTCCGTCGTATCGGCGGGTTCCTTGTATCGGGGGCATCCTCTAACCTATTGGACGTTATCCGACTTACGTGGGGAATTCTTGATTTGACATTCGTCACTGCTGAGCATGCACGCTGATGCAGTATGTGCAACTGTGCATCCTTTCGCCAAACAAAAAATAAAAGGAACCGTGGAAAATCAATAGGTGGTGGCGCCTTTTTTTTCCCACATACATCTGATCACTCTACAATTCCATACTTCGAAACCCTTACGGGTCCAAGCCACGGGTCCACGATACGGGTCCACACGAGGGGTCCACAGGACAGAGTTTGTGCCCCCTTTGTGACGTGACGAGGTCAGCTGGATCAAATTCGGCGCCAATGGAGGGTCAAAATATGTATAGTCCGATGCAACTGGCGCCCAGCTTGACTATACCTCAGGATGTCGATTGGACGGCACTCCAACAGTTCGGCCATGTGCCCAATGATGCCCGAAACTGGCACGGCTGCGGAGCTGGCTTCCACTTCGACGCATTTGTCCCATCCTCGCTGGTAAGCGCCAATGCCATTGCTCCACGGCAAATTTTTGGTCTGCCGGATGCAGGGTCCGAAGGGTCGGAGGCGCACCACGCACGTGGGCAGCTGTCGGAACAGCAGCAGCTGGCGGCAATCAAAGCGGAAGCAACCTCACCGGCGTCCACGCTGGATGGGTCGTCTCAGGATTCGGAGCTGGAGGAGGTTTCGAATGGGGAAGAAAGCCTGAATGAGGTGGACTCCTTGATGAAGGCTATCCAATCCCGAGGCAGCGGCTGCGATCCGTTGGGCAGCTTTGGGGATCAGCCCGAGGGGCAATCGGAGGATGGCCTGTCCCCGGAGAGCTCGCAGCGGGAAAAGCACTATCAGTGTGACCTGGGATCTTGCACCAAAGCGTTCACGCAGAAAACCCACCTCGAGATCCACAAGCGAGCCCACTCGGGACTCAAGCCATATCTGTGCAGCTGCGGGCAACGATTCTCCCAGATTGGCAACCTGAAGACTCATCAGCGAAGGCATAGCGGAGAGCGGCCGTTTGCGTGTGCGACGTGTGGCCGGCGATTCGCCCAATCGGGCAACGAAAGAGCTCACCAGGTGGTGCATCAAGGGGTCAAACCCTTTGTCTGCAAGCTCGATGACTGCCAACGAAGGTTCACCCAGCTGGGCAACATGAAGGCACACCAGAATCGCTTCCACTGGGAGACCATCCGAGACCTCACCGTGCGCTTTGCATCGGTGCAGGACGAGCACAGCGTGTCCGGAGCGGACAAGGAGATGTGGGAATACTTCTCGACCCATTACAAACACAGCAATAAAGGGATCAAGGGCCGTGGGAAAGACCGCCGCGTGAGCATCAGCTCAAGAGATGTGATGGATGACCATCAAAGCCCCCTGGATGGTGACATTCCAATGAGGTAGCTGTTCGGGGCCTGGGGGAAAGCGACATTCCGATCGGAAGAACAGAGACCAAAAGTCGTTGAGTTGAATCATAATGGAAAACAAAAGCAAGAAGCAATGAAAGCAGTCACGATGACCATATTTCTATCGAGTGTTTGATTCTTGTTAGCATGCTCATCGCACCTTTCACCAGAGGAGTCGGACTTCATCATTCGGAATGCATTGATTTCTCAAGATTGCCTCATCTGTAGCTCTTGATCGTGCGTTTGGTTCCAGCCTGCCGTCCAGCAGAGGAAGACAACTCAAGGGATGCGAGTATTCGACGAGGAGAAAGAGGGAGAGGGAAAAGCAAGGGGCAACGCTAACTACTTGCGGAACGTCGGATAGCCGTAGGGCTGAAAATATGTCACCATCGGCAGATCCCTTTCCCCATTTCCCACAAACAAATGAGTGGTCTGTCTCCGCAATTCTCGATCATGATTGGCCATTTGTTTTCTTCTTCGAGTTGCGCTTTGCATCCCGGCATCCTGACATCTCCGAGTCAGGCCGTGGACCGAGGGACATAGTTGTTGAAGGCTTTGATGCTTTCCTGCTTGACAGGCTGTGGGCCATTGCCTGCCCGGCAACAAGCGGTGCTGCTCCTCTTGTACGATGAGTCAAGCTGTACACTCCAATCCATTTCTTTACCAACTTCGTCCAGCTCGAGCGTTATGCGTATGTGATTGACCCCACCGCTCTTCCTCCTCCAAGTTCAGAAGACTGTACGAGCTGCCGTTGAAGGCCCCTTTTGCACACTGTACCATTGCGCAATTGCCCCTATTCATCTGTTTCACCGACCTGTGCTTTCACTGGATCCGTGAGGGCTTTTCACCATCCCATGATATACCAAACCCTGCACAAGTCGCATCACAAGATGATCGTGCCGACGCCCCTCGCCTGTCATGCTGTTCACCCTCTCGACAGCTCCCAGAGCCTACCCTACCATCTCTTTCCCTTGTTCGTCTTTCCCCTATGGAAGTTCGGCCATGTTGCGCCCTTCGCCTTCATCAATTCCTGGACAGTCCTGATCCGTACGTGCCGGTGTCCCCGTCACCCTACCCTTTTCTTGATTCCGATAACTTTTCCAGATGACGGCGAATGAGTAGCCAATCCTTGCCTGAAGAATGGCGCCGCTTGCCATGCCATGCATCATCTATACTTCAATCACAAATATCGACAATTCACCAAGTGGTGGGATCGCCTTGGTGGAAGTTCCCAGCAGCCAAAACGAAGGACTCTTCAGGGGGGAGGGCAAGCTGAGCGAAGCCGAATGGAAAGGCCACACCATGGAGATAGAGGAAGCCTAGAGGGAGTTCGAAGGGGATGATGATCGACATCATGGAGCGGAAAGCCGAATGCTCCAAAGGAAGATGCTGTGAAGGAATAACGCCGATCAGATTGAACGGTCAATGTAAGCCTGCATAGGCCAAGGCGGATGACGGACTTTTCAATATGCAAGCGCACCAAGCCATTGTCGTTGCACGAGGTCCTTTCTGGCATCCTGTTTCTCCATGTATGAAGAGTAGCTCATCCCTGGCTCGGTCGTTTGTCTATCGGTACAACATAGTAGTACAGTCCTCCGCCACATGCTATCTTTCTCTGCAAGATTGCCGACCGGCGGAGATCACAGTATCTCGTCTGTTTCGTCATTGTCTGCCGCAACGGATGCACCATTCCTGACCAAGGACCCATTTGATGCAGAACCGTCGGCGCCATCCCCAATGACGTCCTCCATCATGTTCTCGCTTGGCTGCAGCATCTCCATAATCCAAGCCTCCTCGACTCCTCTCTTTCTTCGGATGACTCGCAGCCATCTTTGGCCCCATTCTCGGAGTCTTGCCTCTTCCTCCGTGTCCTGGTCGGCCCCTTCCGCCATAACATCATTGCTGCCCTCGGCGATCCCCACGAGTGCGTCCTCCACAAGATTGAAGAGCTTCTCCATGCTCTCGCGCTCACCATTCAGCGTGGTGTCCAAGGCCGCCCGCTCGTCCGCAGATAGCTTTGGGCTATTGCGTGCAACGACAATCTGATGAATTCGACCCGTCACTTTAGTGATTGTGGAAGCAATCACCTCATACACGTGGGCTTGTGTCAAAATTCGGCCTTTACCCAGATGATCTCCAAGGGCCCACTGAACGACGCTCGGGGGAGTTAGAATCGTGTAATTGAGGAGCTTGTCTACCACGTTGACGCCGACGCCCGGTTTTTCATTCCAGTACTCCATCACACTACTGATAATTTGACGCCGACTGACTTCACTTTGCGAGCCAATCCGAAGGAGGCRTTCCCTGCAACGTTCGATTTGTGATAACACGTGCGAGAGACTCTTGCTTCCAAGGTAGCAAATAGCCGTCACAAATGCATCCGTGACAGGCACAAGCGGATCCACGACCCCGAGCGAGGAAGCTGTATCCTGAATGCCGTCAAGACAAGTCTGCAGCTGCTCGTCAGGCGCTTTTGTCTTGAGAAGTTGAAGAAGCTGTCGAGCTGGCTCGGCATATGGCGTCTCTAGAACAGGGTCAGCGATGCAGTGCTTCGAATTCACTGGAAGGAAACAAAGGCTCACGGTCGGAGCTATACTTGAATGGCGGAGTGTCATCCTCTTTGGCTTCGCTGATCAAGGGCCGATATGGCTCTGGTAGAGTACCTCGAATGCGGGCGGCGAAACTTAAGCGTATCTCTTTCTCCAAGGCACCGATGATGAAAGCCTTCCTGGGATGAGAAGCCGGCAAGCCCGCATCTTCTACCCTGTTGTCCTGTCAGTCAAGCTTGGAGGCGGGGCGGAGATTGTGCTCGCCATTCGGTCCATTTCCAGGTGAAGCCAAAATTGCTCAGATGATGCGAAAACCAGTCCATGAACCGGTATACCAATTCAAGGTCCATCGATCCGACGTTCTGGTAAAGCCAACGAATCGCGCGGCCTAAGCTCGGCGCGACCGCAGCTGGTGCAATCTTACAGGCCTCTGTGAGAACGGCATGATAGTAGACGAATTTGTGCTCGGGTGCAGGCAACTGCAGGAGCTGGGAGAATACAGCATCCACGATCACGTCTTCCGGCTTCCAAGTGGACTTGCCTTCTTCCACGTTGCGAAGCTTATCGAATTGTGTAGCGCGTTTAACAAACGTGTCCTCTGCAAAATAGCAGTCCAAATCGATCAGAAATTTTGCAGTGGCGTTGCGATTGTAGTCGATCAGATTGATGGTATCGATCAGGGAATCACGAACGAGAGAAGAGGCGATGCTCGTCGGCGGCGGCACTGTCTCAATTTCTTGATCAGCATAGACGGAGAAGTAGACCTCCGGCAGTCGTGGACGCGAGCCGGTTGGGACTGGCGAGGGTACCACGATGCTGGCCAGAACATGTCTCGGGGAGCTGTCGTCGGATGCATTGAAGCCGTCCATTGGATTCCACGGCCGAGGGACACATGTGAGTGGCCAACCTCGTTCAGCTTCGGATTGCAATTGCCTCTGCAACAGACCGATATAGCTCTGGGCCTCTTCTCCCTCCTCATTGGACTTGCCTGGATAGGGATCCACCAAGGCATATAGCGGGTGCGGAGTGGACGCGATGATGTCGGTCTTGTCTAGGATTGCTGCAGCTTGCTCCTTGGAAGCTTCCGGATTCAGGGCCATCACATAGGGTAATGTCAGGAGTATGATCTTGACCAGCTCCAGACCGAGACTCTAGTGGCAGGGGACACATCAGCCATGCACCTTTTCCCGCTGCAAGGGCTGACTCACATCTTCGGATGAGGCGGTCTGGAGATCAACAGCCCTCGCGAACAGCTCCTCGAAAATGAGGAAGATGCCATTCCCTTCCAGAAGCGGGTGCATGCATGCCACGAACCTAAGCATGAGCTTGACCTCTCGCCAGGCGCCAGCTCCAAGGTATTTCTGCAGCTCAGAGGCAGCCTGTCGTAGGACGTCCTGGGCTATTTCGGCTTTGTGCGGATTCATGGCCAGAACCAGACCGGCGAGGAAGGGGATCTTGAGCGGCTGTTCGGTCACTCTGAGCGCCAGTCAGCAAATGCGAAAGCTCGAGGTCGGGTGAAGAAGATACAGTTGGATGGTGAGATTGAGATGCACTGTTCGTATCTGCTCATCCTCACAGTTCTCCACGATCGTTTGTGAGATGAGAGTGATTTCTTCATCCTTGCTCTTCAGTGGCTACGGCCCTCAGTCAGCATGGAAGCGACCGAGGTCATTGAAGAGAGATCATGGGTACTGACAGATTCTGCAATGGCCAGGAGCTGTTTGCGAATCCTGACAGGCAGAGGCTCCTCGTATCTTCTGCGCTGCTGTCGTCGGTCATAATCATCGTCCTCTGTAAACCAACTTTAGTTACCCGCGATGAAGAAAGCCCTGACAAGACGCCCTGACAAGACATCGGATGGCGACAGACCTCTGAATCTTCGCTTGCGATTATTGTGGTATCCTCCACGTGGCGCCCCTGGTCTCCTCTCGTAGTCGGTCATGATCTGAACAGCAAAGGGGCGGAGAGGGGAAAGAAGGCCGAGGAGTTCTTGACCTTGCTCCTCCAACGAGACTTTGTGATAATGCGACAGGTCGAGTAAAGATCGATTCGAGGTTGAGTCGTCGGTGATTGCGCAGATCCGTACGCGGATGCAATGGGATCCAAGGGGGCAGAGCAAGAAGACGGTCTCTGGGACAGAGAAGGGCGAGAACAGAGCTCACCCACCAGCACCAAGGAAGCTTATGTTGTGGTGGATTGTGTGGATACGTTCGGACGTAGAAGGAGACTGGTCGCTGTGGCTGGAATTAAAAGCCTTGGCATTGAGTTTCTTAGCCATGCGCCAGTAACTATTATGCTCGCGGTTAAAGTTGACCATTTCTGAGTATAAATATGTGGCTTACTCCTTGCTGCGCAGGTTGAGGAAATGTGAAGCTAGACAAATCAACGATTCAGAGCGGATTGCTAGCTTGCGAGAATAGTAAAAGGTCAAAGCCTCACACGCTCGTGCGCATCGTTGACTGACGCGTGCCATTGGCCATCTCGATATCTCGATTTCTCGACATCTACGTCTTGTCCAGCCTACGTTCGGCATATCCCCGACTCGTCATAAATAATGCTATTGCTCCTCGCCTTCTCGCAAGAACCTGCGTCTCCCCGCCCTGACATCTGTGGCGATCCGTCGCAAACAAGAAACATGTCGTGACCGATAGCCTATACTTTTCTTCCGGTCCTCTGGTGGCTTCGTGAGTTGAGAGAGAACAAACACCTTGGTTACGTCTAAGCTTTTCGCGCAAAATCTGGCCGCCCTTTTATTCAGCTGTCCCGCAAACAGTGGAGCAGCCACAGCAGAATACCATCAATCTAGCCAGGGCGGGATTGATCTCAGGAACAACCGACACGAGTCAACGCCACGCTACTTGGTGAGCCCTCATGACTTCATTATGCATTTCTCGTCCGCCCCGGTCCCGCTCAGTCGAGCTGCGCTCTCATGTCCTCCCGGCTCATAGGAACAAAGTTGTCGGGATCGATGCCTTTCGCCAGCAGCTCCTTGCGCGCATGGGCTGGCACTAGCTTGACGTTCTTCTCGGGAGCAATGGACAATTCTGCCATCGAGTCAGCAGATCATGAGCAACCCTTGTCCGAACCCCTCGCTCACCTTGATGCGTGAAATCGAAAAGGCGAGGCAATTCCTTGGACGCGCCGCCAGCATGTCGTGAATCGGGGAAGCGGCACCCCGGCTCTCGAAGCTCGTCAAAGAACGGGTGCACCATCGCCTCGATGGCCGAGAGCCGTTGGGTTGGCGTGTACTCGAGCAACAGCGATATAAGATCTATGGCATCGGGGCTTGCTTTGCGGAATACCTGGCACCCGAATTAGCGTCCTGTGCATGCATGCCTCAAGGCCACCCGATTCGAGCGGTGCCCCCTTCGGTGAGGGCGGGCCCATTGACTGACTTTATTGAAAGGATGTGGTTTAATCTGAGGGAACTTGTGCTCCATATAGTTGGGATTCATGGTTCGGATCTGGTCCCTGGTGGGCGTGCCGAGTACTTTGATGATCTCTACAAGCTGATCAATGCCTGATTCTCCCGGGAATAAAGGCTGCCCCAGCATCAATTCTGCCATGACGCAGCCCGTCGACCACACATCTAGCCCACATCGTCAGTCGGGGGCGCGAAACATGGGGAGACGTTCGCTACGACCTACCGATCTTGGTCGTGTAATTGGTCGCGCCAAAGATCAATTCTGGCGCTCGGTAGTACCGGGAGCAGATGTACGAAACGTTAGGTTCGTTCTCGACCAAGATCTTGGCGCTGCCAAAATCGCAGAGTTTGAGCACTCCCGTGGTGGGATCGAGCAGGAGATTCTGGGGCTTGATATCCCGGTGGCAGATTCCCATGGAGTGTATGTAGGCGAGGGAGCGAAAGAGCTGGTAGATGTAGATTTTGATTTCCAGGATTGGCATCGTCGTCTTCATCTTGTTGAAGAACCTGGAGGCGCGATAAACGGTCTCAGGCACGAATTCGAGAACGAGGTTGAGATAGACTTCTTCCTTCTGCAACCTTGTCAGCCGAATGCAAGACCAAGACGGGGCCGTCATCGCCGCAGCCCTTGTGCATGCTCACCCGCTCTCCATTGGAATAGTAGAAGGCCTTCAGTTGAACGATGTTGGGATGGCGGACAATCCGCATGATCTGGAGCTCTCGATTCTACTGGCGTCAGCTATCACTGCAAGGCAGGGTCGGAAGTCAGGCAATTTACCTTGAACCGTTTGTCTTGAAGAACACGTTTGATGGCAGCGTCCTCGTTGCTCGGGGCAAGTTTAGTCTGGAAGACCACGCCAAAGGAGCCGTTTCCAACTATTTTACATTGCGTGTATTGCATTTCCCTGGTCTCTCCGGTGAGACCATCCTGTACCTTCTCACGAACGACCTCTGCGCACGCATGTCAGCAAGTCCATAGTTGAGCCAGTGGCCAGCAGTATGCTCACCCCCCATGCGAAGGCTGCCGATGCCCATGCCACGATTCTGCGCCGACATCACCGTGGGACCAGATTGTCGCGTTCTCTCTTTACTATCGAGGGAATGAAAGACCCGTCTTGCCGAGTCGGTGATTTAAAAATCGGTGGTCTGGTAGCGGAGACGTGGTGGGCAGATTTGAGCGGTGGTGGGGAAGACTTTTGGATTGTGACGTAGGAGTGGAGTCAAATCGAGACACAAATCAGGTGTCACGGGGAAGTTTGACGCTGGTGTGAGCGAGAAATAAGCCTGATGATGTCGAGCTGATGGCCCAAACAAAGGTCAAGGCGACTTTCAGACGGGGCGAAATGCCGAGGGTAGTGGTTCCAGTGACAATGAGGCGAGAGGCTGGGAAGAAAAAGCACAATCTTCTTCTGATGGTCAACTGGAGGAGGGAAAAGGAGCAGCAGAATGCCAGATCACTACTGCCCACCTAAGCGGTATGTCAATTTGAGGACGAGAGTAAGGAGTCAATGTAGACGGAGAATTAATCTGACCGTTGGATTGGGGAGGTGCCGGTGAGGGGGGAGTTGCGAGAATGAAGAGTGGTAGGTAGCAATGTGGATGAAGCGGGATTTGGCCCTCTGCTTTGCTTTGCTTTTGGGAGGGGAGGGGTGGGGAGTTAGGTCAGGCGACAAAACCGTCAGGATTGACTTCCCGCCACAGTGTTAACTCTTGGCTGTGTAGCTTCGAGGAGGACGGAGCAGTGTGTTGGTGTAGGACAGAATTGCGCGACGGTGGAAGACGGGGTTCTAGGGATTTGTCGAAGACAAGGAGGGTAAAGAGAACGGAGACACGTGAGGAAGTGTCGGCTTAGTGAAGTTGAGAAGCGAATGAAGGATAATAATAAATAAGAATTCCAAGAGGAGGAACAGATGCCAGTTGCGGGTGCAATGGTCTTTCCCAAGCGGCTGGGTTTCACGGCCACAAGCGAGTCTCACTACTGCTCTGCCCATTGAGCACTAACTTCTAAAACTAACGACGACCTGGGCCAGGGGATAAAAAAGAACCGGTGGGGGAGGGAGAGGAAGGAAGGGAAGGTGAGAGGGGGGAGGAGAGAGGAGGGAGGGGGGACCCGGGGGTGGGGAGGATTTCACTACTCCTGGTTGATTTGAGAGTGATATCCATGCTACGACTTGCTCTATCCTCTGGAACACGATCTTATGGATATGTATACAAAGAGCTGAGAGCTTTCTCAGGCCTCTCTGATCACAAAGAACTGATACCAATGCGCAGAGGTGCTGTGATGTTGTAATGTGCCGTAGGGGTCTTCCTCACGAGTGGGGAGGCTGAGCCCCGTCAGTCGAGATTTCCATCTAATTTTGGGTGAATTTTGATTGGAGAAGAGATGCAGTGGATTCGTTTGAATGCCAGATGTTTCGCATCCGCTTGAACGGCGAAGGCGACCGAGGGGACATGCTCCTCGTTGCACACACCCCTACATCACAGCTGGCCTCAGGCATCATCATCCTATATATTCCCGCGACCTGTTGGTCATCACGGACTGCTGGAGATTTTCTGGATTTGCTGGATTCACTGGATTTTTCTGATTGCCTGGCTCGGTGGGTGGATACCTTCTTACGGAATTCCAATCATGGGTCACGCTAAAAAGGGTCTCATGACCTGACTACCCACTCGACCAAGATTGACTACAGCCACTACTCGAGCTACGGCGGCCAACTTGTTCTCCAATTGGCTTGAGGTGCAGGAGCAGCAGACTCACTACTTTACATCATAGGTCATTGAAACTCTACCTCCACCGTCGTCCGACCAAAGGGGCATTAAGATGGGGAATTACTGCAAGAATATGGAAAAATGATCAAACGACTGACCATCAGACCATCAGACCATCAGACCATCCCCAGCGGCTGTTCTCTACTGCCACTATCTCACTCTAGCTTTCTTAGGTCCCGGCGGCATTATTGTCGTGAGTTTGCTGCAACCTCCAACGTACCGTCACAGCTAGAAGCCATTTCGCTGTGGAGTTGGTCGATTATCTGGCCGGATTTAGGGCAACGACTGGATGAGGCCACCTGGTCTGCCTCCATCCCTTCATCCTGGTCCGCTGCCCGACCTTTGCTTGCGTTTCCGCCTCTGGTGCCTCCTCTGGTGTCCCCCAGTCTCTCGGTTCCGAGAACAGTGTCCCTCTGTTTCGCCGTTGAACCTTCAGAGGGCAGCGAGTACACCAGCCAAGCATGTGACGTGACCCGATCTATGTACAGATCTAAAGTAGTTTGCCATGGATGCACACTGTTGCAGATCCATGGGTAAAAAGCACATCGTGGCCCGGATGCGGAAGCGGATGCGGATGCGGACGCTCCAGCCTCTGATCGTTGTTGGCTGACATCTGGTCCAACATTGCTGGGATTTGAAGTCCCGGCCAGTAGGGGGCACGTCAGCTGAAGATGCAGCGTCTTTCCAGACCGCACGCATGCGCGCCCATCTGCCTGGGCCAATCAGCTCGCCACAGAGATCGTCCAGGCACATGACGCATCTTGCATGTGCCTTCACATTTGCATTTTGCATTTAGAGGGTCTCTGAATTTGAGCTTGCAATGTCGTGCATCCTCTCGCCTCGGCGGCGACTCGAGCGACAGACAGGGGGATTCCCGCTTTCGAGGTCCTGACGGAAAGGGACGACTTGAGCGGGACGGTCGATGTTCTGCCTTTTATCGTCCTATGCCCCCGTATGCAGGCTTCCACTGACGAGATTACGCCGAAACTCGATGCAATTCCCAACATCAAGGGTAGAGGAGCTCCTACAGTGCCCATCAGCGATCTCGCATATGCAAGGACGCTTCACTCGACGAATCACAGTTGCCACGGGACTGCGCCTTGTGTCGGTTGCGTAGGACCCAAAGCTTCCTACTGTACTTCGTCCTTTCAGAATGCTGGGATCTTGATGCTGGAAAGCTGGGGGCCCGACCACGGTTTGTTGCACTTCTGCAGACTTCCCACTCGATGCATTGCTGATGGTCACGCCCCGGGAAAGCTTTTTCGTGCGACGGCTGTTCGGACAGTGCTTGGGACGCCGTAGGCTCCGAAGGTGAGCCGGGTCTTATTGGTAAGGCAACGTGCGCCATAATGCTGCATTCGATGCCTACTGTGACAGTGGTGACAGGGTGAAGCTTGGCGTAAGGCAACCGCGACGAAGTTGCATCTTGCTGTACCCACCCAAGGCCATGTCCAGACCTGACAGGCCTGGACGGGTCGAGGTACCTGTGTGGGGCCCGACCAAGCCATTCGCGCCCTGTACTAAGACTGCAGGAGCGAAGAGGGCCGTTTTCGGGGTTCCATAACCTGATTTACTCCCCCGTTCTCCACATCGAATTTGGATAGCCCATGTGCTTCTGGCGCTTTCACGGCATTTTAGCATTCCACCGCTACAGATGACATGGTGGAGATCTTCTAGCGCTGCAGCTTCACCCTTTCTCTGCCGAGCCCTGATTGCTTTTTCCAAACTTCCGAGGTTTGTGTGGGCCCTTGACAGCTTACCATCGTGCGAATATCAATCACTTACTCGGTAGCCTTGAGCGATTTGGCTGCCATACAAGCCTTGTCAATCATAGCTTCAGCCCAACCATAAAGATTTGATCGTATGGCTCTGAGCGATACTGGACCGTCCCCTGTAGCATTTGAGCACCATATGACCCGCAGAAGGGGTCATTTTTAAGCCTGGCTTGTCTAGCCCTTTCCATGGCACCTGCGGTTGGGGAGCCGACTGGAATACACCGGGCTGGATCATATGGGTGACTCTGACGGAAGGTGAAACTTCATGATTTGCTTCCAGAGCTCGGCAAGATATCCTGCTCCTGATCCCACGAAAGCCATAGTATAGGACATATCTCGAGATACGTCAGCACACCACCTTGATCGTTCAATGCAATTGGGAAAAATCAATTGTTTTTTCAAATGGAGACCGGTATGAGCCATTGAGAGATGACGCAGGAGATGGAAGAAACGAGGATCAAAGGCATCGTGCAAAATTAGGAAGGAGTCCCGTATAGAGGTTTCATAAGTCAGCCCAAAGAATATCTCGCATCGGGTTGGGAGCACCCTGAAGTGATGCTGTGTAAGCCTGCGCAAACCTTGGATGGAGACCGAGGTCATCGATTGATGAGAGGGGACATCTTCTTCGGCACAACAGTACATTACTGTGTCAATCTGTCAAGATCCCCATGCTTGCCCATTGCAGGTAAGCAAAGGCGCCCATCGCTGTAAAGACACCGAACGCGTGGCGAACAAGGCCCAACCATTCGTAACCATTCGGCGGCCCCAATGCATACCCATATGTCCACATACTAGCATATGTTTATTCTATTTAGACAAGATTCGAAAACGTGAGGAGGAGCGAGTACAAAGTCTGAATTTTGTGACGGCGAGGAGGGTCGCTTCCAGGTGACAGGGCGGAGAGGGACATCGAAGGCCTTAGAATGGAACTTCGGCGGGGCCTTCGACGTTCCCTTCTCGCGCGAGTTGTTCGCTCTGGAATTCAATTGATACGGCCATACCGACTTTGGCACTTGACTATGTCGCGTTCAGCATGATCATCCCTTGACCCTGCCTGATGTCTCATGGAGACTGGGAAGACTTACCTTGGCATGATCCAACTCGGCGGCAAAGGACAATTGCATGGGCATGATAAGGCGCTTTTCCAGCAAGCAGCTTACTTTCCCTGTACTGTCCAATTGCGCCCTGAAAGTCGATAGCTTGAAATCGTACTTGGCACCAAGCGTGGTAGACCCTTCCTTCCTCAGCCCTCCACCCATCAGACCTCCGCCGCCCATGCCCGGGGCAAAATGGAGGTTCAGGTCCACACCTGCGTCGACTTTGTCGGTCAGACGCCGCCAGTAGGAGGTGCTGAGGAGACCTTGGCCGGTCAGCTGTGCAGTACCAATCCAATCCTGTCCCCTGTATTTGGCACAATAAGAGAGAATTGTCTCTGGCCCTTGGCCCAAGGTGAGCCGCTGCCATGCTGCCTCCACACCGAGGGCGAGCCCCGGGGTCACCGATTGTAGGTAACTTCCCACGAGAAGACCATTCAGGCCGCCGTCCAAGACGGACGGATTGATGGATTTGATCGAGGCCGAGAAGTCCTTGCCAGAGTAGTCGGCGTCCAGTTGGAACATGGACTGTTGCCCGGGCGATATGGAAGCCGAAGTTTTGGTAACAAACGACTTGGACAGTTGGTAGTTCAGGGTAGCGGTCAGTTGGCCTTCATTGTCGATGTTCCCCTGCATGAAAATCTGATCGGTTTTAGCGGCATGCTCGGGACCAAAGGAATGATGAGCCTACGCCTTTGGGGCCAAACATGGCGGAGAATCCGTACGGGGGCATTTGTTGAGAGCCCATGGCAAAGGCATGTGAGTACTGGAAAAGGGGTGATAGGCTGAAGGGTTTGGTCAAGTCGGCTTTGAGACCGGTGAACATGTACTTGGTCAGGAAGACGTCTGTATCCACCTCTTTCTTGAGCCTCTCCACCGTCCCCGGATTTGAGAGCCCAAGTGCCTCTCGCCGTTGGGTGAAGGTCGTGTACGTGTCTCGAAGCGCGCCGACAAGGCCATTGTCGCGCACAGCAGAAGGAAGCGATTTTTCTTCCAAGCTCATTGAAGCCATTTGCGAGCCGAGGGTGGCTCAAGATGGCCTTTCAGGAAGATGGGTGCTTGGATGGATGCAGGGGGGAAGAGGATCGATCGTGGGGCGCCTTGGGAGGCGAAAGGGGAGGACGACAGGTTGATGACTGGAGCATTCGGTGCAGCTGAGGTACATCAAGTTTCAGGCGTTTGATCGCTCCACTTTGCCCTGATAGATCTGTCTGCAGGATCTTTGGTGACGGGTCGACATGTTAGCATCACGTTACTAGCTACGGTAGATGAAATTTAACAAGACTATCCGCATCGTTCTTCTGCTACGAGTAGGACTAGCCCGAATGCGGTTGTGACCTCTCCTTATCGATTAGAACTTGAACTAACTCAAGAAGTCAATCGAGTCCTCTACATTCACAAGCAAGACAAGATATACGAGATTCATCATCGAACCTCCCCGTTCTCACAAGCATAACACCAGCACAAGACCAATGGCTCCTCTTGATGGGCTTGCGCCTTCCGTCGTCACCAAAGCTCTATCGTATCGTTTTCCGGACAGCTCCGCCGGTCTTGCGGACGTCAATCTCTCCCTCCCGCCAGGCAGTCTTACGCTTTTGATTGGCGGTACCATGAACTCCAATCTGCTGTGAATGTGCATGGATCTCGTTGGCTGACAGAAGCCTTGCGCATCAGCAAATGGTGCCGGCAAAACGACTTTACTTCGACTGCTGTCGGGCAAACGCCTGGCACCAACGGCAACGGTATCTATCGGAGGCGTCGATCCATTCAAGGATGGCCTGGAAGGTGTCACCTATCTAGGGCTTGAATGGGTGCTCAACCCCATTGTGAGAACAGACGTCGATGTCCCTACTCTTCTATCATCCATTGGCGGTGATTATTACCAGAGCCGCCGTGACGAGCTGGTGCGGATTCTCGATATCGATCTTGCGTGGCGCATGCACAGTGTGAGCGATGGCGAGCGCCGCCGAGTCCAACTGGCCATGGGATTACTCAGACCTTGGCGGATCTTACTGCTCGACGAAATCACTGTGGACTTGGATCTGCTCAGCCGCAGCAATTTCCTGGACTTCTTGAAACGCGAGACAGAGAGCAGGGCCTGCACCATCGTCTATGCAACCCACATTCTGGATAACCTGGCAGAATGGCCAACACATCTGGTCCACATGCATCTGGGAAGGGTCAAGGATTTTGGTTCAATAAGCGCGTTCAACATTGGCGGTGTGAAGAAGAGTGGGAATAGCCAATTGGGTGAATTGGTCCTGGCTTGGCTGCGGCAAGATCTGGAGGAGCGAGGGCCAAGAAAGATCCCAAACCAAGGTAGAACTTACGAGAATCTGGAAGGCAAAGGTGGTTACGGCAACGAAAAATTGCCCTAGCCTGGCGACGCTTTAACACTACAGTATTTCTGTCCTCCCGGTCTGTTCAACCAGGCTGGAATAGTCTAATGCCTGACCGCTTGATGTCGGCAACCACCCATGTAAGCCATACAACGGTGGTCTCACCCGCAACGGCCTTCTCCCTTACGATGTTCAATTGCTTTGAAGTCCACCTACCCTCAGAAGAGCAAGATCTCGGCTGATTGCAACATGTTTCTGAATGCATCAGAGTCCTCAAACGCAGCTTTTGCGGTCCCGGTGTCCTGCGGACTGCTGCTCTCTCTGGCAGCCGAACATTGGCCCCTCCACGATGCACTTGCGGGGAGATCCCCACTGACAAGCACCTTGCCTGCGTAGGCTCTATCTAGTCCTTGCAAACACCGGTTGCTGGAAGCCCGAGGGTACACTTGGCGGTCCCCCCTGATGCGACGAGGGCCCGAATCCTGGTGGCAAAGGAAAGCCTGGAGGCGGAGGAGCACCAACAGCAGGCGGGAAGCCTGCATGCGGTTGCTGAGTTTGGTTGAATCCTGGGGGTAGGAAGCCCTGGGGGCCGCCATATCCAGCTTGTGAGGGTGGAGGCCTGGCAGGCAAGCCAGATGGTGGTGCGGGTAGTGGCTGGGATGGCGGGGGCGGACGCGATTGGTGTGATGGAGGCACGACCTGATATGAACCGTTCGATAGGACCGGACGACCACCGTTCATGAAGGGAGGCATGCTTCCATGACGACCAGCATCGTTTTCAAGCGTGGCGGCGGGCCCTGTCGGAGCACCAGCTGTAAACAGCCCCGTGGGTAAAGGCTGTGTTGCAGGCTGTACGCCATGCTTCGAAGCTTGCGCAGCCAGCATGCGTTCCGCCTGATCACCGTGTCTTTCGCCCTTTCCGTCCTTTTTGTATGCATACTGTACAGATATCTCCTTGTTCATCAAGTACTGGCCATTCATGTTGGCTACAGCGTCGTCGGAGGCGTCGAAATTCGAATAGGAGATGAAGCCGTAACCTTTCGAGAGATTCGCGTCATCACGGGCGACCTGAAGCGTATCAGCTCACCAACAACAGCAGTCGAAACGAAGAAGTTTTACCTTGGGAGCCATTATCAGACTGCCAAAGCGACCAAAGGTGTCAAACAGCGTTTGCTCGGTGACCATGGGGTCGAGATTGCCGACAAAAAGCTCCGCGCCAACCTCGACTGTTTTCTGTTTGTCGGCAGATGCCTTATTGACTCTGATGGGCTTGCCATAAAGTCTGACCTGATTCATGATCCTCGCAGCATACTCTGCGTCCTCTTCGCTGATGAATTCCACAAATCCATATCCTTGGTGCGTTTGAGTGACTCGATCTTTAGGCAGATGGACATTGACAATTCGGCCAGCTTGCAGCATCAATTCCCATACCAGACTGTCGGTTACGCGCTCGTCCAAGTTGCCGATGTATACAGTTGCCTCTTTGTCCTGCTCCCTGAAAAGACGGTGTTAGCTGAGGCGCAACCGAGTATATGAAAGCAGGTTACCAATGACGCGCTCCAGACATCTTGAATTTCCAAGCATTTGCTCAACCACAGAATTGAGAGCTTGCAATGCCCAAAAGTAGAAGAGGTACCGATGGAGGGGAATTTTGTTTTTAAATTACGACTAGTTGTAGAATATGTTACGAGCTAGGAGAAGACGATCTTGTTGGAGCTATCTAAGAACAACAATCTACAGCTCCTAGGTGTTCATCTTTGTCAGTTCCCATCATCAAGATCGACATCTTGACTTATCACTCGGATTATGTGGCAGCTCTCGGAGGACGCAAAGGTTTGCAGCCGTCAAGGCTCAACTCTCGGGACACAACGCTGAAAATCAATCAACAGGAGAGAATCAGTAAAGCCATTGACATAGCGAGGGTCACGGTGCATTAGTAAGGCTTTTGGTCAAGATCCTAACAGCGGTATCTGATACTTGGTAGCGGCTATCTGCCTTTGATCATGTACCTCGGTGAGCATCTGTGGAACTGCATTACTTGGCTTGGTCTGATGATGCAGCAGGGTACACAATGAGCAAACCAAAACCCGCTTTCATCCAGTGCGATCCTTGACCATTAACAAGCTTGAGCCCGCCTAACGGACCCACAGACTGTTGACTCCCGTTGCGGGCTGAAAAACCACCTTGAGAAGCTGACAATGACATCAATGTTGGGGTCGCGAAGGGACACCGTTTGCTTAAAGTAGAGATCCATCCGCCAGAGGCAGTGCGAGGGATCACTGCGAAGGATCACCGCAAACGATTGCTGCAACGTGTTTGTGTTGCAGGTGATGGCGCAGCAAAGGAGGTCCTCACAGGTGAAGGGAAATCGCAACTCTTGATTCGCGCTAGCCTCCCGTGAACATGTCACAATATTCTTTTCAATTTTATATACCAGCTGCTGTCAATCATTTCAACCCATTTCCCCGCCTCCCTGTGCCATGAGGGATGGTGCGCAATCTGTCTCGAAGACGTTGATCGAATCCATTGCAGGCTTCACTGCGGGCGTCGCCTCCACGCTCGTAAGAATTTTTAACAAGTAGACTTCTCATGTGTGGGAACTAGCCATCTGATTGAATTCCAGACAGCCCACCCGTTGGACATTGTAAAGACTCGACTTCAGCGTATGCTACTATACCACTAGTATGAGTGAAGTCTAACAGACTTCTTTAGTCGAGAGAGAAACGTCGGTGCGCGTTGGAACATCCTTGCGTATCGCTCAGCATATCTACCGGAATGAGGGCATTCTGGCGGGATTCTATCGTGGTCTAGCACCCAATCTTGTGGGCAATTCCGTCAGCTGGGCACTGTATTTTGTCTGCTACGATCGCATCAAAAATGGCATGGGCTCCTTGCGAGCATCTGAGGGGGCGCTTCCCTATTATGACTATTTCATCGCCTCTGGAACTGCAGGTACGACTTGGCCACGATCGTGAGGCGAGATGGGCTGATGCCTCCAACAAAGGAGCACTGACTGCTGTATGCACCAATCCGATCTGGGTCATTAAGACACGCATGCTGTCGACCTCGTCCACCCACCCAGGCGCGTATCGGTCATTGACGGATGGGGTGCGTCAGATATACCGATCCGAAGGTATCTCAGGCTTCTACCGAGGCCTCCTACCCTCATTACTCGGGGTTTCTCATGGCGCATTGCAGTTCATGGCATACGAGCAGCTCAAGAAAGCCCGACAAGAGAGCATTGGACATTCGGAGCTTAGTGCGACGGATTACTTAATATTGAGTGGGTTGGCCAAGGTGTTCGCTGGGAGTATCACATACCCTTACCAAGTCATTCGGGCAAGGCTACAGATGTATCACGCCGAAGAATTATACAAAGGAGCTACTGATGTGGTGGCCCAGGTATGGAAACGTGAAGGGCTTTCGGGCTTCTACAAGGGTCTTGCTCCAAACCTTTTACGAGTCATGCCAAGCACGTGGGTGACTTTTCTCGTTTATGAGAAAATGAGATGGTATCTGGCAAAGTAGATTGACACAGTCCATCGAGAGCCAACATTTCCAGGGCTTGAGCTAGCACTGTCGGTAAGTACCACAATGCTCGACATGGCATATCATACCTACGCAGAGGGAGTGTACGTTTGTTGAATGTTGCGCATGTGAATTATCTACGTCATGGAGTCTTTCGACCACCGCACATGCTCTTCAGGATAACAAGGGGATTTACTTCAATGCGAGTCAATCGAATGATGATTGCCATACAGCGCCTTCGGTGCTACTGTTCTCTCCTTTCCTACCTTTCACTCTTCCGTGAGCTGTTGCGTAAACTCCTGCCTATGCCTCGAACACGTTCTCCGCCCAACGATAGTCATTCGTTCACTCGAGCTTCTTTCACGTAGCTATCTAACTTATGCTGCATTCTATCACTCTACAAGCATCCTATTTCATGGTGCCGGAATTCTGATTTATGATACAAGAAGCGGCGGAAGGAAATGTCAAGGATTGTACTCGAAAGAGCTTCGTCAAGCTGAATTTGACCCGGGCCAAATCCTTGGAGCTCAGTGCGAGCGCCTAACGCATTGGCAAGGGCGGTGTCGAGCGCGAGAGAGATATTCTTAGTCGAGTGGTGGTCCGAGTTAATCGTGCTGCAGGGTCACTTCTGACTTCTCAAACTGATCGCGCGCCTGCAGTCGGAAATTACCCACTCGCTAGATCGCCACAGCAGCGGATCCTCAGACTCCTGCCTGCATGCTTGGCCCATGCGTGCAGCATGTGATCCAAGAAACCAATACCGTCCATATCCACATCTGCTTTTTCGCCATCAACTGCGAGGCGTAATACTTTGCGTCCTGATCTGGTATTGGTGTATTTGGAGACGGCACTTTTTCTGGCCGAGACTCGGGTTCGTTGAGTTGGAGGTCGAGAAGCCGACCGTTCAAGCACAAGCACAGGGAGACCTGGGCCTTGCTTTCTCTTGTGATGTAATTCACCAGAGCCTTTCAAGACAGCTTGTGCTGCAATTGTTCGGGCGTACGTATTGAAGATCTCGGGGAAGACGAGTGTCTTGATTGGCCAGCCACTTCTCCGTCGTTGGGCTTTTAAGTGTGACCGTGGCTGGATCCGCCCGCCTCCCGCGGCTAGCTCATGCAATCTGGGGCAGGGTGGGGGCCAAGAGCGCTCCCACTTTCCAGGGTCATTGAACAAGTGGGCCCACCCGGGCCTGACATGGATGGGTACCGTAGGGCTGCCTCGCTCCCACTCCTCTCGTACGATTTTCCATTTCCCATCTCCCAATTCCCCAATTTCCAAGTCCCGTCCATCCTTCATCTCTTGATCGCTGCTCTTCCAACCCGTTCAGCCTTCTTTGCATCTGAGTCTGGAGGTCGATGACCCACGGCTTTCGTCTCTCAGTCAGCGGCGTTGTACATACTCGGAGCTGAGGACGGCCTTTTTGCTCTTCCTGTCGCAGCCTACTGCTACCAGGTCCTTCCAACTGCAAAAATTGCTCGCAAATCTCTCCTCGAGCGTTGTATAGGATACTTGCACAGGCCCAAGGCCGGGACAGCAGTCTTGAGGATATCGATCGCCAAGTCGACCTAACGCCCTAAGCGCTTCAGATATCCATCGAAACATTCTCCAAGCGTCTGTGCGCTTCGATCCTGCGGCCTTTTCGTCCCATCTGCCAGCATCGAGCCTGCAACAGACAACAGAGCACTTGCTTGACGTGCTCTCGTCCCACATTTCCGGCGTTCGGAGTCAATCCTCGAGAGTACGAGATTGCTTGCATCTGACCGAGGGTGCCAAGATCGACCATTGATCTTGGGATTCCATCATGTACAACGCCCACCGCGGCATGGCCCAGCCTGCAAGCCGGCTGGAGGAGTACATCACCGGTATCAGGCAAGAATTCGAGAATGCGACCACCGGTGCAAGTGAGAGCGATCAGAGAAGTGGGTTTTTTCATTCACGACACCTTTGCCTGCTTTTCCACTTCGGGCCCGGTCCATGTTGACTTTGGTGCCGCCACCGTCATGTCCAACCTTACTCGCGCAGAACCCACGCTTTGCTGTAGGATGGAGATGACTGACTTGAGATCCCCACAGTGCAAAGCCAGATGCAGGAAATGGAAATGGTGAGGCAGAAAGTCTACGATCTGGAGCGTAATCAAACCCTCATCAAGCAAAGGTTCGGTTGATCATGCCCTGGAAAACCAAGACGTACTCATTCGCGTGAATAGGTATGAAGAAGATATCGCTCGCCTGCGCCATGAGTTCGAAGCTCGAGGGGGCCCTCCGTCGCACCTTGGCGTCAGCGGACTACCAGGCCATGGGAGTGCACACACAGGACCTCCTCCACCTCAGATCGGTCATGGGCCTAGCAATCTGTTCGGCGGTATCATGGCCAATCAAGGTGGCCAGCAACCAGGTCTTGCCCCACTGCCTCAAGAGCAGCAAGCCAACCAGCCGCAAGCGCAGCCGGGGCCGCCTCAACACCAGATGCCGCAACAGCCTCAAGCTTTACCTCAGCAGGGTCCTTACCAAGGCAATTATGCGCATCAATCGGTCGTCAACGGTATGTCATTGCTCGCCTGGCTCTCTGCCTCCTCGCTTGATCATGCCTCCTAATGATGCTTCTTCCGCCAGGCTATGGCTCTCAGAATCAGATAGCTTCCCCCGGTGCAGGCAATCCCCGTAACAATGTCGGCCCCCGCGGCCATGGAAGCACTCCTCAACAGAGTCAACCCATACCTTACCCCGTGACTTCGCCACCACCCGCCCCTATGAATCGCCCAAGCCCTCCACCACCAGCCCACTATTCTAATGTGGGCAATATGCTGGCAGAACTAAACCCTGACGAGATGCGATCTGACCAGAAGCGGGAGGGACAAGACTGGTACGCTGTCTTCAATCCGAATGTCCGCCGGGTGCTGGATATTGATTTGGTCTGCAATCTTGGTCACGAGAGTGTTGTCTGCTGCGTTCGATTCAGCCACGACGGAACCAAAGTTGCGACCGGCTGCAATCGCTCGGCGCAGATATTCGATGTCGCCACCGGCAACAAGCTAACAACATTACAGGATGACAGCGTCGACAAGGATGGTGACCTGTATATTCGAAGCGTTTGTTTCAGTCCAGACGGTACCTACCTCGCAACAGGTGCCGAGGACAAACAAATCAGGGTGAGGCTCACCGCGCTTCTGTTCCAATCTTTGGCACTTCTGACAGATGCAGGTTTGGGATATCGCGAGTCGCACCATCCGCCACACCTTTGCTGGTCATGAGCAGGACATCTATTCTTTGGACTTCGCGCGCAATGGCCGGCTGATTGCCTCGGGCAGCGGTGACCACACGGTTCGAATTTGGGATATTGCCCGTGGCGGTGAAGCCTTGATTCTGGGCATTGAAGACGGTGTTACTACGGTCGCTATATCACCGAATGGCGAATACGTGGCCGCCGGCTCGCTGGACAAGAGTGTACGTGTTTGGGAAATCGAGACCGGCACTGTCATGGGCCGCCTTGAGGGAATTGAAGGCCACCAGGATAGCGTGTACAGCGTTGCATTTTCCCCGGAGGGAGACTGCTTGGTGAGCGGAAGTCTGGACAAAACCATCAAGATGTGGCAGTTGGCACCGGAAAGCAGAGGAGGCATGATGTCAAGAGGAGGAAGATGCATTCGAACGTTTGAGGGTCACAAGGTACGACCAAATGGGCTGATGGTGGAGCATGAAGGCCTAACTTGAATTCGCAGGACTTCGTTCTGAGCGTTGCGTTGACTCCTGACAATGAATGGGTGCTCAGTGGATCCAAGGACAGAGGCGTGCAATTCTGGAACCCCCGAAGTGGAGACGCGCAATTGATGCTGCAAGGGCACAAGAATTCAGGTCAGTAACGAAGGCTTCATCCATCGAGACAGCGAGGCAGGATGTTGACGCATGGCCTTAGTAATTTCGGTCGCCCCGAGTCCGAGAGGGGAGTTGTTTGCTACCGGCAGCGGCGACATGCGAGCCCGAATCTGGAAGTAAGTAGAATGCCTTTCCTGTGAATTGGGTCGGAAAGGACGGGCAGCTGATGCGCTCTCAATAGATATACGCCATATCGGGGTTAAGGCAGGAGGTTCGATCCTGAGAGCTCTGGGTCCCAGTGAGGGACCGAGAGCAAGAGCAGGGGCTCGCTTCGACGTGGGATGTGATTTGAAAGATTGATTTGTGATATCGCCCGAATGGCATACTTGGCCTAGGACATCACAA
The DNA here is from genome assembly GCA_001956345.1 of Ramalina peruviana. Lineage (NCBI taxonomy): Eukaryota > Fungi > Ascomycota > Lecanoromycetes > Lecanorales > Ramalinaceae > Ramalina > Ramalina peruviana. The sequence goes on along the minus strand of MSTJ01000003.1, from coordinate 395,154 downwards.
AGGCAGGGCGGTTGGCCGTGATGGAGGTGCCAAAGGCGAGACTTCTTACAGAGGGGCAACCGGCAAACCTAGGATTTGGCTCGTTCCGGGGGGAAATAAGGGGACTGGGGAGACCATGAACCAGGCTTTGTTAGCACCCCAGCAACGTTCCTAATAGCTGATGCTTGTCATCAACCTAGCAATGCTCTGTTGAGATTACCCTGGCGTGCAACCATCATTCAATCGTAGAATCCTTAGGACGTATCCTTCTCACACTATCTGCTGGCACCTGGGAATCAAAAGCAAGGCAGGCACGTCATACATGAGAAGACAGACCTCGGTTTGGGCGAATTCATGCACGCTGTAGAATGCATGCATCCCATGGTCAATGCCGTACTTGAGATGAATTAAATTAGTTGCAACAGTCGAGATCAGTGGTACGGAGCATGTCTCTCCATTTTGGCCCCCCCTCATACAGTATACCTTCGCTGGCTGAGTGTCTTTAGATCTCGAAGAAAGTCTCATGGGCACAACGAATCCAGTATGGATACATTACTGTCAGGTTTTTTCCTTCCCAGGCCCAATCTCCTCGCACCAATAGGCCTTTGTGGTGTGGCCTGTATCTTGCGCGGCTTGTTGGTTGTCTCGATTTTACACCAAAAAGCTACCTGCTATAAAGTCGCCTGCTGACTTGCACAATGCTACAGCACCGCCGACGTTGCAGCCAGGAATCCCCGCGAGCGGCGACGGTCCAGCACTTATGTCGATGCCATTCACGACATGCCGGAAAATGGTGAGCTTGCTCCTGCGCAGCTCTACAGCACCGAATCCGGCCGCCTGTTTCATTCGGGTCGCATCGTGATCGTGACCGTTGGTCTGCCTGCTCGAGGAAAGACACACCTGAGCGTTGCCTTGGCAAGGTATCTGAGGTGGCTAGGCGTGAAGACGCAGGTCTTCCATCTGGGGGATTATAGGAGAGCGCACGTTGGCCCCGGCAAGGACGTGCCCGAGGACTATTTTCATGTTGATGCCAGCCCGGCCTCGGTACTCATGAGGCAAAAGATCCTCAAGAAATGCCGCGACGACATCTATTTCTTCCTCAACAACGAAAAGGGTCAGGTGGCCATCTATGATGCAGTCAACCCTCTGGCCGCAGGCAGGCGGAGCTTAGCCAAGGAATTTTCCAAGCACGATGCCCAAACCCTCTTCATCGAAAGTGCTTGTGATGACGAAAAGATTATTGAAGAAAATGTTCGGAGCGTCAAAATCTCCAGTCCGGATTACGTCGGTTGGGATGAGAAGGACGCCGTCAAGCATTATCTCGCTCGGATGCGAGCCAAGATCCCGCATTTCGAGACGATGGAGGAGTCGGATCTGAATTACATCAAGATGATCAATGCTGGAGAGAGGATCACCGTCAACAACTGCACATTTGGCTACCTGAGCCATCGCATCGTGTTCTACCTGCTCAACCTGCACATCAAATCGCGGCATACCTATTTTGCCCGTGCTGGAACGTCCAGCGAGGAAGATTCCTACAAGGCGGATGCAAATCTATCCGAGCAAGGGATGGAGTATGCCCGGAAAATGGGGGAGACACTGCTAGCCCATCGAGACAAAGAGAGACAAGCCATGATTCAGCGGGGTGGGCCTGATGTACCCCTGAAGCCTCTCACTGTGTGGACCTCTACCAGAAGGCGGACTGTTGAAACCAGTCAGTATCTGTATTCAAAGGGATACAGAGTACGGCAGAGGAGCCAGATGAGCCAACTGAACCCGGGAGTGTGCGAAAAGAAGAGCGAAAAGCGGATCAGGATGGAGTACCCTGACGAGGTGGCAAAACACGAGCAAGATCCCTATCATCATCGCTATCCGCGAGCCGAGGTAAGTGATCATGTCTCGGGGTGCAATCGGTGGGCCGACGGGCTAATCGGTTGGCTCAGTCGTATCATGATCTCGCAGTCCGCCTTGAGCCAATCATCCTGGAACTCGAACGGGAACAAAACGATCTGCTCATCATAGCGCATGAGAGCGTCTTGCGAGTTCTCTATGGTTACCTCATGGCGTGTAATGCCATTGACATTCCCAACCTTTCCTTTCCAAGGGATGAGATCATTGAGATTATTCCAGCAAGCTACAACAATGAAGCCACCCGAGTCAAGGTGCACGGAGTTCCCCCTGATATTATACCAGGCTCGCCCGAAGAGTATGCGCTCCTCAAATGAACCCTGAGTCAAGTCACAATCTGCTCAAGATAGCTATCCCTTGGTCGTCATCAGCTCGTACCTCTTCTTCCTCCATCTACACTAGCATTCCTAACCTGCCCAGCCGACAGAAAGCCTGCCCGAGTGCAGATTGCTAATTTCGGGCGATACAGTATCCAAATCCCCGTGCCTCCCAGCGGGTCGATCACTCCGATGAAACTAGACGCGCCGCCCAAGTCAGGTGCCAGCCCACCCAGCCAGGTCGCGGCATCGCCATGGATTGGTCAAGGAACACCGGTTGAACCTGGACTTGGGCAACATCTTCTAGCAGAGAGAGCGATACGAAAGTAAACGCTGCTTCTTCCAGCATCGGAGCCGTATGATATATGAAAGCCAGGTGCTCGTGATTGGGGTTGATGGACGTTTGAAACGGAACCATGGAAGTACTGGAAAACAGGGCGTTCTTCCTCCTGCGCAAGAGCATCCGCAAGATTGTTCGAAGGACTTGGAATAAGGCTCGGGTGCTCTCTCTGTACTGGTGGATGAGATCACCCGCCGTGTAGAGTAGATACAAAAAGTACTCTGTCATTTGCTTGCAGTTCGTAATGCTTGCCACCTTCCAGTTCCCAGTCTGCGTCGTTAATGAGCACGAGAATTCCAGGTCTCCTGTTTTGTGATTAAGCTCTAGGAACGACAATCTTGAGACGCAGATGATTACACTGTGCCATCCAACACGAAGAGGTCCATTTTCGGGTCTCTGAGCAAGTTCTTGCACAGGAAGTGGATCAAGAATGCCACATCGGCTGGCAATCTCTCGCCCGACCGTCCTCTGTCCTTGGTGGCTGGGAGAGAAATTGCATGCTTCTTCTGATTAGAGAAGAGCAACTCGAGACCGCCGCTATTGCAATTTCAGACCTGACAGTGGCACTCAAATACTCGGACATACGTGAATTCTACAGTGATGGGAAGATGTGAGGTCTCCATGCTTGATCCAAACACTGCTTACAACTCGGGCATTTGCAGGTCGCCAATCTTACTGGGGTTATGCGCCGCTGGGGAAGATGTAGAAACGCAGAATAAAATGCAAAGATGATGGAGAGAGGGTAACAAAATAGTCCTCTGAGTTTATGAATTCCAGCAGGCGCTTTTAGCGAGCGTCAAGCTTTGCATCTGTTTAGCCGAAGGTCTCCAAAATAAATCTATCATTATCCATGCAACCCAGATCATGGTATCATGAGACTTGTCCACCTCAAAGTCCCGCAATACTTTTACTCTTCAAAGCTTTCGGCTGAGGCTCCATTCTCAGTATCCGATGTTTCCTACCGCACCCTACGATCCGTATGCTCGAATTTTGCACCGAATATATCGCTGCTGGTGGTAATAGACATCCATCAGCGGCGGATTGGAATCCTTCGACAGATCTACTTGCCTTTGGATCTGATCGAAATGTAGCCCTCTGGGAGCCTCTGGGTGTACACCTATCCTCGCATCATCTCGATCTGGTTTCGGCTAAGTATGTGGACAGTCGCCCAGAACGGTTGGCGTCCAACGCCTCTTGAAAGGTCATTCGGACCTGATCACAGCTATCAAGTTTCTTCCTAGAGCGTCCCATCTTGATCAAGTCATCGTCAGTGGCTCCGTCGACAAATCTATCCGGTTGTGGAAGTTAAGCAAAGCTAGCGTGGAAAGTGTCGTCGTACCCGAAGCTCATACATCTACCGTAACCTGTTTGGCTGTCTGTCCAAACACCAATGTTCTTGTCACAGGCTCTGCCGGCGCGATTATCAAAGTGTGGCGCGTTGAGTGGCCCGAAAAGTCTGCTCAAGTATTAAATCTGCAGACGGTGCAACTTGAGCCTCGCTTCTTTCCCCTTACACTAGCTCTGAATCGACTGCCGGAGTCGGATGATGATCTCATGTTAGCAGTGGCCGGTACCAAGAATACTGTGCAAGTGTACGTGGGTGGCAAAAATGGTAACTTCGTTCAGCAAGCGACTTTGGTAGGCCATGAAGGTTGGGTCAATTCTGTAGCAATATCGAAGCAAGCGAATCCCAAATGTGATGGTCTGCTGTTGGCCTCTGCCAGCCAAGACAAATATATCAGACTATGGCGAATCATCCGCAATGAAGCCAAGCAGGAAGACGAGCTCTCAATCAAGGCTTACGAGGAATCTCTGTCAAATAGAAGGCATGAGCTGAGAGGCTTCCAGTCTAGATACCTCCTTACATTTGAGGCGCTGCTCTTGGGTCATGAGGATTGGATCCATACGGTATCATGGTATCTTGACAACGACCAATTGAGACTCTTATCGGCATCTGCAGACAATTCTATCGCTATCTGGGAGCCGGAACGCGACTCTGGGATTTGGCTGCCTACCACGAGACTGGGAGAGATCAGTGCGCAGAAGGGTTCTACGACGGCGACCGGGAGTACTGGCGGCTTTTGGATCGGCCTCTGGTCTGGAAACGGGGAGAGCATCGTCAGCCTGGGTAGGACGGGAAGCTGGAGGATCTGGAATTTGAACCCCAGACAGGATCGCTGGGTCCAAGGAGTCGGGATCAGTGGTCACACCAAATCCATTCCTGATATCGCCTGGGCAGAAGATGGCGCGTATATCATTTCAGTAAGTGCTGATCAGACTGCAAGGCTGCACGCACCATGGACCACGGGATTGCGACCGTCATGGCATGAAGTGGCTCGACCACAGATTCATGGATACGACCTGAGCTGTATCGACTCGCTTGCGCAAAGCTACTTTGTCTCAGGGGCCGATGAAAAATTGCTTCGAGTCTTTGAGGAATCTCAGGGCACGGCTCAGATGCTTGGTCGTCTATGCGGCATAAGGGCGCCTGTAGGAAAAACCCTCCCCCTCACCGCAAGGATGCCCGCCCTCGGTCTGTCAAACAAAGCCATTGATGTCGAAGATCTTGAAGTTCTTACCGGTGAAGGCCTTGGCAACCAAAGGCTTACGCCAAGAACATCGAGTAATGATGGTGATGAAACAGCGCAATCACCGCCGACGGAAGACGATTTGGCAAGGCGGACGCTTTGGCCGGAGCAGGAAAAGCTCTATGGACACGGATTTGAGATATCTGCCGTTGCAGCTAGCCATGATGGTTCAGTTGTCGCATCAGCGTGTAAAGCTAGCTCGTTGGAGCACGCAGCGATCCGAATATATTCGACGGATGATTGGAGGGAGGTGAAGCCATCTTTGAGGGCGCATAGCCTGACAGTAACGCGACTTGCATTCTCCAAGGATGATCGGTATTTACTAAGTGTTGGTCGAGATCGCCAGTGGGCCCTATTTACAAGAAGTATAGATGGCACTCTCAGCTACTGTCTGGCTCATGCCGATCCCAAGGGCCACACAAGAATGATTCTTGACGCTTGTTGGGCCCCTCTGGAAGCTGGTTATACATTCGCTACCGCCGGAAGGGATAAGGCGGTCAAGATCTGGTGCTTGAGATCCCAGGGGTTTGAGATCGTTACCACGTTAGCCATGCCTTCGAGTGCCACAAGTGTGGATATTGCTCCTCGGCTTGTTGAGGGAAGTCTCCTACTTGCCGTAGGCACCGAGAGCAGCGGCGTCGAACTCCATGCAATTGATATGATCAGGTGGGATGCACATGTGAGGAGCGAAAGTAAAGATGTGTAAGTTCATTGGTGCTGTACCGTAACCATAACCGTAAGCGCGACTAATTGCTGCCTAGGTCTTGGCCTTCAAGGGCTACCACGCGGGTTAGGTGGCGCCCACAGCGCGGTCAAGGATCACTAGAACTGGCGGTGGCAAGTGAGGATAGTTCCTTGCGGCTACTGTCCGTTACTGGAAATATGACATGAGCAGGCAACGCAGGCAAGCAGCCATGTTGCGACACGCCAGTACAATGTGGCCAGACAAGCAAGCGACTGATTCATGTAATCTGCCACGATGGTCAGTAGAGTCTTTGGAAGACGACAGACTGAGGAAACGATGTCCATCTTTTCTATCATGCTTATAGCTTCGTAGCACTAGCACCGAACAATTGACTATGAGGTGTAACGCCCCATGCCCGTAAGGCGGCGCATGGCGCTACTGTCTGTTAGGGTACCAGTACCAGCACCAGGCGCCGGGTGGCCAATGCGGCATAAGCTGTTGTTTCACTACGCACAAATATACGTAGATGCTATGCGCGGAGCTCTCAAATGAGGCCAGTGGCCAACTTCGACCAGGCGCTGTGATAGATATCTCATACTCTTGCTCCAGCAGCCCCGCTCTACAGTCCAAGCGCACCTCGAGATCATGCTGCCTTATATCAACGCTCGTGAGCAGCGATGATTCCCCATTTGCAGTAGTATTTGTTAATCAGTTTATCTCTCTCCTAGCTTTCCAGTACCTGAGCTCATTAACAGGGTGCTCTATAGACGAGCGTATGCTTCGAAGAGATATCTTTTGATAATACAGTGGTAACAAGCCTTAGTGAAGCTCATTACCACCTTCCTTTTGTCCTACCCTCTTGCCGCAGTCCTTAAACGCCTCTCAGATAGCAAAAGCTGGCAGAAGAATGCATTCATCACTGGGTATGACCACCAACTTCATGACGTTGCATCTTCTTACCAGTTCTTAGCGTTTCGATTTTCTATCTTGTGGGTCTTTTCGATCTTTGGTCGGGCATCAGAACCATCTTGATTAGCTCCGCTGGGGCCTACCTCATCGCTGGCTATATCGATAGTCCTTTTATGCCATGGATTGGGTTCGTATTCTTGATGGGTCACATGTCCATCAGTCATATCTCGCGGCAATTCGTCGATGACTCTAGCGTTGTAGACATCACTGGTAGGTCTTGTGCGTGGCGTAGACGATGGACGCAACTTGCTCCCTGATTGTGTTTCACGCTGAAAGGATGCAGGGGTGCAAATGGTACTCGTCATGAAGGTACGCAGGACGGATGCTTCTCTGGTCCACGACTAACAGCGTATCTAGCTTACGGCCTTTTGTTGGAACGTGCATGATGGCCGCTTGCCGCAGCAAAAGCTCAGCGATTTTCAGAAGCAAAGGGCAATCCTTGAGCTTCCTAGTCTGCTCGACTTTACTGGCTACGTTGTGAGTTCTCCCCCACCAAGGGACTGAGATTTTGCGCTCAAGACAGCAGCTCTTTTTTCCATCGCTCTTCGCTGGACCTTCCTTTGACTACAATGAATATCGTCAATGGATTGAAGCGACCATGTTTGAGCCTCCCCCCGGCGCCGACCCTGCTACGTATCCCAAGACCCGCAAGCAACGGAAGATACCAAGAAGCGGCACCCCGGCTGCCATGAAAGCTGGCGCCGGCTTCATCTGGCTATTCCTGTTCCTTCAATTCTCTTCCTGGTATAACACGCAGCTCGTTCTCGGCGAACAATTCATGAGATACGGATTCTTACGCCGAATCTGGATGCTTGAGATGCTCGGGTTTGTCACTCGTATGAAATACTACGGTGTTTGGAGTCTTACCGAAGGCGCTTGCATCCTCTCAGGCATGGGCTTCAATGGTGTGAGCCCCAAGACTGGCAAAGTGGAGTGGAACCGGCTGCAGAATGTCAATCCGTGGGGCATTGAGTCGGCCCAAAATTCCCGCGCTTATCTGGAGAACTGGAACATGAACACTAACCATTGGCTGCGGAACTACATGTACCTGCGGGTGACACCAAGGGGCAAGAAGCCAGGCTTCAGGGCTAGTTTGGCTACCTTTGCGACCAGTGCCTTGTGGCATGGCTTCTACCCAGGTTACTACCTAAGCTTCATTCTTGCAGCTTTCTTGCAGACCATCGCGAAGAGTGAGTCTCCAGCCCCGCCGTGCCCAGGCGCGATGACGTTGACTTCTTTCCAGACTTTCGCCGCCATGTGCGCCCCTTTTTCATGACAGCAGACGGTCAACAGACGACTCGGTACAAGGTATACTATGATGCGCTCTCATATCTGGCCACCCAAACCGCTTTCTGTTTTACTACAGCGCCTTTCGTCCTCCTCACACTTGGTTCCTCCACGCTGGTTTGGTCGCGTGTATACTTTTACGCAGTCGTAGGCGCAGCAGCCGCGATGGCCTTTTTCTCATCATCTGGGAAGGCTTGGCTCGCCGGGAAATTGAAGGAGCGGAACCAGACTTTTGTCCAGACAAAGCAAGAGAAGGAGAAGGTTCATCAACACCCATTGCTCGGTTTACCAGAAGACCCTGCTGGCGACGTCGGCGATGCTGTCAATGAGATCAAACAGGAAGTAGAGGCGAGGCGACGTAGCGGTAGTCGGGCGGGCATGCCCGTAGGTGATGAGATGAGGAAGGCGGTAGAAGAGCGCATTGGGAAGACAGGGACGTGAGACGCAGCCGAAATTGTCTTACAAGCTCATTCTGCAGCAAGATTCGCGAAGGTGGGCATCTGCTCCGTGCATAAATCGTGAGACTAGTCATACATACTGGCGGACGAGCCGCTTGAGTGTAGTGCCGGAATACCGGAGAAGGACGAGACAAGGATTGGAGCCACAGACCCACCGGGACGCCAGGCTTCGAGGGTCCAGCAATAGGTGTAGAGACGGCAGAAAGGTGAATGAGCTTCCACTGACCAGAGTCGATATTGGCGTCATGTTGTGTGCAGCAGAATCAGAGCAGCGATCGCAAGCTCGTCAGGAAAAGCTGACAAATTTGGGATCGCGCGGTCTGCCGTCCTCTCCAATGCCTTCATCCCGGAACCTTCTCTGCATATAGAGCCGGCGAGCTTCATCAAAGCCCACCTTGTTCCGTTTCATGATCTTCCCAACCTCTCTCTTCGCCGCCTGATCCAAACCCTGCCTTTGATCGCGGCCATTGACATTCTGCTGGAGATCGAAATCGTCGGACGTGAAGCCGTTCTCTATGTCGGATTGGAACGAAGTGGGCAAGCGGGTGTAGATGTAGTCTGGAATAGGTATGTGCGAGATCCAGGACTCGCGTGTCAGGTACAGGACTGTTGGATGTACATGTACGTCAGCCTTGCGGACTGCTGCGGGCGAAGATAGCGGAAGGGGAAATAGCTGACAAGGTCTGACAGTAGAGAAGTCACAGTACTTACCGAGGAAGAGGACGAAAGCCAGGAAGGTGAGGGAATAGAGGATGTAGCCCATTTGGAGCTGAAGCCAATACAAGGCTCCGGCGAGCTAGATGCGGAGAAAAGAAGAAGTGATGTTTCGAAATGTTGACGCAAAGAAGGTCGTCTCAACGTCCGTTGCGATCCGCGCTGCGCCGCAGTGCGCCCTCGTGTACGCCTACTGGGCTTACTCTGATGGATGATAATCATGAGATTCATACTTTCACCGTTTCACCGTCCGAGGGTCTCATCGTAGCTCATTCGTACTAGCGCCAAAGGGTCACGGGCTTTGCAGCCTATCAGAAGCTTACTAAGGATGGCAACCTTAACAGCCGCTACAACCGTTAGCACTGTCAGCAGCACGTTCGCAAGTGAACAATGATGACGATCACGGCTTTCCTCAAGCTTAGTGCTTCCCCGCAACGCCGAATGGACGGTGATGTGTGGTGAGACCTGTCATCTATCCAACGGACTAGGCTCACCTCTTACTTCCTCGGCTCCTTCTTCATCAAAAGGTCACCGCAGTCTCCTTCAACACCGACCTTCGAGCCCGAGCAGCTAGTGAAGGCGCTTTGGCAATGGCAGGCCTCAAGGACACCTTCACCTACCAGAACTTTTCCTGGCAGGGCGACCCAAGATGGGCCAAAACCTCGAGATTCACCAAGCAGGCCCCCCTCGTGGTCTTCATCCTATGCATCATCAGTATGATCTTGGTGGCCATGGGTTCCACCTGGCTCGTCCAGATGACCCACCTGACATTGTAAGTCCTCTGCACATGCGCTCCATCTGACCCTCAAGTCATTCCCTCTCTATTTCCTTCCTTTTGCTTCTGCCCTGCTAATCCGTCTACCTGAGCACTAGTCCCAAGGTCTTCCAGACCATCTTCATTCCCGGCCTGTCCTTCTTCAACACCATTCCATCGCTCCACGCCCATCTTTTACTACGTCGTAACCCGCCACGACTTGCCCTCACCATGGGCATCCTCTTCATCCTCATGATGCTACTCTCCCCCATCCTCATGCTGGGCTCCTGCGTGAATTCGCCCAAGGCAACTTCCGGCTTGCGGCAGGCTGAGTGCTACCGGGGCACTCCGGGCAAGGGCGGGGACAGTGGTGGCGCTTTCAGCATCTGGATACTGGTCATCGTCTTCAGCTTTCTCAGCGCCATAGGGTACGGGGTCCATGCTTCCATGGCTTGGAGGGTCCACAAACATCTCCAGTGGATGCAAGAGCAGGGAGTGGAAGAGGTTGTCGATCCTGAGGAGCAGGAGAGGAGGAAGAAGAAGGCGCATGACCTGTGGGTCAAGATGACCAGTATCGAAGGACTCTGAGCACTATCAGTTTATGGAGCAGGAATCATTGTGTAAGGCTATCACGTTCACGACATGATGAACCTGGCATTTTCTATTGGATTTGGCCATGCCACGAAATGTCCGTCTGGCTTGTATTCTCGCAGCAGAAGGGCGATACCAGCTTGGGTAGATGCCTCCGTCGCGATGGCAGCAAAAGGGAGTGATGACTTCCTACCATGGTCGCTGTTGGCGGGTTAGATACTTAGATGAGTAAGAGGACTTGTCATGGGAGCCAGTCGTCTGCCGAATTGCACGCGATGACCACGAAAACTATGCCGACTGCACTGCTCCTTACACACGCATACTTTGCCGAAACCGAAGCTGGAATGACAACTCTGATGCTCCCATTCAAATTATGCGCAGTCAATCTGAGGGTGGATCTCTCTGGACATCTTCTCCCCATTGAACGGAGCAGAGCACAGGATCTGGGACAAGCTTGCTGCCCCATATCCAGACTTTTTTGGGTTGATTGGATAAGAAGACCAAAGCTCCGGCTTGGAGAAAAAAAGAGTAAGTCGTTTCAACTATCAAGGCATCAAGCTGATCAATCCACGCCGGTTTCCAAGGCCTGACACAATCATCGATCCCTTCAAACCATCCATCGTCTCACGGGAGGTCACCGAAATCCAACCAACGTCGCCCTGACTAGCTAATCATACAACATTAGAATACTGCCTCTACCACAAGACTGGCTATTACATGACATGTCAATAAAATGTTCATCCACATGAATCTTCCAAGTCGTCAAAATCTATCGCCGCTGGGAATCTTCGCATCATTGAAGGAATTCGTAAACGATCATCACGAGGTTGCTGCAACTACAACGAGAACAATCTGGGGATGAAATCAGCATTCACGTCCCACATGTCAGAGAGCACATCTTTTGACTGACAATGGCAATAATCACAGTCACACCACAGAGGCACATCAGGCGATTGAGATGGCGCCACCACCTCGCATTCTCATAACGAGCCACATCGATTGGACCAAGTTGCTGTTCGAGGTCTGCCATGATCTCAGACTGTCGAGGAACATTCTTCCCTTTTGTTGGCCGAGGCTTCGGCTTGGCTGGTAAGGGGAGACAAGCAGCGATGAACCAAGCCAGTGGGAAGATGAACCCCAAGGAAAAACAGACGATCTGTACATTGCGCTTGGTGAGACCAATTCCTTCGGCTGCCTCATCCATGCTTGGCTGCAAGAAGACGCTCCTTCGCCGATCCAAAGAGTTTCGGTCGTGCCACAGATGAGGAGACCAAGTGGGCGAGACCCGTCGCCTTGGTGCCCCTCTCACAGCGTGTGAATTGAGCTCTCCGGGCCTGGTAGGGTGCATTTGCGATGCACCATTCTGGTGGTTGGGATGCAGTTCAGTTCGGTCTCGAGTTCGAGCAATGCTCAATGAGGGGGCATCGCTTGAGGCCGAGGCCCTACGATTGGAAACCGAGTTCGAAGATGCTGGACGTCCGTAATATGCCTTTGCCCATGCCGGAATACTGTTCTTGAAAAAACTTGCTCTGGACCCTGGCCTTGTCATGACAACAGAAGTCCGGTTATTGACGATGCCACTAGATCTGACGTCTGCTGAACGCTTCGACCCTGGATTTGTGGATGGAGTCTGCGAGCTTGCGTCTTCCTCTGCGTTGACTACCCGGATGGTCGATCCGGTCGCATCTCTTTGGTGGATGGGAGGAGGCAGTGGAAGAGCGTGTTGAGGATCCTGCAGAGGGCTCGTCATTGCGTGGTCCTGAGCAAAAATCTTGTGTTCCGGATTTTCGATGTCGGGGTCAAGAGGTCCATCAGAGCTTGAAAAGGGGGAGGGTATATTGGAGGACTTGCTCGCACGCAAAGAGTCTGCAAGCGCGATGCCTTGACTGCTCCGCTCCAACGACAAACGGCCCGCACCCTCGGAGGGGACTGTGGACAGATGCGGATTCCATCGGGTTGCGGATCGGCCAGGTATCTGAAGCGGTCTTGTTGAGCTTTCTGCCCATGATCCCGAGGCAGAAGGCGCTCTGATCACGGGGTATTGTATCTTGGCCAATGTGCTCGTCTCCAGCTGTTGACCGGTATTGGCCGAGGCGGACGAACTATGGCGATCTGAAGATTCTGGCTGTGGATTCTGCGAGGAGGGCGTGGACAGGTTGGACGTTGAGGATCCAGGTCGGTGGGCGTAAGGAAAGGCAGAGTATGAGGCACGCTTTTTGCCATCCTTGGCCTTTCTCACAATTACGGTCCCCGTAGAATTTGCAGACGAAAGTGAAGTGTCCGAGTCTTTGCTTGAGGGTTGGCGATCTGGAATCTGATCTTCGGCAGGCGAGGAAGAACGAGGGCGTGTATGGTCGTGATCATCGGCTAGAAGCTGAATCTCCTGGCTCGGAAACCCCTGGTTTGGAGGATCCAAGGGCCTGATGGAACGCAATTCATGTCTCAGAGCAACCGCGGGCACTGCAGGCCGGCTGTGCGTACTGAGCGACAGAGGGACAAGAGGAGGATAGGCAAGCGGGACGTTTTTCTTCGATGGCTCCCTCTGTTCAGAGTAGGTTGCTGGTACATCGGAGGGAGCCTGTTCAGTCACAGGTCCGTCGTTGTGGAAGGGATCATGAGGATATTGACGAGTGGGCTCGAGAACCTGCGATGGCTTGGTAGGAAAAGGACTTTCGCCGTATATCGGAACGTCTGAGTCTTCTATCAAGCGTAGGGTTGGGGAGATCCGCTCATTCGTCTGAGATTCGCTTCGCTCGTGGAGGGCGTGACGGGGGGAACCTCTCGATCGACGTGGTGGAGAGGGCATACTTCGGCATAGCGGTGCTGATGTGCCAATCCTGTTTGTTCAATTCATTTAAATATTCCCCGAACTCTTTACATCACATGAGGCATGTCTGACTTCCAAAACTGGGGCAATATCGCTCGAGGTGATTCCCGGAAAATTAGTGTTGGAGAAAGAAAACGTTTCTGCTAAGGAGTGACGGGGGCTTCGAAAAGTCCCAAGTAAATTATTTCAAGAGCGCAAATATACAGAATCGAAGGAGAATGAATGAGTGACTTCTACGCCAAAAGAGACATTAGAACAGGAGTCAGAGAAAAAAGAAAGAGTGAGAAGATGTTTCAATGTGAATGCTAAGATTGGTTATCGATGAAAGGGTGAGAAACAGGGGGTGGGAAAAAAGCCGAACCCCCCGCCAGCCCACGGTTGGCGCTAATGCAGGTACAGCAGTAACAGGACCAAAATAACCGAAGGCCTGGCTCTGCAGCCTCTGAAGCTCTTGGCCATTCAGGGGAAGAATGATCCGACAAATCAAAATCCCATAGATCGAGAGCAAGATTACGTGGGCCAGAGTATGGGAGAGACCCGAGCTTATCGATAGGCCAAGACGCGCCCCAAGTGATTCACTTGAAAACCCAGCAACCAGAAGCGCGCGGGGCAAGTCTAATCAATTGGCTTGTTTGGGATTAGCGCGAGCTCCAGTCCATTGGCTCAAACCCCCCGAAACCGTTTGATCTTCCTCAGGCCAGTCATCCTGCAGTTTCCTGCGCCTTGCTGCACAGCTTCCACGATACTCTAGATTTCCAGTCTGCGGCAGCACTCAGTGGCCGATCGAGGGCGTCAATCAACGAATTCTGCACCATTCTCGATATAACATGAGACAGACACCAACAGCTTTGGTGATCTTCAATGGCTCCTGCATTCTACCATCGGCTATCGAGTCTGATCAGGCACGGGGGTAACTTCATCTCTCAATGATCGCTCGACCTGAGCTCATGCAAGAGCGATTGCTAGATGACAAAAAAGCACCACCATTGCTATCTTCCAAGAGCGCGGCCGCTCTCTCGATCACGTTTACCGCTCTCTACGTTCTGCCATTCTATCTCTCTTCCACTACTCGACCCTCTCCTACATTGTCCCGAGATGCACCCAGCGTCATCCGCGCTCGCATCCGCTTTGTCACCATATCCGTCTGCATCTCATCCTTGATAACGGCATACCTTCTGTCAGTACGCGCGGACGAAAGCACCCCATCTATCCTTCACAGCTTTGGTCTATATCCTGTGGACGTATGGGCCATCGCAAGCAGCATTCTGCTGACCTCCTTGCTCTTCGCTGGGCCGCTATTCGAAAAGACCATAGTTGAATCGGGCTGGCGAACGTGGATCTACGGTACAGAGCTCAAGGAGACCTTGGCCAGCTGGATTGGCTGGCGGAATTTCATCGCCGGCCCAGTGACCGAGGAGATACTCTTCCGCTCCGTACTGGTTTCGCTTCATACCCATACACGGCCTCCCCTCCCGCTGTCATTCGTCATCTTCGTCACCCCACTCTATTTCGGCGTGGCGCATGTCCATCACTTCTATGAATATCAGCTCACACACCCCCAAACGCCTCTCGTGCCAGCAGTGCTCCGGTCGCTGATCCAATTCGCCTATACCACCGTCTTTGGCTGGTATGCCACCTTCCTCTTTCTGAGAACCGGAAGCCTCTGGACGGTGGTGCTCATCCATATGCAATGCAATTGGATGGGCCTCCCAAGAGTCTGGGGCCGAGTCGGTGGAATTGAGATCCAAGGAGGGGTCGTTGGAGGCCTGAGGGGAAAGGAAGACTCGGATTGGTCTGGAACTAATCGTCAACCGGGCTTGAGTCTGGTCTGGACTCTGGCGTACTATGTTCTTCTTTTCGGAGGAGCCTTCGTTTGGTGGAGGTGCTTGTGGCCATTAAGTGCGAGCCCACAGGCTCTGCTTGAATTCCAGCATACCCATGAGTGAGGAGGGCTTTGAGAAAGCACATCGAACGAGCAAGGGTTCGTGTGCAGATGCTGTGTGCTGCTGTTACGCAATGGTCAAGGAAACAGCTCCGATGACTCCTGTCTGAGCCCACTGTCGTAGCCTAAATATATCGCCGAGGTCTTCCAGGAGTATGCCATCCCCTATGACGGTGGTTGGAACAGATGCGGCTTCATGTTGATTCTGCAGAGCTTCGCGACCACTCCGCTGAGCTGCACCAGCGTCTGCACGCCTTCCAAGATGCGCATGTGACAGAAGCCGATCTCTCTGATGAACTCCAGTCTTGCATGCTCGCTTAAGCCCGGCATGGTCTTTGTCACCCTGAACATGCTGGAGATAATATCGTGACAGCTGTAACCCAAGCTCCATAATTCTTCGAGGCCCTCGATGGCCTGCTCGATCTTTGTCTCCCAACATGCCTTCAGCATCGCCTGCACTTTGACTGGATGGGGTGAATCGACCACGCGGAAGACGTTCTCCCCACTCACGAAGCCAAAGCCAGCCCAAGTACTTTGCAGGTTGTTGATGGCTTGCCGCATGTCACCCTCAGCGGAGAAGACCAGCGCTGCCAGCCCATCGTCGGCGTATTCCACCTTCTCTGCATGGCATACCTGCAACAGCCTCTGGACCAGCTGCGCATCTGTCAGCCTGGCGTAGCGTAGAATTGCACATCTCGATTGCAGTGGTTCAATGATTTTGTTGGACGCGTTGCATGCGAATGCAAAGCGGGTCGTGGATGAATAGATTTCCATGGTCCGACGTAGTGCTTGTTGTGCACCGGAAGTCATGCTGTCCGCTTCGTCCAGGATGACTAGCTTCTGTCGCCCGGGAGGCAAGGTCACCTTCTTCTGAGCAAAGGCTTTGATCCGGTTGCGAACAACATCAATGCCTGAAGCAGGTCAGAGGACGTGTTGCAGGGAAAGAGGAGCGAGGAGCGAGGAAGTCGGGGAAGGAGATACCTCGCTCGTCGCTCGCGTTCAACTCGAGAACGGCCTCTTTGTAGGCTTGGCCAAGAAGCTGTCGTGCCAGGCACAGGATTGACGTGGTCTTGCCGATACCAGGCATGCCTGATATAATGACATGCGGCATGTTACCATCTTTGGCTATGATTTTGAGTCGCTCGACGGTTTCGGTATTGCCCACAATGTCGTCAAGGAAGACTGGTCTGTACTTTTCGACCCTGAAAGATTGTCAGAGAGTCGAGAACCAATGTGACACATTTCATGGGCGCAGTACCATGGCAGGTCATAATTGGCGCCATTGAGGTCCGCTGTGATACCATTGCTGGCGGCCATTTTGGACGACTCGGCTTTCATTGACATTGTTGACATTGTGGACAAGATCGTTGGTTGTTGGAGCTCCTCGTGGGAGTAATGATGCACACCACTGGTGCGTTGTTCTCTATCCAAGATATCGGCATGTCATCAAACGCGAAGGACGAGCGAAACAGCCAAGATCACGTGACTTGGGGGCCAAATTTGCCTTCGATCGAGGACCCCAGATATCAAAGGCGCCTGTGACGAGTCAGCAATATCGAAGATCGTTACCAGATCACATGATAAACCTTTCTCTCATGGCCAGTGGCCATTGGAAGGCTCTCGGATTCGTATCGAAGATGAGGGACTGCCTCAAGGTGTGATTGCGCAGCCTTGTTGACTGTGGAGAAGCATTTGGGGAGGAGCACGTCAGCTTTACTCTGCTGCGACGTATCAATCTGCCTTCTACAGCGCAACCCTTCTCACCGCGAATCTCGGTCTTCTATCGGTCAGCTACGGGTGAGTGGGTGGCCCCAGGTCTCTCCGAATCATCCGCATTGCGTGTGTGCGATGAGTAAAGCCTGGGGCCTTTCATCTACGGCATGATTTGGGGGAAAATGCACAGCGCCGCGTCATCTCTTCCAGTCGATTTTATGTCAAACGCTTCTTTCATATTCCTTTGACCATGACTCTTTCCATCTTTCCTTCTTGCCCTTGTGGTGAATCCAATTGTCCTTACTCAATCTTCCGTGCATCGCGTGGTTCCCGCCATGCAAGTCCCAGGCATTGCCCTGCTTCTCCTGTCTTACCTATTTCCCATTTGCCTTGCGTTGCACAGCCTGTCTCCGGAAGTGTCCCCAGCAGTTGTTGGCTTCAAAATAAAGCGGACGACGAGCCCAAGGCCGAAGCCTGTGCGTGATGTCCAGAGAAGGCAGACAATTTCCGTAGCTCTAGGGAACGAGGTATGAGCGCGAAAAGGCTGCCGGTACCACTCGTGCCAGCTAACATCTCCATTAGCTGGTGTCTTACACGGCCAACGTCAGCATTGGCACTCCTCCGCAGGCCCTCCAGCTCCGCATTGACACAGGCAGCAGTGACCTATGGGTCAATACCAATTCCTCCCAAATCTGCTCCCTCCGACGTGACCCGTGTTCTGGTTCGGGCACGTACGATGCCAACTCGTCAAGCACGTATGATTTCACATCGGACGACTTCAATGTCACCTACGTGGACGGGACGGGCGCGTCTGGTGATTATGCCACCGACACGTTGAGCATTGGGGGTAAGAGTCTAAGCCGTCTGCAATTCGGCATCGGATACGATTCTGCGTCCGACTCTGGCATCTTAGGCATTGGCTACCCTGCGAATGAAGCTCAAGTCAACCACAACCGCAAGGCTTCGTATCCGAATGTGCCACAGGCCATGGTCAATGCGAATTTGATCCGGTCAAATGCCTACTCGCTATGGCTGGATGACCTGCAATCCAGCACTGGCTCAATACTCTTTGGCGGGATCGACGCGGACAAATTCACCGGGTCTTTGCAGTCTCTCCCAGTACAGAAGGTGGTGAATGAGTATGCAGAATTTCTCATATCCATCAGCAGTGTGGGACTGGTCCAACATGGTCCAACACAGAACATCAGTACGGATCTTCCGACCGCGGCGCTTTTGGATAGTGGGAGCACTTTGACCTACCTGCCCACCGATTTGACAGATGCTATCTACTCTGCACTGAATGTGCGATATAGCCAAAGAGAAGGCTCCGCGTATTGCGCCTGCAGTCTAGCTCAGCAGGACATCTCGCTCGACCTCAAATTCACCTCCCCCACGATTTCGATACCCATCAGTGAGCTTGTCATCAACCCAAACGTGGACATCACAGAACAGAGATCTTCTCACAGCAAACGTCAGCAGTATGGAAACGGTGACGCGGACTGCATTTTTGGGATCTCGCCTTCTGGTAGCGATTCGGCCGTGCTTGGCGATACCTTCTTACGATCTGCCTATGTGGTCTACGATCTCGCCAACAATCGAATCTCGCTGGCGCAGACGAATTTCAATTCGACAAGTAGCAATATCCAGGAGATCGGCACGGGGTCAGATAGCGTACCGGGCGCATCCGTCGTCCCAAATGTTATCGAAGCGGCGGTCTCACAAACTGGGGCTGCAAGGCTTGCGACTGGAACGTCAACGTCGGATGGGTCTACTTCTTCGGGCGTTGGAAACACCTCCCAGACGTCAACACCACTGGTCCTGGCCGCATTCTTGGGTGGGATGCTGTTCTACCTTTTCAAAGGATGAATGAACATGGGATCTGAATCCAAAGCTTGTCGTGGCATTCGCTAAACCAAGGCTCAACTGATTGATATAGCGGCTCCTACATACACATCTTGCATTAGCGATGGATTGCTCGACACGAAGCGCATGAAATATATATAGACATATTTTCGTATTTCGCCAATGCACAAGAAACGATTCACAAGCTAGCAGGAATCGGTGCATAACCCCCAAAAAGGTCAATCCTCAAGCCTCCACTGGCTGCTGGTTTGGTCGCAGCCGCTCAAGAATAGTTCTCGAGCAGATTGGCGGGTCACGTGACCCCGCGGGCGAATATTGGACGGCCAAACGCTCCGTATCAAACCAGTTGCATCGCTTCCGCCAAGTCGCAGCAATAGCACTTGCAACCGGGCCCATATCCTAGATGGCGTCCAAGACCGCCAAGATCCAGAAGACAATAGCCAGACAGCAGGAAAGGTACGTCAAATCAAAAGACAGAACCGCCAAAGAGACCATTCCCTTTCCAATGCAATTGCCCCCAAATACTGACGAGGACGCTCGCCCAGGATAGCGGCAGGGGACTACTATGAGGCCCACCAGCAGCTCCGAACCATCTCCTCTCGCTACGTGAAGGCTCAGGATTGGGACAGCGCGTTCGATGTCCTGCATGGTGGAGCGGTAGCATTGCTGAAAGCGGGGCAAGGAGGCAGTGGAGCGGATTTGGGATGCATGTTGGTGGACATAGTCGGCAAGAGTGGGAAACCGGTCGATGGTGCCGTCAAGAGTGCGTCACCCCTTTCTCATGGGTTTCCGGGCAGATGTGGGAGCAGAGGGGGAAGTGTTGGAAATGATAAGCTAATGCAATACATTCGTCCGGGTCAGACAAGCTTTTGACCGTGCTACGAGCCTTCCCCCCAGACGAGCCAACCAAGAAGAAATATGTGACGGAGATGATTCAATGGAGCGCCCGCACTGGTGACTATCCCAACGGGGATCCGGAGTTGCATCATGCAGCCGGATCGCTGTACGCCCAAGGTACTTTCCCCCCCCCCCTCTGTTTCTGATATTGCGAATGCAGCGCAGCCCACTAAGGCCTGTCGGCTTCTCACAGAAGCGGAGCCTTACGAGGCAGAGCGACATCTCACCCTTGGCACCAGAGATTCCCCGGAAACGCTCGCCCGGCTCGAATACGAATGGTACAGCCAAGATGGTTCCCATACCGCTGCCCTCTACTGCGCCCGCTGCGTCTTCCCCTACCTTCTGACCAGCAATTTGCGCGCCGCGAACAAGGCCTATCTCATCTTCACCTCGCGACTCTCCACTTCGAACAAGGCGCTGATGTTGCAAGAGGTCTCCAGCAAGACGGCCGACATGCGCGTCTATCCTTCGCTTCCTCTCCTCAACTTCCTCGGTCTGCTATTGCTGGCGGTCCAGAGGGGCGGCGCCGATCTGTACAAGCAGCTGGCAAAACATTACGCCCCCTACGTCAAGGAGGTCGGGGGCTGGGACGACGCGTTGGCGACGATTGGCGAGATGTATTTTGGGATCAAGATCCCGCGACAGGGCAATCCGCTGTTTGATATGATGGGTAGCATGATGGGATTCGGGGGCGGTAGCCCCAAACCGAAGCCCAAGAAGGTCGAGGCGCAGATGCCTCCGAGCGAGGGTCTGGATTGATGCATGGTGCTGGCGAAGTAGCGAATTGTCAAATACATGGAGTCATCGTCTAGACATCCCGGGACGGTGACTCGGCCTCGAAGATCCAATTATCTTCTTCCAATGAAGCAACCTGGCGTTTGAGATTCTCATGAACGGCGGACATCAGTTCTGTCCCAACCGTAACTTGATCAGTGGACTGCAGCGGTGTCGTGGGTCATCCACTTACCGGCTGGATCGCCCGTGTGTAGACTGCGATCCTTGTAAAGCTCCATCATCTTGTTCTCGAGGACTGGAGAGTTTGTCAACATCCAGTTTGAAAGGGTGATGGGGCAAGGCCAAACTCACGGCCTCGCTCGTTCCCCATTTCTTCCTCCAGTGCTCCGTCATCGTCCTCTAGCGGGGGCAGTTTCGGCACAAGCACCTGGTAATTGCCGTTGCCATCTTTGGCGACAATGTCATTGCTCGCATCTTTTTCGGCCTCGTGAGCGTCTTTGGCTACGGCGGCGGAGGATGTACTGGTGGGTCGCCTGCTGAGATGATGGTGAAACAGATCACGGCGAACGCTGGAAGAGCTTGTGGCGAGGGCTCGATTGGGGATCTGTTTCGACGTCATGCTTCGGGATGATGAAGCAGCACAATGGTTGTCGCGCTGGCGTGGTTCGTTTTGCAGAAAAGGTCAGTGACGTAGCTACGGTAGTTCTAATCATGCCGCTCTAGGCGCGATTGTTTCAGATGCTCAAACTGCGTTTCACCTCTTAGGCCACGGCAGCTGCCACCCCAGGTAACACACCGTCGAATCGTGCAGTGACACCAAAGTGAATGGGATATCGTCTCCCATCAACTGTACACCAAGAATTTTCTAGATTTGGGATCACTCGCCAGCCAGCCACCGATGAGATTGCCTTGCTTCGTGCCGCTCTCACATTTCCATGTCCAGGAATTGACATCAATTTCCATTGGACTTAATTATATCGGATCTTGAGCTTGAGCCCCTGCCCCTGACCGACCCCATGCGAACGTAGAAAATAGCTTCAAGCTATTCCGCAAGCATGTATCATTTTCCGCTTCAACCACTCCAACAATTTGCTAGTGAGCGAGGGCCTGGTGCTGCCATTCGAAGGCCAAAGGTAAATGCTCGTTCTACTCGTGGAATGAGACATTTTCTCTCATGCCTACTGCAGGAGGTGGCTTTCTTTTCCTATGATGATGAGCACCACTTTCATCAAGACGATCGGTCCATACGATACTACTACCCGCCAACGATCGGGACCGATCTTTCACGAGGTTTTGAGACGTTTCAGCAGGCAGATGACACAGAAGACGAGCATCTGGTTAGCCTTCTCAGAACGATCATCGATCTTGAGAAGAGAACGGGTACCCGGTGCTCTGCTGACATAGTCACTTGGAGAGGCATCATGACGAAGGTTGTTGCCTCCTTGCCTCCTTGTTCTTGGACTTGCCACTAAAGCGCGCCCAAGATCATGGCATCACCGTACGAAGCAACAAACAGGTAGACCATTCTTTACAGGGACGAGCACTGCATTGACCCTGGCCAGCTTTGAGATGAACGCCACCAAATTTCAAGTGCGACATCTCCCAGTCATCATACCGGAATCTCAGAAAAAGCTGACTTGCCACTTGCTTGAAGGATAGCATGTCAGTTGCTCGGATGCTGCCATTTTCTTGCAAGCGTTGCTGATCCGGCAAGCTTTATTGAGGAGAACCATGAGTACAAGACCAAATTACGCAAGGCCCAGAAGTCGCAGCCATCTAGGCCAGGCGCGCCTTCGCAAGACATGATGAGCTATTGGGGTGCGTAGACATATTCAATCATTGACTCCGCAAGTCCTCACCGGTCAAGGGTATAAATTCGAGACTTTGTCACTGCTTCAAACCCCGTGGCACTCCACCAGTCGGGAAGACATCGAGGGTCGAGAAGAATTGGTAGTGAACAATAATGCGCAATACTGCTCCTTGGTCAAGACTGGAATTGGTAAAAGCAAGCTTGTAATTGCGGGAGAAGTGGATGCCTGTACGTTGACTGATGGCACCTGATCCATGCACTCTGTTAAGATGTCACAGTATGGGATTGCAGACCCACGAACAAAGACTCGCCCATTAATTGGGTCGAACTGAAGACATCGGCCGATATCAGAACGGCGCAAGACGATCATAGATTCCAGCGCAAACTGTTAAAATTCTGGATTCAGTCGTTCCTGCTTGGTAAGTGAGCACGGTCCTTGCCCTGGCTCTGGCTTGGGTCATTCTGACCATTCCTGCTGCGCGTTTGAACTGGTGGGAATAGAAATCCCGAGTGAAGGCTCTCTCTAGGCTTATCAGCAGGGTTTGATCACGTTCCAAAAGATTCCCCGTACTTAAAGGCAAGACTGACTCTACCCTGCACCTAGGGGTACCCAAGATTATTGTCGGGTTTCGTAGCCCAAGCGGGATTCTCTTACGGCTCGAGGAATTCCAGACGCAAGACATCCCCAGCCTGGTGAAACGCACGTCAGGCGCTTGGGACGGAAACCTGTGCATTAACTTTACGGCTGCCTTTCTGGATTGTACATCATTCCTGCTAACAAGGTCGATTGAAAATTTGCTAAAAGATGATTCCAGGGTTGAAAAAGACGGTGACGACAGATGGATTGTGGCGTATTAGACGTGCAGAGAAGTCGTCTGCGATAGAAGTCTTCAGAATCGAAGACTCAAATCGTGGGAGCATCCTTTCGGACGAATTCTTGAAGTGGAGAAGCAGCTCTTTCGCAGATACATAATTTTGTGACTGCGGAAGCCGACTATGGGGACAGGACAGCCGAAGACTCAAGTGCAAGAAAGACGTTGTCGCCCTTCGCGAAACCTTTGCGATATTTCACGTACCTCCGCCCTTGTGCACTCACTCGGCTTTTGGGTACAGAGCGCACCAGTCGATCTTCGGGCGCAAGGCAGCCTGATGAGCCTTACTCTTCACGTGTCCCGTCCACTCCACGTCAGACATCAGAGTCTTGTGGCAGACGTCGCAGCGCCGTGCCGCTCTTTCGGGCCTTTTCTGCAGCGCAAGCATCTCGCTCGCTAGAGCTGAGAGCGATCTAGGGTCTGGCAATTCACGTGCCTTCAAGAAGTCCCCTGTAATGTCATGAGCCACTTGATCAACTTCTGAGGACCATCGGAGAATGTCGGTGGCATCTAGCAAGAACAGGTTCTGCTCTAATCGGGCGGCCCTTATGGCAGCGAGAAGCTTGAGCCGGATCCATCGCGTTTGTCGTTTCGCATATTGCTTTGTAGCCGTCTTGACACGGGAAATTGCCTCGTCTTTTGCTGACGATGACTGTGATGCACTCCCTAAAAGAGGGAGCATTTCTTTGTAGCCAATGGCAATACAGATACCCTGGCTCTGGTCGATAGCAATACCTTGCTGCTCGTATTCTGTGATGCGGTTATAAAGTGATTGAGCTTCATCGCATAATCCAAGCGCAAGCATATCTTCAACACGTTGATCAAGCCGTGGATTGAGCATGTCCGCTCTTGCATGTGTCCACAAGATTAGAACATCTCGACTTTGATGTACGGACGGCTCGCCATCTCGCTGACCTTCCTCATCCTCGAGACCGATCGAAGACTGGCTTGAGTAGATGGTAGAGGCAGGGACTCCAGCCTGCAGACTAATCTCGAGGCTGCGCTGGATCTTTCTGCGATCGTTGGGATGCCAGCGTTGAGCCATCGAAGGGTCCAGTCTCCGAAGCTCTTGTAACATATCTTCGGTGGACGTATTTGGATTTGGCCAGCCATGAGGCTGACTTTCGAAAGCGGAATCTGTGCAAAGCTGATCCTCTACCAAGGAATGGGGCAGCAGAAGGGATTGAATGTAGTACTGTGTACCACCTACAACGATTGGCAGTTTGCCTCTTGCTCGGATGTCTGTCACCGCTTTCGTCGCCCTGTCATGAAAGTGTCGCACAGTCCAGGGCGATTCACTTAGAGGGATGCATCCAATCAGGTGATGGGGTATGCTTTTGCGCTCCGAGAGTGGAAGTTTATTGGTAGTAATCGGGAGCCCTTCATAGAGCTGCAAGGCATCGCCATTGATGATCTCCCCATTGTATCGATGCGCCAGTGAGACCGCGAGCTGGACTATTCATCAGTCGCTGCTGAGCCAGTCTCTGGTATAAAGGGTACCTGTGATTTTCCTGTGCCTGTTGCACCAATGATAGCAATCAGCGGGCGTTGCCTTCCAAATCCGACTGACATTTGACTTCATGATCCCATGGAGCGAAGAGGCGTCCAACGGAATGTTTTCACAGTCATCAGCATCTAATTCGCAGGCAAAGTCTCTGGATCTAGAGTTGTCGTCTCACAGCAAGCTCGTGATGTCGTCTTGCTCGTTTCTGCCGGACCCCTCTGAAACGGAGGGTTTCTGTATCCGATAAGTTCGATTCTTATTGGCGCTACTTTGTGGTCAAAGTGGATTAGGGCTTTTTCTCCCTCGGCCGCGGATCCGATCCGCCGGGTAAACGCCGGGCAAATTTCTTTCTACATCAATCATAGTCTCCCAGTACGAGGACTTCTTCCCGTTTCTTTTTGAATCTCCGAACCATGGTGGGAGGTGCAAGCATGTGAGTCCCAAGTCTTCTCAAATGCTTCTGATACACCGGTACTCAGCATTGTCACAAGTTCGTCACGTCCAGCAGCCTCGATGCAAAATATCTACAGTACCCTGGCGTGGGCTTGCCACGGTGAACCAGAGCATTAGGTGTGTCCCATGCAGAGCTTCTTGAGCATGACTCGTTACTCACACCACCAGAATCTACGATGTCGTCGTCATTGGTGGTGGCCATGCGGGTACTGAGGCCTCTGCGGCTTCAGCCCGCTCGGGAGCTCAGACTGCTCTTGTCACCCCAAGCTATTCCAACATTGGCGTTTGTTCCTGCAATCCTTCCTTTGGCGGCATTGGCAAAGGTACCATCATCCGAGAAATCGATGCTCTAGATGGCCTGGCTGCACGTATCATCGACAAAGCTGGCATCATGTTTCGGGTCCTGAACCGTAAGAAGGGCCCTGCAGTTTGGGGGCCCAGGGCGCAAATTGATCGTGAGATCTACAAACGCGAAATGAGAGAAGAGATCATGACCACACCAGGCCTTGCTGTTGTCGAGGGCAAGGTTGCCGACATTATCCTTGGAGCAAACCCGACTGGAGCGGGTCAGAAAGTCTTGGGAGTCAAGCTCGAAACAGGAGAAGCTCTGCACTGCGAGAAAGTCGTCATCACGACTGGCACTTTCCTTGGTGGAGAGATACACATTGGCCTCGATGTGTTCCCAAGTGGCCGCCTTGGTGAAGCAGCTACGTTTGGATTGAGTAAATCGCTCAAAGAGGCTGGCTTCACTCTCGGTAGGCTCAAGACCGGGACCCCGCCCAGACTGGACAAGAAGTCTATCGCTTTTTCGAAACTAGAGGTCCAGGAAGGTGAAGACCCGCCAACGCCATTTTCCTATCTCAATGACGCCGTGACAACGCAGATCCAGCTGCCTTGTCATGAAACAGATACCAATCCATCCAGTCACGATATTATCAGGGCCAATCTGGACAAGAGCATACACATTCGGGAGACGGTCAAGGGCCCGCGATACTGTCCCTCCCTTGAATCCAAGGTGATCCGCTTTGGCCACAAGGACAGCCATAAAATCTGGCTCGAGCCCGAGGGGTTCGACACAGACGTGATTTATCCCAACGGCATCTCAATGACCGTACCGGCGGAAGCCCAAGAGGCCATGCTCCGCACCATCAGAGGCCTCGAGGACGTCAAGATGTTGCAGCCAGGCTATGGCGTCGAGTATGATTACATTGACCCGCGCAACCTCCGTTCGACCCTTGAAACGAAACAAATTGGCGGTCTCTACTTGGCGGGGCAGATCAACGGAACCACTGGTTACGAAGAGGCGGCAGGTCAAGGCATTGTAGCCGGTATCAACGCAGGGCTGGCCGCACAATCCAAGGATCAGATGGTGCTTGGCCGAGGTGATGGCTATATTGGCATCATGATTGACGATCTGATCACTAAAGGCGTGAGCGAGCCATACCGCATGTTCACGTCGCGCAGCGAGTACCGGATGAGCTCTCGAGCGGATAATGCCGACCTACGGTTGACACCCAAAGGTAGAGAATGCGGGATCGTGGGAGAGCGAAGATGGAATCTCTTCAAGCGGATGACGTCCCAATTGGATGAGGTGAAGACGCTGCTTCAAAGTACAAAATTGAGCTCTGCTGCATGGATTTCGAAAGGGATTAGGATCCATCGCGATTCAAGCAGCAGAACAGCATATGAACTGTTGCAGCAGGCTGGAGTCACAACGGATTCCCTCATGGCCCATGTGCCCCATCTGGCCCGGTACTCCCCACTAGTGCGTGGTCGGACTGAGATTGAAAGTGTGTACGCGCCTTACATTGAGAAGCAGAAGGCTTCCATCAGCATTCTCGCGCGCGATGAGCAGCTGAGGCTACCCCTAGACCTGGACTATGGGCGAATTGTTGGTCTCAGCTTCGATGAGCTACAAGCACTTGAGCTTGCTCGTCCTGAGAGCATTGGAATGGCCAGACGGGTCGAAGGCGTCACTCCAGCTGGGGCGCTGAGACTTTTGGCTTTTGTGCGGGGGTCGAGGAAGAACGAGCAGCGGCAAGCGGCTTTCACACAGGCGCAGAGTCGAAAGGAGCAGTATGCTGGATTATGAGTCGCCTTGTGGTAGGTGAGCATCCACTAAGACACCGGACTGCGGGCGAGGAAGATGAGAAGCGAACTGCCATTCCCTCAAACGCACGAGGAAGCAGCGAAGCAGGATGCCGAAGGAGGACCCCCAGTCTCGTGATATCCGAATCCTGCCTGTCCAAAGCCACGCGAGCGGACGCATGTTTGCATCTGGGCCGGCAAAAGCCGTCAATATCCCGAATCTTGAAGGGGTCCAGGTCCCAGAATCATGCGCGCTCGTGGATGCGAAGAGCGATGCTGCGCTACTCTGCTCACGAATGGATCGCCATTTTGGCGTTTTGAAATGCGCAAATGAACAGCTTCAGGTCACAGCCGACAGGAGGATTCCGATCTGGCGCACACTCAATGCGATCATCAAGAGGGTGAAGCTATGATGGCTGACCAGAGGCCGTGGACAGTGTTCCGTACTGTCGACTGTCATGCTTGATTTGCAGATGCATAGATTCGGTAGGGTACGATAAAGTTGATGAAGGCTTGGGCATGTATGATGTGAGATCGTTATTCGGTAGACTGGACCGAAAAGACTAGTATAAGACTAGGACTGGGGTGCTCCTGATCTAATGCACCCCGCAGCGGCTAAAATCTTGACATGATCTTTATCAGAATCCGTATGAGTTGAGCGGCGTTCGGTAGGCCGACCAGAATTTCTCCTTGATCACGGGATTCCACATGTACCTCAAGTATCGAGTGAGAAACAAGCATAGTGGCATGCAACCCCAGAGCAGTGAAGCCCAATTTGCCCACGTTGATTGAGCGCTATGCCCCTTTGGCAACTCGAAGCTCTGGACCAAAATCTTAACAATGGCCAGTTCTTGCCCGCTGTAGTAGCGCCCCTCTCAGAGGGCTGAACAAAAGCTACTGCCCACCAAACTAATTGCTACTTTTCAACTTTTATGTAACATGCTACTCAGACCATGCGGCTCATTAATAACGAAAACTTGGAGCACCCACCAGCAGTCCTTAGGGGACACTCTACGGCTCTCCTAGGACCAGCACACTGGTGGTAAGGTAAGGGGTGGCAGCGGCCTCATCTCTGCCTGGACGCATGGTACATAGATTGATGATACGTAACGATGCTCCAGCTGTACAGTCACGGATTGCTTTCTGGGCTCGTCTCGTCCCGGTTGCTCAATCATATCAACTGATATAATTCGAGGACATAGGACCATCAAAGCGAAAGGTTCCATTCTCCAGGAAACCATGACCGGTAGGCAATGGTCAGTCCATTTCGCATTTCATCTCGCGCAAGAATCAATCCGTTTCCACTTTTTCACCACCACGCATGCTCCCAAGGTCTCACATTTCACCACCTCACTTGATGATATTCTCCTACTCCCCATTTAAACTTCTTGATTCACTTTCACACCTGACATCCGTGCGCCGACGCGAGCCACTCCTGTATCTCTGCTCTCCCGGGGCGCTGCTCTCCTGGCCATATCTTCATTGCACCAACTGCTAGACTGTTTCCCCGGATCTACGCTTTGACTCCACTTTTTGCCCTCCGATCATGGACAAGAAGCCAGTATACAGCATCTTCCCTGGTGTTCCGAAATCGCCAACGGCTTCTACCAACAGCCGCCAATCGACTGATCAGCCTCCTTGCCCTCCTCCGTCAACCCCTCTGCCTCCATTGCCACAATCTCGATCTCACCCCCCTCCTGCTGTCGGCCATAACAACTCCTTTGCTCAAGCGCTACCGCCAACATCTGACCCCCTTACATCACCGCCGCCCTCGCGTCGGAGGCCATCCCCAAATCGAGAACTTGCAGACTTTCACCGATCACTTGCCCGTCAACCCATTCCTCCACCACAGCCATCGCCATTGCAAGACACTCGCCAAAAGCCTCCGCCCAAAGCATCGACTCACCGTCTCGATCACTCAGATCAACCTGCTCACCAAGACAGCGCCATGTACCATTCGACCCTTTCGACCTCCTCGTCGTCCTCTCTATCCCTTTCAAAACCACCCGTCTTCTCTTCAACATCCACCTCGCCCGCACAAACGCCTCCACCTTCTCACTTGGCCTCCCCACCCCGAGCTCAGCGACCTAATACCGTGTATTTCCATGGGGGCATTGGTGGCGCAGGCAATTACCGCAAAGTGATTCGCGAGAACAACAAGGCGCCTCGGGCCTACGCCGAGAACGCCGAGCCGCGCCGAAGGCCCAGCCCAACCAGGTTCCTCTCCAAGGTCTTCGGCGGGCAAAAAGGTCAAGGCCTCGGAGGTGCATCCAATGGGCCTATGGTGGACCCCAGGGTGAATGGGAGTGAGGTCGCTGTCAGGGAAGAGGTTAGCTTGGGAGCCGCCGAGGTGCTGAGGAGAAAGATGATCGGTGGCAGTAGGAGGAAACGAGCCGGGTCGTGACAGAAAATCGCGAATACCCAAGTAATGAGCAAGGGCGACAGTGGTCGAAGAAAAAACAGCATTGCAACCTGTCCACAACTTGTGCGGGAAAAGTCATGATTCAAACCTGCCATCCTCGACGGAGAAATAATCTGCTGCACCATAGTAAATACGCATGCTCTGAGATCAAAAATTAGCATTCTTTCATCTTCAGCTATCTCCCCATTACAGGCTTTTGCCGGTCACTCACAGTGCCTCCTCCATGCGCGTTCCATCAAATCGCCTCCTCCCCAATGCATCAACCACATGAGGGTTGACTTGTGCATCCGCCTTCTCCATCCCCTGTCCCTCCCCTCGAATGTGAAATGAATCCTCTTCCCCCAAACCCCTCCCCCTCACATTTCCCCTATAACATACTCACACCCCTGATCCCCCATCCAGACCTCGTGGACCCTCTTGGCATCCACATCAACCCTGGCACCCACCCCAAACGTTTCTTTTCTGGCTCCCGGTTCCGCCGGGTACATGATGGTCATCTCGCCCCTCCGGATGAGGTGGGTCGTGAGGCAGCCATGGGAATGGGGAGGGTAATGGGCCTGCCTGAGCACGTCACGTCAAGTCAGCCCAAGTGGTGGCGGCTGGTGGGGGTTTTCCCCTTCGAGAAGGCGTACGGGCCATCACTCCAGGTGAAGACGTGCGAGAAACCCCACGATCGGACGAGCGATTCCGATTGGGAACGCGTTGGGGGTGTCATTGATTTTTTTCGGATTTCTTGGTGGAGAAAAAGAGGAGTGGGGAGAAACAAAAAAGACAGAAACATGTCAGAATCGAGAGGAATTTCTTTAGATGTGCTGAAACGGGGACTCGAACCCCGACCTCGAGCATGGGAAGCTCGAATTCTACCCTTGAACTATTTCAGCGATTATTACTGAGCCTCTTATCTACAAGTATACAAACAAATTCAATGAGGTCCAATCCGGGAAAACAATATTGTGGCATCCTCATGCAAGAAAGCCGTGGAACTTGATGAGAATTTGCAAGGACTCTGGAGTTACCAGCATGTCCTTCAAGAGTCAAAAAGCTTTGCATCCTTTCAGAGGAGTTGATATGACATGGTATCTAGTGAAACTCCACCAACACCACGCTCAATCCCGGATCATCTATCTCGTTATCTCCTACAAACCCTGCACTTTACGATAGCTCGGCGGCTTCAGCGTCCTCCTCAGCAGCTTGATGCAGTAAGGTGGGATCAAGCTCAACGCGCTGATCGCAGCCACTCTCCAAGCAAAATGCCAACTCCACATATACCCCAGATCAAAGTACCCGCCCAGAAAGGGTATGCTTCCTACATAGATCAACGCGGTGCCTAGTATGCTGACATACATGATCCAATGCCACGTGACGACTTCAAAGGCCACCATGATCAGCTCGTTGATGAGCAGCACGGTAAAGCTGACGCTGACCATCCGGTCCGAGTCTCGATCCACAAGCAGCTGGCTACATCCCTGTATGATCCCACCCTGGTAGATGGAGACAGCCACCCATACAAAGAAGGTCCGATAGCTGAGAGACTTGCCCAGTGTCAGTTCCTTGTAGAGCTCCGGATACAAGGTGGCGAGTCCTTCGTCGACGTCTTTGTCGAGCACCAGACTGAAGACCGGTGCCATCGTATACACAGTCGCATACCCCACTAACAGCCAGTCTCGATACAAAGCATGTGGCTGTAGCTCTGTTGCGATGCTGTAGAAGGTCTGACACACCGAAATGATGAGGCCACGATGTATGACGAATTGCGCCAACTTGGCCGATCGCTTGTAGGAGTTACGTCCATGCCAGACTAGGAGTTTGGTAAGATGGTGGAAGGACGTGATGGAGAAGTCGGCCGCGAGGGAAGCTTGTCGGCCTTCTTTGCCCACAATGCCAACACCGACATCTGCAGCCTGGATCATGGATACATCATTGCCTCCATCGCCAATGCACGCGACTCTCTTCTTCGTGAACTGCCGGATGAGATGAGCTATCTCGGCCTTTTGGGTAGGTGAGCAGCGACACGCGATGACGGCGGGGAGGTGAACAGCGAGAGAAATGAAATCGTCCTTGTTATGGGTGAGGAAGTGCGACAGTGATTCTCCGTCAATCAAAAGGGCTGTGGAGTGGGGCTTAGAGCGCAGAAGGGATAGGGCGTCTGCAGCTGCAGAAGCGTCTGGGCTTGTCGAAAGCTGGGTGATGGTGTGGATATGCTGTGCTCGAGAGACCAATTTGGAGGAGACGGCCACACAACGTGCAGTCTCAACCTTATCGCCAGTCAGCATCCAGATCTTGATGCCCGCATTCCGTAGAAGCTCCAAAGATGGCTTGACATCCTTTTGCAGGCGATCTTCAACACCAGTAACACCGAGCAGCTCCAGGTTGTGCTCAAGACAAGTTCCGACTACCCGACTCATACTCGTATCCCGGTCCTGCAATGACAG
Source organism: Ramalina peruviana (assembly GCA_001956345.1). Lineage (NCBI taxonomy): Eukaryota > Fungi > Ascomycota > Lecanoromycetes > Lecanorales > Ramalinaceae > Ramalina > Ramalina peruviana. The sequence continues at coordinate 363,006 of MSTJ01000003.1, read as the reverse complement.
AGACGCTTTCTTGTACCGGGACGCGAAATCCTCATATTGCTGCGCCGACAGTCTCTTCCGACCCACCACCAAAGTTCGGAGGCCTTCACGAGCCATGTTTGCCGTTTCCTCATCGAGCCAGTCATTTGCTGCAACAATGGAACCCATGACCGTGTCGGCACCCTTCTCATAGAACCATATCTCGTCCGCGATCTCCCTCGTCGACACTGTGGATTCGACCCCGTGGAAAAATTGTACTACAATGCCCATACGCTTGCTGGTGGAGGTGAAAGGGAACACATCCAATATTCGCACTCGAACCGCGACCCGTGCCATGTCAACTGATTGGAGCGTAATTGATTTTCTGTCCCGGTGCAGCAGCCGAAGGCCGACGCTCTCGGCCCAGTGAACAATAGCAATCTCGTCAGGAGAGGAAGCTTGGTAAGTCGTGACCTGATGGCCTCCTATTTCCTCAGATGACGGAGTAACATTGTGACATAGTGCAAGAGCTATGACGAGATCGCGAACGCGCGAGCCGATTTCTCGTCGACCTCTAGTCGAGGACGTTCCACCGGGCCCCGTCTGGTAAGAAGAAGACGGTGTGACCAGGGCAGCGCCTTGGAAGACGTCTGCAGCAGACCCGGCCGAGAGCATTTGTTTTACATACGATCGAACCTCGTCCATGGCTTCATGCGCATAAGAGACCGTTCCAACGTGGATCTTCCTTAGATCCATCTCATTTTGAGTAAGGGTCCCGGTCTTATCACTCAAGAGGTATTCGATCCTGCCAAGTTCTTCGGGAATCGTGCTTGTCCTTACCACTGTATCTGGGATGCCTCGATCTCTCTCAATGAATCGGGCGTAGACCGTTTTACCCATGTCTAGGTTGACCCGAAGACTGATCGGCACGATTGTGGAGAATAGAACTAGGAATCTCAGAACGGCTACGTACCACTGCTGCCCGGGACGACCTTCTGCACCTCGTACGGCGACGAGGACTACTGACAGCATTAGGGTCAGAGCGCATAGGATCTTGGTGAGATTATTAATTTCGTACTCCAAGAGACCAGACTTGGAGCGAGAAGGTGAAGTCGAGAGAGCTTGCCGGGTTTGAGCACCAGTGTATACCACCACAGCTAGGACCGTTGCATTAGAAGCAAGCACAGTGTTTGCCCATGCCGTGTTGTCGATCGTAAGGGGCGACGTCTTCGCTTGCCCTCCTATAGCTGAGACCGACCCCTGGTGCACTACAGCAGGAAAGTACTCAAGCGTTCCAACGAACTCGTTGACTCTGCGATCAGGTTTGCCTGCCACAATCCTCAGTCTCGTGAAGTCTCTCGGATCCAATAGCTGAGTAAGCGGCGAAGCCAATCTCAGCTTCCAATCCGTCTCTCCATCTAATTGATCAGTTCTAATGAACGCCTCTCCGGATTCACTTGACTCCGGCGAGAGGCCTGAGGCTGCGGTGTCATAAGAGCCTGACGGGTCTTGTAGCTCCTGCGATGGGTTTCCTTGGATGCCGGGGGCATTGTTGGTAGGAGAGGACACCTCAGAATCTCTGATGGGCGTCGCGGCGGTTGATTGAACTGTCGCTGAAGTATCGGCAGAGTAGCTCTTTAGAATGACCAGGTCCGCAGGCACCCTCTGATTCTTTCCAAGCTTCACCACGTCTCCAACCTTCAGGTCTCTAGATCGGACGTTGACTTCAGTGACCACGATGGAAGAGTTCCCGATTCCGTCATGATCATTACTCAAGGTCTCCTCCTCTTCCTTAATGGCATCAAGCCTGCTATACTTGACACCCTTCCTGCTTGTCGGGTTTCCGAAGTGTGAATGTCCTTTCTTCATCCTCGACCTATCACGTTGAGTCGGCTCTTTATCGCTCAGGTGCAATACAGTATATTGCTCTTTGTTCGCCTCGGCGTCTCGCCGTCTCCGAGCAATATCGTCCAAGGCCTCTTTTCCGAGCGTGATGGCGAGTACGAATGCCAAGGGGGCAATGTAGGTCGACAAATATCCAATTCGCAGTGAAGGCATGATCTGAGACAGGGCCACCAGCAAGAAATACATGTTGAAGAAGAAGGAAAATTCATTGTAGAGCGAACGAGGCAGAAAGCTCCAGGCGGTATACTTTGCGTTGGATACGGCGTTTGGTGGGAAGCGAGGAGCAGGATGCTGGCCTATGACTATACTTCGAGCGTCCTCAGTCCGCGACGGTCCCCGGTGGAACAGTCCCCCTGTATTCTTCGCAAGGGGCTTAGGTGTTCCCGTCTTGGGAAGTAGATGGGCGTCATCTGCGTGTGAGGTAAAGCTTTCAGCTGGGTCGTCTGGCTCGGTACTTTCATCCAGCAATGGCGTCCCAGCCTCTGAATCCTGATGACCTAGTCCACCATCTCGAGAGGTATAGCTACGCGCCTGATCAGGCCGAAGATCCCGTAAGGGTATCTGGTACTCGTTGCGATAGCTGCCTGATCCCCCATGTCTTTGACTGCCGTACACGTCTCTTCCGGGGCCCAGCTCTCCTGGAGATATAATTGCATCAGACTCTGATATTTCAGTCGACAAGTTGGATACGTTGGCTTGACTGTATCGGTGGGGTCTGGACATGGTAGTATTGTCTCATCTTTCGAGCATGCTCATGGTGACATGGATGTTGCAATTTGATTTCTGACAACGAAGAGCTTGGCTCATTATAGGGGCTTCGATCTCACTTGAATCTTCAGGCACTGCCAGTGGCTATTCGTTCCGAGTTCACGGCGCAGCTGCGTGACATAGATTGCTTATTCATGTCAGTCTTGCAGTCCGATGTCCGAGGCGTCAGTTTCCTTTTATGGATGCGCGGAAGTAATTCCGGCGCCGAATGGAAAAAGACTACATTTCAGAGATATATACGATACCATAACTGCATGAACCGATCGAAGCTCCTACCCCACGACCCTTGACTCTCTCTGTTCTGCATGAGTGCGCAACCCAAGAGGTTCCCTGCCTCGATGCACACCATCGACCATGCATCAAAGATGGGTGACTAGCGTTGTAGTCGCATCACAATTGACCTTCGCGACAAGGGGGTCCATCTGAACCTGCTGTCGGCGGAGACTGGGCATCGATCGAGTCCGTCCTAGCACCCTCGGTCTCAAAGATCTCTCCTCTTGCATTCCTAGTCGCCCCGATTTCCAGGATGGATTCTTCTTGGAACCCGGCCCTGCGACCTAATTCCAGCATAAACTTTGGCCCGCGTCAAGAGAATCAGACTGCCATCAACCATGAGGAGAGTGTCGCAGGGAGAAGCCATATGGGAGGGTCGGAGGAGTGTTTTGATACAATCAAGGATGATTCACTTCTCCAGCGGGGCTTTCAGACAGCTTCAGACCGCATGCCTGATGCATCTATGCTTGCGCCCCAGAATGCTCTGGGGATGGACAAGAGCAGCCGTGTGGAAGGAGAAGGGGACACTGAAGCTACAACAAATGGTACTGGCTTACAGCTTGAGGGTCGAGAGGATGTCTTGGATCAACAGCGTGCACTCGATGATGAAATTGGGGGTTCTGCAAACGCCGATGATGTAGGGGGAGATATTACGGCGCCCCCTCCTTCTAGGGACGTCGAGCCAAAGACAACCGACACACACGTGGTTGCCGAACCGAAAGACGCTTCCGAAGTCAACAGCGAGATTGAAAGAGCATTTGCCAACGAGGATCAACATGTCAATGATTTGGACTTGATACGGCCCGATCGTACTAATTCTTTCCCGGATATCCTCGAGCTCGTATCTGCTCAAGTCAACCCACCAACTATTTTGCCACACTCTCAAGCGACCAATATCCTGGAGGGAAATGAAGGCGCAGACTCCACGCCTCTTCTGGATGAGTCCACTCTCCCGCCAATGCCATCAGCAGACTGGGATAGAAAATTTGCAGGCGACGAGCCTGTTGTCCATGACGACGAATTTGCCAACCTTTCCCAGTCTACCGCCTCTGTACAGTCTTTTGGTTTCCCAACCTTTCAGGATGATGAGGAGGCTAGATTTGAAGAAGGACTGTCATTGCTGGGATCTACAGAACAGAAGAGCCCGGATAAGTCTACGAGTCTAGAGCCAGACGGTGTCGAATTGACCTCAAATCACGATGACCACTTCCTCAACGAGCTCAATGGTTCGAGAAGCCCGGTTGAGGAATCATCCGCTGGACGCCTGGCTCGGAAGCCCACGGAACAAGTCTTGAGCTCCTTACACTATCCAGCTTCAAGTTCGCATGATTTTCCATCCAACAGGGGCGATAAGAGTCTCTCGCAGAGTGATTCTGATGATGAGGTGGGAGCATTTGCCGAAACCGCACCAGCCAAACCACGGGCGGAAGGTGATACGCCACTGGATCAGAACTCCAAAGCGGAAAGTGGTGACTTATCAGCGTTGTGGAGGGCGGCATTAGATGAGGAAGAGCTGCTCGAAATATCTGAAACGTCCGTCGATCCGTCAAACTTCTTTGAGGATGATGGAGAAGGCTTCTTGGAGGAAGACGATAACAACAAAGCTTCAAATTTCATATCCAATGATTTTCCACTGTCTCCATCGCATCAGACGGCTCAACCTAACGACGAGATGCGAGGAATTGAACGGACGAGTCAGCAGAGAAATCGTCCGTCAAGGTCCTATTCCCCAGCTGCTGCTACCGCTCAACGGCCTACAACTGCTTCTGGGTATCTTCCCAATCAGGAACATGGTACATCCAATTTCCCAAACTCGAGCTCGATGCCCAGCGGGTTTCAACAATATCAGAGCACCACACAACTGCCGCTGCCATCACGCCCTCAGCTTCAAGCGTCTACCCAAAGCTTTGCCGATAAGGCTAAGGGGGGTTATACCTCTCCCTATGATTTGCCCATGGATGTGACTCGCCCACGGAAGCGAGTAGCAATACCTTCAACCCATCAAGACTCCGGTGTTCAGTCTTCGAGCGGCCGCCCACCTCCACCCAGAAGTAGCAGCATGTTTTCAGCAGTTGAGTCACGTCAAGCTTCCGTACAATCGCCTCCAGAGCTTCCCAGATATGACCACCCAGCCCACTTGGCTGGCTACAATCCCAACACAGTGAAGCAGACAAAGCAGGCATCTGACAAAACCGGGTTCTTTGAAGAATTGCCGATGAGCAAGCCTCGCCCATCCAGCAGCATGGCAAGACCATACCCGGTCGCGTCTTACCCCACTCCTCCTCCATCCTCTTCCCAATTGTTAGACGCGTGGCAACCTCTCCCAGAAAACGGACCTAGTACAAAAGGTTCCGCAACTAATCTCGCCAGTCAGCTTCTCCCGCCAGAACGTCTTAGTCTTTTTGGAGACCCGGGCCCAAGGCAGCCTGGAAAGCAGTCTGTACCTGCCATGAACTCAAGGTACTCTCCAGCCCCTTCCCAAACATCTAGTTCACAACCCCCGATAAGCCGGTATTCCTCATCATCTGCCGCTGCTCGTCCGCCATCATCCCATGCCATGCCACATCAACCGAGGACTTCAAGTCCACTTGCCCAGAGCAATGGCCTCTTACATCAGAGGGCATCTCATGCATATGGCCATAATGTAGCAGCAGGACCAAATTCGGGAGATCACGAGGTCTCCAGTATTCCAGAAACAGCCCGAGCGACTTTTTCTGCTTCTAATCCTGATCAAACTTACAACAGGACCAAGGCCTTTTCTCAGCAAAATGAAGGGAATGCGAATCAACAGCAAGAACCGGTACTGTCGCTCCCTAACAGGTTTGCTGCAGTCGAAACGCATGCCAAAGTTGATCCTCCCTCTGATGAGTTGCTGGCCTCCCAATTTCACAATGGTCATCGCGCGGAGACTTCCATGAGCTCTCCCCCAAAACGGTCACAAACTCAATCGCCCGGAGTGCAAAGGACACGTGAACTTCCTTTGGTATCGGAACGGCCGCTTCCAAGGCCGTCTTCTGTCACCAACTACGCGCCTCTGAGTTCTGATCACAGGCTGCCTCGAAAGACAACGGTAGGTCAACCTCCCGTGCGAGAGAAGTCTGTCGGGGCCGACTACATCAGACCGGTTGACGGGCGCGAATTCGATCCACTTGAGCGATGGAAAGGCTGCCCCATAATCTGTTTTGGCTTCGGCGGGACCGTTGTGAAAACGTTCCCCCAACATGTACCTCGTTATTCGGCTGGTCAGAAGAATCCAATGATGAAGTGCAGTCCTGGAGAAGTGAAAGTGGAAAGTGGAAAAGCTTTTACGCTCGATGCTTCTATTGCAACATTTCCAGGTCCCCTGAAGACAAAGGGTAAGAAGAAGGAAGTCATAGACTGGCTCAGACAGCAAGAGCATGAAATGACAACGGGAAGTCGATTGGACAACACCCCTGCCACTACTGTTCCAGATCCAGCCAAATGCCATGAAGAAAGGATTCTGCTGTGCAAGATCATAAGAGTCTTAGTGGAACATGACGGTGTCATTGAGGGTAAAGCAGCTGCTGGACAAGCAGTCAGGGCTATTTTATCCCCAGAGTTGGAACAGGGATATGCAGCTCCTATACCTCAAACCACTTTTAACGCCCCCTTGGTTGGTATCACCCAGCAAGCTGCAACCTCACACCTGTCAACAATGGGAGATTTCCAGACCCTGGAGGAGATGAGGAAGATGCTCCTGCGTGGCGACCGTGAGCACGCTGTCTGGCATGCAGTTGATGGTAGGTTGTGGGCTCACGCCATGCTCCTGGCCTCGACACTAGAAGGTACCATCATGAAGCAAGTCTCCCAAGAATTTGTGAGACAAGAGATCAAAACGTCCGGACACAATACCGAATCACTGGCGGCCGTGTTTCAGATCTTTGCCGGTAATTGGGAGGAGAGCGTTGACGAACTTGTGCCTCCATCTGCAAGAGCAGGGCTGCAAATGGTCAGTAAAACTGCAGCTGCAGGCCCGACCAAAAATGCGCTTGATGGCATCGACAGATGGCGAGAGACCCTCACCCTCATTCTGGCCAACCGGACGACGAACGACAGTGAAGCATTAATTGCTTTGGGGCGAATGCTGGCAAGCTATGGTAGAACGGAAGCCGCACACATCTGCTACATATTCGCGAAAGGTCATAGCCTATTCGGTGGACCAGACGATCAACAAAGCAGTATCGCTCTGATTGGTGCAGATCATCTGCACCAGCCATTTGATTACGGACGAGATTTCGACAGCATTTTGCTAACCGAAGTCCTCGATTTTGCCCGTACGATCCTAACTTCCTCGTCGGGATTGGCTGGTTCGCCGCATCTCCAATCATACAGACTCTACCATGCAATGACATTGGCCGAGTATGGGTTCAAGACGGACGCGCAAGCTTACTGTGAAAGTATTTCCAGCACCTTGAAGTCCACCACCAAGCCTTCGCCTTATTATCACGGCTTGCTAGCCGGCGCGCTGGACAGTCTACAAGACAGACTTCGTCAGACGCCGAGGGATGGTGCTGGGTCATGGATATCCAGACCAAGCATTGATAAGGTTTCAGGCTCGATATGGGCCAAGTTCAACTCTTACGTGGCAGGCGACGAGGATGAAGCTGGCTCCGTGGCCGCTGGCAATGCCCACGACCCAGCAGCTGGACCTTTTGCCAGAGTTGCGGGTGATTCGCCGACCTTAAGCCGCACTCCATCTTCAGTTGACCTGTACAGTGCGATACCATCGCACGTTGGGCGTGGACCAAGTGCTTCTTCGGCCAACTCTCGATACACCCCTGGAGCTGGCTACACCCCCCAGACTTCCTCCGACCCACAAAGACCATATTCTCAGGATGGCTTTAAGCAATCAAAGGCGGATGCTCTTCGACCGCCATCTTCTCTCCAGCCCTATGCCCCGCGATCAGCCTATTCGCCAGCCATTATCGACGCATACAGCGCTCCGCCCCAGACGTCATCGTATGCCTCTCACGAGCTGAACGATTTGCCTAGACTACCCACCCAAGTCCAAAATATGTCAGGTGTACCCGGAGAAGATGATTTTTACCAGCTCAACAAGTCGCAGGCGCCTCCTGAAGAGGAGAGTCTCCAAGCTCGCCAGACCACTGACTACGACCATGGATATCGTTCATCCTCTTATAGCCCTTCAGCTGCTTTGACCGACTCGCCAAAAACTCATGCATCATCGACACAAGATCAGCATCCGTTGGGCCAGACTAGTGGGGTCCTCTTACCCCACGAGGCACCAACAGATACATCTGATTTGGCCTCCTCGGACTATCCATTTCCGACAGCCCATGAACCTCTTTCATCATCTTCATACGAACCTCCAGCGTCCTCGTATGAGCCTCCAGTGTCCTCGTATGAACCTCCAGCATCCTCGTATGAGCCTCCAGTGTCCTCGTATGAGCCACCAATATCGTCATACGCGCCTCCCGACTACAACTCTGCTCCTCCTGACCTAGGCTTGAAGGGTACCGACGAAGTTTCTAAGGATGCAAGGATGAACCAAACCCCAAGGTCCCAATTTGGTAACGATGATAAGGATGAATTCGAGCTTCGGGCAGCTGCTCTCAGAAAAGAGGAAAAGGCACGAAAGGATCGCGAGGCTGACGAAAATTTCAGAAAAGCGGCAGAAGCTGATGCCCAAAGGGATAAGGCACCAAAGCTGAACAGCAAGAAATCATGGTTTGGTGGTGGCTGGTTTGGCGGCGCAAAGGATCAGACCCAGGAGAGCAGTGCGTCCAACGCGCCTATCAAGGTGAAATTAGGAGAAGAAAACTCGTTTTACTTTGACGAGCAGCTTAAGAAATGGGTCAATAAAAAGGGGGGCGTACCTGAGGCGGCAGCGGCACCTGCTCCCCCACCTCCAAAAGGTCCTCCCTCGAGGACAGTGAGCGCTGCGGGGGGACCGCCTCCAAGCATGGGAAATGTTCCCCCAGTACCCCCAATACCTCGAGGACTTGCAGCAGGGACTCCACCTAGCAGAGCGGTCAGCGGTCCTGCGCTTGCGTCAAGCCTGGGATCAAACCAGCCCAGTCGGACAAGCTCGCCGGCTGTCAACCCAATACCAGCTGAGGAGGAAACTGCGACAAGCTCGGGACCACCATCGGCACCTCCTTCGAGGCCTGCCACTTCGCAGAGTGGGGCAAGCAACATTGATGATCTGATTGGATTACCTCAGGCCAGGAAAGGCGGCACAGTAAGGAAAGGGAAGAAAGGCAGAGGCTACGTGGATGTGATGGCAAAATGATCGTGCTGTAAGATTACGACCGCTGCTGGTGTTGAGACTGTAACGGGGCTTGCGATCGCTCGAGGAGGGCGCTTACCTCAACTATGGTTATCGCTGATTGATTGTATGTACTTTTAGCGGGTTATACGCATGCGCTTGGGTCTAGCGATTTGGGCCGTGAAATGGCTCTCTCACTCGTGAAGCATGACCTTCAGACGGTGTCTTTTCAAACTTTGGGATGGATTTTTGTGTAACGGTATATACGCATATAGATTCAATTCTGGCGGGAATTCTGAGAATGAGTATTATCTGATCACAATTATACTGAATTCAAGTCGCCAAATTCTGATGAGCGGTTGAGAGAGCGTTCGAGACGTTCGGAGACCTCAAGACCACCAACTAAAGATAACCAACATGGCAGCCCCTACGAGCACTCCCGACCACATTTTCGCATCCAACACTGTAGCACTACTCGCCGATTTCGATTTGCCCGTCCCCGTCCCTGTCCCTGTCGGCTTCGGTCCCGTCACCCCCCCATTCTTGCCAGTCGTGCTCGCGCTCGCTTCCGAACCAGCAGTCCCGTTCCTGCCCTCGCCCAGCGCCAGTGTCGCGTTCGCCACCAAAGGCTCCCCAGCGCTAGTGCCATACGGCGCACAATCACCCATCGGCGCCTGCGGACAGGAGTCAGCCACGCAGATCGACTGGAGCTGAGGCCCCTGGGCGGGATCGATGGCCGTCGCCGGGGCGCACTTGACGCCGAAAGCTGCGTGCAGGGCATCTGCCACGGCCGCGACATCCTGCGCCGAGACCCCGAACGAGGAGGCGGCGAGCCCGACTTGGGCGATGAAGTAGCCGATCTGGTAGGCGTCGAGGCCCATGTACCTGTGAAAGAAAAAGAAATCGGTATGTCAACGGGGATTCTTTAATAAACTTGAGACTGCTCGTTCAGGTCATTGGCCTGCTTACTTATGAACGTCATACTGGCTCTTCTCGCCATCATAGGCGGGGAAACCGTCCTTGCCCGACTGCGAACATCCCAGCAGAATCCCGAAATACGAATACAGATGGGTCAAGAGTTTGCTGTTGTTGCTCTTCGTCAGCCAAAATTGCCAGGCTTTTTGATCGGGGCATCACTCGTTCTGCTCACAACTGGGCTGAGCCGTCGCTGTTGGCCGGCTTGTTGGCCATGACAGGTTTGGCACCTCCTCCATCCAAGAAAGTGACGGCGACTCCAGCGCCGCCGCCTCGGTTGGTGGAATTCAGGCCTCCGTCGAAGTAGGGGAGGAGGTTCACTTTAGTGCCGTTGAATTCGCCGGGGGCAAGGATGCCGGGCACTTCCACATTGGGCGCTGCTGCGTTGGAATTGTTGTAACCGCCAATAACGACCGTGTTGACGAGGTAGGTCAAGAGCTTGTACTGGTTTGCGCCCGTGTTCTGATGGAAGAGAGCTGTCGTGTATTTGTCGCAGATGGAGATGTTGCTGGAGCGTTGGGCTAGACAGACGCTTGCAATTGCAAGCAGCAGGCTTGCCGTCCGGTGCATCCTGGGCATGTGGAAAGGGTGATTGAGAAGAAGAAAATGAAGAAACAGAAATATCTTGCATCTCGTCTTTTGGGATCATGCTGACCTCTGGCTCGCCATGTCCCTGTACTGTTTGCGGCATTGGAACAAAGAGCGCATCAAGAGAACGACGAACGACTGCCAAATCCGGTGTTTGCATTCTTCAGCCTGAGGCGAAAAGGGAAGATGGAAGCTTGGCCTTCACTTCAACAATGAACTGCAACGCAACTTTTGTCATGAGTTCTAAGCTTTCGAACAGGAAGTACAACAGATGGAACTTATCAACTCATTTTCGATAGGCATGGTGTTTTGTACAAGACTCAACATTTCAACGCAGACGTCCTGTGTAAATCCGCTCGAAAACATCGTAGCTTCGACTGCGAGTCACCGGAGATTAACTTTTTGCCAACAAATGGACTTTTCGAACTTTTGCGGAGCCCTCGTCTTGCCGGACTTCCGTTTCCATACCTTTTCGTAACATCGTAATAAGACTTCCGGACGTCATTTTGTCCAACGCGTGAAGTCCAAGTTGGAGACCAATTTGTCCGTTTCGGCCATGCCTCCGTATGCTACAAGTCCACTCCACGTACTCCCGTCCTTGAAAGGTGTTGGGCTGTCGTCTGCTGCCTGAGGATAATCTACGTTCGCCGACGCGTTGGCGTTCGCATATCTCTCTCGAAGCTTCAGGATCTGCTGTAGACGGAAGCGCCAAGGTGATGTGTACTCTCCCACATTAGCCGGCCAGACCTGGCAAAAGACTGAGGCTGTTATGGCAAGCTGGCGCACCAACGGAGGCAGCCCGCCAGCCGAGACCACCTTTACATCCGCGGCAGGTGAAAATCTGGGATAACGGTCCGAGGTAACGACCTGGACTTGAAAGTATCCGAGCTGGTCTGTTGCACAGCCCTCGCGATTGCTGTCCGATCCCGTTTCCATATACGTTGGTGTCATATTTCGCTGTTGCAATGAGCGCGCTTCGGGCGTAATAACGATATCCACGCTGTTGAAGTCTGAGGTAAAAGTTTCAGAATCGTAGGTCAAGCCGGAATCATTGAAGATGATCTTTACATGGTCATTGCCGATGTGGGACTTCTTTCTGGCAAAACTTGCATCGTTTGACAAGTCTTTGGGCATCATGGTTGGGACGTGGTAAACGATTTCCGTCACTCTATCCCTCCATGCATATGTATGGGCGCCATCGCTTCCAAATTGACGGTCTAGACCTTGCGTATTAAATTTAGCACCTTGTAGACTGACTTTGAAACCGAGCCCTGATAGAAGAGATTCAAAGGCTTCGCTACCGTTCTCGTTGGCCAGGATTTTCTGTTCTTGCGTTTGATTTGCCCCAACGTATATCACAGCAGCTTTATGGCCGTCTACTGTATCTGTACCATCGAAACAACTCAAAGCTCGATTAACGAACTCATCATCGTCAGGAAGAGGTATGGGTTGTAGAGGTATCGGCTCCGGGGAGATAGTCGAAATCAATTGCAGAATTAGATGGCTAGGGTAGATGTTGGGCTGGTCGTTGCTGGACGTCGGAGAAGCCGCGACTTCTGGTGCCTGGTGAGTCGGCCGGTCTTCTGTATTATGGCAATAAACTGCATGCGTCGTCCCGGATGCCTGCCTTTTCGTAAATTGCCCAAACGCTGCTTTGCCCGTTTCATCCAGCATCATTTCCAAGGTCACTACACTGAGACCAACGAGCCAAGTCCCTCGGCTGATCCTTTTCGTACCATCAGTAAACTGTGGGGTAGGTTTCGTCTCGCCCAGATTGGAAAATGTGGTCCTGTGCATGAGGTCTAAGAAAACCATGCTCTGCTGCTCCATCTCCTCTCTTCCGCTTTCGCCTTTCCATGCAAGCTCTTGCGTGATCCAGGGAACGTGGCGGGCACGCTCGCGGATGTCGATGGCCAAAAACCAGAAAATCATAGCTTGATAAGCAATGGTGAACACATATTCATGAAGGCTCTTATGTCCAGCATCTCCGTCTCTTCCCCTTAGGAGACGGGATGTTCCGCTAGAAGCTCCACTGACCAGATGATTAGACCCGCTGACACGAGGACTCGAGTAGATTGGGGGGTCTCTTCGCCGCTCCCTGGCATGCTGTATGTATCGGATGCATATTCCAAAAATCTTTTGGTGCAGAGCAATATCAGATCTGTTGTAGGCCTCAGGGACCCTTGCAAGGCCTCCTAGAAATTCCAGTATGTCGACAGCCAGGTCAGATTGCGTTATGCGTTTCTGCATCATCTCAATGATGACACTGAGGTGATTTTCAATGATGTGAGGAATTTCGTAGCAGCATATGGTCAAAACGTTGATGCAATATCGCCCTACCCGATCATACTTTTCAATGCCTGCTCTGATGGTCGCCACTGTACGGTTCCATTGCCTGACCCCTATGAGGTCTTGGTAACCCAGGAGCATAGCCAATGAGTGATACAGACAGAGGGCGACATCGCCTCTTCTTAATCGGCTATTTTGTGGAGGGTCTGGAAAAGAACTTTGACTGAGCTGTGTGTTGAGAAGTTCATGCAAGTCTGTGATCTCTTTGGCATAGCCTTCGAAAAGAGAGCAGTTGCTCAGTTGTGATGGTAGATAGACCAGGACGTAGCTGTACGTTTCCCAATCGCTGCTATAACTCAATTCGTGAACCATGGTGCGCAACCAACAAGCAAGATCTAACGAGGAGACCTTTGGTTGTTTCGATTTGGGGTTCCAGACAAAGCTCACATCACTTTGCTCTGAAGGAAGATCAGCAAACGGCGCCTCCTCCTCGGCAGCATGGAGCCATTGCGGATCTTTGGTATCGTTGAAACGCTCACTACGTCCCGAAGACTTCTTCGAGCCAGAAGGAGATTGAATTCGGTCTGCGAGTCCGGAGTCGCGGGTATGGTCCGCTTTTGCAGCGGGCAGGGTCCTGGTGGTTGAGGGTTGGCCAGAGGGCGAGGCTGAAGGGTGGAAGTGTGACTCTACATCGTGCGGCTGATAGAATGCTTTGGGTAAGCCTTGGGTATCAGGAATCCGATCTATTTCCAGACTAAATTCGGAAGTGCATCTCAGACGAGCAAGGAGCTTCATGACGCTCAACCTCACAGGAGCCTCGTTCGTGAAATCGACAAGCTGTATGAGTACTTCATATGTGGCCCTGCATTTGGGCCCAGATATCATGTAGCTTTTCATGAACAGCTTGATGAGCCCGTCTACAACTTCTTGCTTTACGTTGAACACAGGTTGGCCTTTGGGCGGGAGAAGACTTGCCTGGGCCTTGATAGTGCGGAGTAATGCCTCAAGCGTATCCATATCCATACCCGCCCCACATGCCGCCACAAGATCTATCAATGGCCTGAGTAAGGAAGGGGATGACTGCGCATCATTCACATAACTTTGACAAGTATTCTTGACGTGCGTACAATACCATCCCTGTCTTGCTGGTGAGTCGTGTTGCCAAGTACAAGACTTGGCCATCACGTCCAAAATGCAACTTCTGACGGGTTCCGGTTGACCCAGCTGTGCGAAGATCCGGTTCACCAGTATGTCAAGGGCAGCCTGCCAGTGGGCAGAGGTAATCATGACCACTAAGAGCTCCCGAGCCTCTTGCTTGAATGTGTATCGGTCATCTACAGCTATGCTGCAGAGTAATCGTAAACACTTCTCCAATTGATCGAGTGGTATCTGACGGGTATCTGCACAAGTGCGAATGATCTGCAACAGCCCGCACATGATGGCCTGTCCAGTGGTACGCCCAGCAAGCTCTACAACAACCGACAAAGACTTACTAACCTCCCTAGCGGGAGGGCGACCTTCCACGGTCAATATGCTCGCAGCGAAGGAGAGGAACTTCAAGAGTGCCCGCTCTTCCTCCGGACGCTCTGTGAGAGTTGGGAGACGGCCTTGAGGGTTGTCTCGTTCCCTAGACGCCGCTCGACGAGCATGCTCAGCCGCCATGAATAGACGTGGTAGGTAGTCAAGGGAAAAGCTCACAAGATCTGTGCTTAGTGCATCTGCTTGGTACCCGTGGCCGATAAGTATGATGAGGGCGTTGACTTGATCGTTGAGCAGAGAAAGGTCTCTGGGCTTGCTGATGACTTTGAACAGCTGGCGGCGTAGCTCCCTTGGCTCTACGTTCAGCGCCATGTTCTGGAGCATCTGCATAGCAGCTCTTTGAAATTTAGGCTCGGTGTTGTCTTCTAGCATGTTACGGACGATCGGGAGCAAGGTCGTTGTTACATTCGTTGGACAAGTCCGGAGACGGGGGCCAATCTCTGCAGCATCTTGAAGCTTCTGCAATACTGACGAGTCCCTGCTGAGCTTGATCTGAACATGATGTATCAACTCCCTGTCCTGCTCGGTCATGCTTGTTCGGCGAACACATGTAGTATCGAAGATGAGGCCTAGAGGTGCTGTCCCGGCGTTAGAGCCGTCATTTGTGACCTCATCGGCAGATTCAGACATTTTGGGATTCAGCGTGTTGTCATCGATATGCACACGGCGCCGATTGAGAGTTCAGTTGATGATGCGTGGCTGTACTACCATGCAAGGGCGGTGATTTAGTCTATGTTCTGATATTCGAAGAACATGGATGAACCCTGTGAGCGGATCTTCTCCTCTTGGCCTCGTCACTTTGGTTGCCGTGGTTGCAGTAGAGCAGCCCTCGGTCCAGTCCATTCGCACTACCTACACCAAACGATGTGTTGAAACAGCGAGACGGCCATTTCGGCATTTCCCCATCTCAACTCAAGCAAAGTGGGCGTTTCGAAAGCCGTTGAACTTAAACCATGACGAAAAAGGCAATGTCAGCACCAACAGGCTTGGGCCAAGATACGGAGGATAATTGCCAGACCGTATCGTGTGACTCATCAGACCACCTCAAGTCACGAGACAGTTGAGGGTGTTGCGAAACATTCGTGTGGTGATTACATCTACGTCCGAGGTGTCTTGTTTTTGTCGAGTCCCAAGGTCCAAATAAAAGTATTTGGAAAAGGACAAGCTCGCCGGAATTGATTCCGCTTTCAATGTTTGATTCTTTGCAAAATCCATGCAAACGTGTGAGCTTGTAACTGGGCCAGTGCAAATCCATTCATTCGGTGGTGATCATGGCTGTCGACCTCCAGCAGCTTGCGAAGGCTCTGGAGGCGAGCTTGGATCCCCGCCAAAATAGACAAGGTACCGTCATTGCCAAACAATACTCTTGGACGAGGGTATCAACTGATCACACGAATAGCTGAAATCACCCTTTTGCAAGAAGAGAAGAAGCCGAACTTCTCACTATCGTTGCTACATATCGTTGCAGCTGATGGGTATGGCAATACTGCAAGGCTGGCGAGCGCTCTATACTTCAAGAACTACATCAAGAGGCGCTGGACAGTACGCAAGCCCGCCCCCAGGCATCCCAATGACTTGCTGATATCGCTTGACAATCCTACAGGACGAGGATGGAAAGCACAAACTCCCCCAGAGCGAAGTCAAAGCCATCAAGGCCGAGCTCATCGGTCTTATGATAGCTGTCCCACCCAATATCCAGTTCCAACTGGGTGATGCCGTCAGTGTCATAGCGGATAGTGACTTTTGGGAAAGGTGGGATACCTTGGTTGATGTAGGCGAATAGCCTATGGTCAAGTCATCCACGGTCAGCTGAGAACCCACAGGACCTGGTTTCGCGTTTGACGCCCGACAACCCCCGGACCAACAATGGTGTCTTGCAGGTGGCCCACTCGATTTTCAAACGCTGGCGTCCTCTGTATCGCTCAGATGCCCTCTACACAGAAATCAACCATGTGTTGACCAAATTCGGAACTCCCTTCCTCTCCCTTTTTGAGGTAGGCCAAACATTGTCCAGGCGGACTCGCACATGCTTGAGACTGACACAAGACTTTTCTGTAGACAACAGATCGATTGATCAGTCAGCATTCTTCCGAACGGGATGCTTTGCAACAGCTCTTCGGCTCCCTCAACCTGATCATTAAGTTACTCTACGACCTTTCCGTACAAGAACTCCCGCCCGTCTTTGAAGATAACCTTCCTGCCGTGACGGCGTTGTTGCACAAATACCTCACCTACGAGAACAAGCTGCTGGAAACGAATGATGATGCTGATCCTGGACCTTTGGAGCATGTCAAAGCTGGTATATTCGAGGTGCTGCATCTTTGGGTCCAGAAGTATGAGGAGGATTTTGGCAGTCACGTGGGTCAGTTCATTGGCAGCTCCTGGAATTTGTTGACTGCTGTCGGGCCGCAATCCAAGAATGACCTCCTCGTCAGCAAGGCGCTGCACTTTCTGACTGCAATCACCGGAAATGCAAGCCATGCGGAGGCTTTCAACAGTGAGGCAACCCTAAGCCAAGTCGTCGAGCTTGTCGTCCTTCCAAACCTCACCCTTCGCGAATCCGATATGGAGCTTTTCGAAGACGAGCCGATTGAATTCATCAGGCGTGATTTGGAAGGCTCTGACAGTGACACCAGAAGGCGGGCTACGACAGACTTCCTCCGCCAGCTGATGGCTAAGTTTCCAATCATGGTCTCGAACGTCGTCAATCGATATGTCGATCACTATTTGTCAGATTATACTCGTGATACACGCGCCAATTGGAAGTCCAAGGATACTGCTGTCTACCTATACTCGGCTATCGCCGCAAAAAGCACGATAACGACAAGCCAGGGAGTGACAAGTACCAACGATTTCGCAGACGTAGTAGCCTTTTTCCAGAGGAACATAGCCAGCGACTTGATAGCAGATGACGGAATCGAACCCATACTGAAAGTCGATGCCATCAAATACCTGTACACTTTTCGCTCTCAGATCACCCCAGCTCAGTGGCAGGAAGTATTTCCATTGCTGGTGAAACACCTCGGGTCGTCGGACTATGTCATCTACACATATGCGGCAATCGCGCTGGAGCGTGTCATGGCATTGAACAATACCGCAAAGCAACCGGTCATCGACCGCGCTGATGTAGAGAAGCTATCGCCTCAATTATTGCAGCATCTATTTGGGCTCATAGAACGCAACGCCGAGCCAGCAAGACTTCAAGAAAATGAGTTCTTGGTGCGGTGTATCATGAGAGTTTTGATAGTCATAAGAGAGGGTGTGCTGCCCGTCATGAACGAAATAGTTCCTTACTTCGTGAGAATCATTCAAATTAGCAGTCAGAACCCCAGCAACCCAAGGTTCAACTATTACTTGTTCGAAGCCCTCGGAGCCTTGATCAGGTTCGAAACCCATCCCAGACCTCATCCTACATGGGCGCTGACCGAGGAGCTTAGATTTGCTGTCCCATCCCAGCCAGAGAACCTCCAAACAGAGCTCTACCCTCCAATGGCCGCAATTCTGCAAAATGACGTGCAAGGTTTGTCAACCCCGATGCTCGTTGAGAATGCTCACCTCAAAGTCGATAGAATTCATACCTTACGTGTTCCAATTGTTCGCGGCGCTGCTTGAGGCACATCCTTCCAAGCCGCTCTCGACTTACTATCAGTCATTGATCCCTCCTGTCCTCGATCCCGCACCTTGGTCGTCCAAGGGCAATGTGCCGGCGTTGGTACGATTCTTGTCAGCAGCTATTCCCCGCAGCGTGGCCGGCATCGTCGAGAACAATCAGTTGGAGACGTTGCTCGGGGTCTTTCAACAGTTGGTGGCTACCAAGACCAACGAAATTTATGGCTTCGAGCTGCTTGAATGCATCCTCAGCAACTTCACACCGTGAGCCTTCTTGACAGGAACTCAACCCCCAAATACTGACGTATCCTAAGGGCAATGCTTGAAAAGTACTATGTTCCGGTGCTTCAAGTCCTTCTCGGTAGGCTTCAGAATTCGAAGACGGACACTTTTGCCTTACGTTTCGTCCGCTTGTATCATTTCATTTCTGCCCACGACGATAAAGGCATGGGCACGGACTTCTTCATCGCTATTGCTGAACAAGTGCAAGCAGGGTTCGTGAATTTCCGATGAACTGATGAAGCGTTGCTAACATCGATTAGAGTTTTTGTTGCCTTGTACCTCAATATCATTCTACCAGATACCCAGAAATTGCTTCGACCTTTGGATCGGAAAACAGCAGTCATTTCCTTGGCCAAGACTTTGACCGGCTCCCAATCTTTCGCAGAGAAGTACAAAAAAGGCTGGGGTTTCACTTGCGAGGCTCTCCTCAGACTTCTTGAGAACCCCCCCCTCCCGCCAGCGATGGAAGACATCATTGTAGAGCAGGATCCAGACGATATGAGCTTCGGCGTTGGATACACGCAATTAACGACCATCAAACGCCCGTTTCGCGATCCGTGGCCCGAAATCACGGATGTGAAGAAATGGGTTGGAGATTTCCTGAACGCGGCCAACTCAAGAGATGGGGGGAAGATGACATCTTATGCACAGGAGCGATTGTCGCCAGAGATTGCGCCAGTTTTCGCGGCTTACCTGCAATAGCGAGTGAGATACCCCCGGAGGACCATGGTATGTGTATTTGCTCCTTTGGAAACACACGTCAGCTCGACCATGAGAAATTGTAGATAGATGAACGCACCATATCAGAAGCGGTCCAAATTCGGCTCATGCCTGCAATCCCCCCTTTCGAGGTCCACCTTCTTTTACGCTCCCAAAAGCCTCATCCGGTCACATGACTTCTACACAAGTCGCGTCTATTTCGCGTTTTGGAGCTCCATATTCCCACGTATTTCTCCATGAAGTCACCAGTCGCATCCGAATCTACGAATTCAGTCATGTGCGATGGTTGGCTGTAGCCTCTGTAGATGTTTCCTTGCTTATGGCATGTATATCATCCGCCCGGGGCGCTTGGTCCGGAGCATCATCTTGCAAGTTCCTGTACTTCCTCCTCGCCTTCTTGGATGAGCTGGCCTTCTTCTTCTTCTTGATCTCGGCTTTGATGGTCACCCGGCTTTGGGGGCCCTTGTCGGCTTCCTCGAGCTTGTCTGCCAGCAAGCGTCTTGCTATCTTACGATTCTGGGATCGCGATCTGGTCGCTTGAGATTTGACGACAGTGCCGGTGGGGAGATGCTTGAGCTGCACGGCAGATGAGGTTTTGTTGATTTTTTGACCTCCGGGACCACTGCCTTTCAGAAAGGCTTCCTCTATGTCTTTTTCGTCCACAGTCGGGCGAGGAGGTATTGGAGGGGCTGCTCGAGCAGCACAGATGGTCAGAAACCGAGCAGTGGTCTTGAATCTGCAATCGATTCCACAGAAACGTAGATTGGGCAGAGGACGAAGCAAAGTCATCATCCCTCCTGAGAAGTAGTCGTTGAAGACATGAAATAGAGAGCGAATGCGATGCTGAACTTCCTCCCGAGGGTCCAAGGAAACCCGGTGGAAGAAGGGTCATAGTGCCAAGACTTTTGCAATTTTTGGACGGTTTGATGATCGATGCCCCTTTCACCCTCGCTGATACAGACACCTGTGGGGTCTCCTTTCTTCTGATTAAGTCGCCCTCCTGCAGGGCAAGCGAGATGTCCTACACGTCAGACCTTTTACGGTGGCTTCAGCGGAAGCGTTACCAGTATGAGGTCACCTTCTCACTTTACATGCTGACACCTACCGAGAAATTCATATTTAGTATGCGATTCCCACGTTTAAGTTAAGCTGTTGCGGAATTGTAAAAGCCCTTTGCTGACCAGTAGCCATCCAGACTCCTTCTTGTTCTTGTTCCTTTCCATGATTATCATTGCAGCCTCGCTCTACCTCCCGGAGCATATCATGACTATGATCAGCAGAGCCTGGTTCTACTACGCCGGGGATGAAACAGCAACTACGCGAACGACAAGTGGATCGGATGCTACCCGATTCATCAAGACTAGCTCTGGTACTCAGGAGGGGAAGCTGGCTGCGACGCGAATGCCAGGACAGAAGATCATGGACATGCTGGGCGGTTTATAACCTGGCCCATGACCAGATCTTGCGCCATTGGAAGCACCTCTTCAGGTTGCATTGCATTGCATCCACGGCCTCAGATATTGAGCCTACAGCACTGCGTGAGCGTGGGAGGGGGCTACGGAACCAATGGTAGACACAATCCACACAACGAAATCTACAGTATCAATCATAATCTGACGATGTACGCATTGGTACTTGAGACTCATGAGACGCCTGCTGAGACGTCACAACAAAGTCAAATGCACTTCTTTCAACAGAGCTGCTTTCTCTGGCCAATTCGTCGTCCATCTGCCCCAAGAGCCAAAAAGAGACTTTCAGGGTACGCACCCGCGGCAGCACGGTAAGTGAATGCTTGGCGATTAGGGCTGAGTGGCTGACGATAACCTAAGATAGCGGGCGAGGCGGGTAGGACCCTGGTTACGTCCGTAGAAGATCAAGGCACTCGGCAAGCCGTTACCGCGAGAGAAGATTATTTGGAAAACAAGCCCAATTCGGTGTGTTGGACAAACTCAGACTACCGATCACAGCTTCAACGTGGAAGGACTGCCTGTCGTTTTGGACGCCGATCGGAATAACAATGCGTCGCAATCACTGCAAGACCGGCAGTACATTGACCGATACCACGCCATGTGTGGAGTCTCCTCTCCCATCCCCTTCTCCATTCGACATCTTTCTGCCCTGAGCTGGATATCCAGCTGCACTCAAGCTTCAGTCTCACTTGCAGCTCCTGGATCATGTCAGAGAAGCGGCGCAGGAAGAGCCTGAGCATTCTGCGACCCCCAATGGCACCCTTGACGCCCATCGATGAACCCTCAGGCCCCTCTTCGCCCGCTTCCTTCCTCCGGAAACAGCGCCCTCAAGGCCTCGCATCTCCCTCCTCGGCCGTCCCTTCGCCCACCTCGTCCGATTACTCGTCCACCGCCTCTTCCACCCCCATGGATTTAAGACCAAAGTCCAGCATGGACAGGCTTGTACAGAGAGCTCGACCAAAGAGCCTACAAAAGAGCGGACGCCCATCAAGCCTGTTTGGCTCCCGCCGAGGCCTTCCGAACCATGACGAAGAGGAGACGACTCTGACACGCACCACGTCTCATCCTTCCTCAGTCCACTCCCAATCTGACTACCTATCCAGTCTCGCCGCCAGCCAGGTCCTCTTGCATGGGGACGTTCAGACCGCCAGCGGCATGTTCAGGAAGCGGAGTCAGTATCTGGTCTTGACTGACACCCATCTCATCAAGTTTCGTACTCAGACCCGAGCCTCGGAGCTGTTTCCTACAATTCCCCCGTCCATCGGTCGAGCAAGTGGAATCCGACACTCCCGTCTGTCTAGCAGCGGTTCCAGTCATGATCTGCATACCCAGAATGAGGGTCTGCAGTCGATTCCCCTGAATCAGATCGTGGCCATCTATCGGTTGGATGATGGCAAGCCTTATTTCTCCATAGAGATCTTTCACCTGGACGAGGACTCATTCCAGGAGTCAAGCACGATACTGCAACTTCACGATCCCCGCGACCATGATCTTTGGCTGTCGTCGGTTCGTGGTGCCGCTCTAAATGCGAGACTGAAAGATCCAATGCCCTTTTCACAACAAATAGTCGAGTACACAGCTAGAGTACTGGAGCAAGACCTGGACTATGATCCGCATCAGTTCCATATGTTCAGGGTCGTCCAACGCGCCTCGAAGTCGGGGGGGGGAGCGCGGTCATCTTCAGACGATCTCACAAAGCTGACATCTAACATCTGCATCCTGGCGATTGGCGTTTTCAAGCTCCATCTCGTACCGCTGCCAAGGAACCACAAAACGCTGTCCAGTACGTCCTTGACCGATTTGGGCGGCGTTTCATACGGCCTCGCTGCCTTGTCCGCCTTTACCGTCGGACAAGATGACGATTCTTTCTACTTGAGATTTCGTATACCCTTGCGTTCTGGCATCTCGCTCTCGATAGCATCATCGTATGTAAATGATATCGCCTTGTCGGCTAGGCGGACAGCAGACTACCTGCGTCCAAAATGGCCCGAGCAGCCTTTCACATGGAACGTACCGAAGGTCATGGACGAGGATTTCCTTCCCATACCACCCATAGATGAAGACCATGAAGCTCTGAATCGTACTCTCTCAGCCTACTGCGCAGCTTACAATCTTGATGCATCCCTAATCCGCTACACCGTATTTGCCGATGTCGAAGATGGACCGGCGTTTTGTCTTGAGGCTCGTGCCGATGGTCGAAAGTACAATGTATTAGAGCTTTTGGCCGTTCTTCGATCATTGAGATACAATGAATCTTTCCACACCTTGTCGTTTGCTGGCGTCCCGCTGGATGAGCTCCAGAGGCTTAGAGATCCCTATGGCTCCGAGCATGTTGCTTGGAGAATACGCTTTGGGGAGCCTCTGGATCAAGACGAACAATCAAATTTCACGCTACTGGTGCAGGAAGTCCGGGCCCTGGCTCTCAACAGCACCAGTCTACGGCGCTTGGATTTCTCTCATTGCTTAAGCCCTACGAGTACATCAGCTCTGAGGAAAGGGGAGGATCAGGGGTGCGGGATCTGTGAAGCCCTCTTTCCCATGTGTGTGAAGCAAGCCACAAACATCGATTGGGTCATCTTGACAGGCATACATCTATCCGAGACCGATCTGGACTATTTCTACTCTGCTGTCATCGACCGATCATGCCATTTTCGGGCCATTGAGACTGGCCATTGCGGTAAGTAAATATCTCGATCCATATTTCAGCAGTCTGGCCAATCACAAAGCCATCCCGTCTCGCTGCTCCCCTTCATTTGGACGATTTTAGAAGCAGGCTCCCCGCTTGTGACTGCGTCTCTGGCCCTTTGTATGGTGCAAGGCAATGCTGACTTCGCGTTTCACGCAGGCTTGAGTGATCGCAGTATGTATACAGTGCTCCACGCGCTTTCACACCAATGTGCCACCCTCGAATCCCTCGATTTATCTGGCAATCCTGCACGCATGGAGCCTGATTGGATGCTGAATCTGGAGCATTGCAGCTTCCTTCGTAAACTCAACCTTTCGAATTTGACAAGAGCCTCCAGTCTGGAGCCTTTAATACCGACTCGAGTCCTTTCAAGATGGAGACTGGAGGAGCTTTACTTCGGTGGAACTTCTCTGAACAAAGAAAGCTTCATGTCCATCACTGAATACTTGCTAAGTTCGGAATCATTCTCACTGAAAATTCTGGATTTGGAGAATTGCAATTTGCAAGGACATCATGCTTCAGAGTTGTTGAGGAGTAGTGTGGAGCAGTACCAGGGACCAAGGGAAATGAGGGTCATCTTAAGCGGTAATCGGCTGGAATGTGGCCATGATCTGTTCGCTGAAATCATTCGTCACAACCAATGTCCTTCCCAAATCATAATGCAGAACATCGAATATCAAGACGAGAACAATTTTCGTAAGTCATCTTCTGAGGCATTTCCCCATTCTCGGCCATGGCTTGGGAGTCTTCTGTCACACGAAGTGGTGGAAGTAATGCTGATTCCGCGTTTAATTAGGTCAACTGCTGGAAGCTATCACATTCAATCAGACCATCAACTATCTTGACCTGTCGAAACTTTCCTTGCCCTCAGAAGCGGATGTGAGCACATGCGGAATGCTAGGGAGGCTTTTGACCACCAACAGAACGCTGATCTGGCTGGATATCAGTGGGGAACAAACCCATCTTGTGGCCTCTGTCCTCGGAGCAGGCCTGTATTCTGCCTTGAATGGGCTCAAGCACAACACAACCTTGCAAGTACTTCGGATTGAGAACCAGCGCCTGGGACTCCAAGGAGCAAGTATGCTCGCCTCGGTCATAGAGGAGAACAAGACTTTATGTGAGATCCATTGCGAGGGCAACGAGATCAGCCTGCAAGCATTTACGGTCCTGGTCAATAGCGTGGAGCGAAACACTAGTCTGTTGTATCTTCCTGACATGACCTCTGACCGCCTATGGGCGCAGAAAAAGGTCAGCCGGGAAGTCGACAGCCTTCAAGAGAACAGCTCGTCCGGTATCACACCTATTTCCTCAACCAAAGCGACCGTCAAACGGACCCTCGGAAGGACCATGACCGGACAACGCTCGGCACACAACAGAATGTCATCAGGGACCCAGCCCGCGTTCGATGTGCGGGACGTGGTGAATAGTCTATCGGCGCAATGGGACAAGGAGGTCGCTCGCTTGAGAGGCTACCTTGCCAGAAATTACGAGCGAACACACGATACATCAGACGGCGGTCCCGGAACTTTGGACTTTGGACGCCCAGCGACGAGCAGTAGCCTTGAAACTGCCATGAGAGACTTCAGCCTCGATCAGACACCCAGAGCTGAGTTTGACCGGCAACTAGGACACGAGGTTGAGGAGCATGATGGGCGAGTGCAGACGGACGAATCCGGGGATGAAGGAGATGAGGGTGATAGCCCGCTTGAAATGAAGTCGGGTTAAGAGATGGCGCGATAGAGCTTCCACAGCGCAGGGAGTATGCACACGAGCAATGGATGACGACATGTACGATACCATGGGTGCCGCTGGAGGCGTTTGTATAAGACATGAACAGCCTCCCTTCAACGGTTGAGGCACGTAGCGGTGTGCTCGAAACGATTGCATCAGCATGAGGTAGCCTTACTTTGCGTAGCGTAGCGTAGCATAGCATGGCATAGCATAGCATAAGATAGCATAGCATAGCAATCCGCAAAGGGTATGATGATGACTACATGAGGAACTACCACCGAGAGGATAGGCTCTCCCCTGTCTGTATTCGGATAGTGTTGTATAAGCTAGGGAGTCATCAATTCGAGAAATAAGGGCTTCGCCGCGTATATGAATCATCTCTCTGATATGAGATAAGTAGTCAGTTGATGCTGTTTACACTTGCCAATGGGACATCAGTAGAGCTCAAAAGCAACTGATGGCGGAAAGCGAACAGAAGATTTATCGAATGGGTGCGAGGAGTGGAAGATTGATAACGCGGGATGGCAAAAGAGTACGCGGCCGTTGCGAAGATGGAGGGGCGCAGCGTCGATCCAGCAATAGATGTCACTCATGTCAGAGTCGTGTTCGTTACGATGGCGACGGGCAATTTACTCGAACCAACGCCCATCCCAAAGCTGAGGATTGGCCACCATTGTCATGGTCCATGTTATTGGCCCTATCGTGAATCGCCAAATGCCCGTTATGCATAAAAAGCGATTTCGTCCCAGCTGGCGCCCCACAACGAGTGCGCGATTTTTGGAAGACGCGGTCAGATGTTGAAGATGATCGTGGATGGGGACGAAATCCCAGCCGACTGTACCGCCTTAAGAGGCAGAAGGCTGACCTGGACCCAGCAACGGGAACACTGATACACGACTGTCACAGGCCGGACTGTTGCAGTCCCTTTCCCCGCTATGCATGGGATCGCAAGATGGAACCCTGAGCAGTGTCAGTGGCCAAGTTTAGCCTGAGAAGGCGAGTGGAATGACTAGTCCGATTACGGTAGCTGTGATTTGCGCACCAGAGCACTGCCCCAGAAGCTTGGCCAGGGGCTTCTAGCGGCTGCTTGAGAAGGCGCAGCGTGCATGGCGATTGGATGCTGGGGGGGTCGCTTGGGAATAGCCGCTGCACCGCTAAATTTCCGGTGCGGATTTGCAGATGGCAACATGCAGGGGCCTTGGGGGGAGGGAGGAAGCGGAGCGGGGAGGGGATCAGGATTCAGGGACCCTGGGGGAGCAATCTCTTGGAAGCGACGGATCGGCAAAGGACGAAAATGCAAAAAGGCAGAATCGAGACTCACTTGCTGGCGGGCTTGAAGCTCTTGATCCCATTTTGCGAAGATATTGGTGGGATTCAAAGACACACAGATGGTACCAAAAATGTTGGTTGGACGTTTCATCGTGACGGACCTGGAAATATTACGATAGTCACCATGATGAAACGTGCATTCGTGAAATGAATTCATTTCGCGACATCAGCTTACGCCTCACCTCATCCACGAGGCTCAGATTATCTAGCGGTAACGAAACGGAATGAAGGCCCAGATGATCTTTAGAACTCATTAGACGGTGATTCTATGCCCATGAGCATCAAAGACATTGAAAAATGACAATGCCATGAAATGATAATACTAATATAGAAGTAGAGCCAAGAGCCATAGTCTGTAAATTACCGTTTTCACCAAAGATAGTCTGGACCCTGACAGTCTCTGGTACAATAATTCATGCAGACAACGCCCAGGCCAGCCCGACCGCAAACACTTCAGCTTTTCACCACCGTCACTACTACTGCTAGCACAGCCAACTTCCTTCTCTACTCTCTCTTTAGACCTATTCCACCCTCACTGTCCTTTACGCTTCATTTGGACCGTTTTACTATTCTCCTCCAAGATCATTTTTGCTTTGCATCACTTTTGAATCCTTTTTCTTCTTCACACAAAGCAAATCCACCTTTTTTCCCTACGCTCGCCCTCCGCCATTCGCGGCCGAGGCGAAAATACTTCGAAAGCCCCTGATGCACGCCTCTGTGTAGCACGCGAACAGCCACCCTTTCTCCACGACGCCTCATCCTACCTCTCAAAAGCATCACCCTGCCTTTAGACGCCTATGAAAGTATCCTGACACACCTTTGTCCTCCGCGTCCGATCTTGTTCGACCTCGCATCCTTTTTCCCCTTGACCACCAACATACGCCGATACAAGACAGCTCAACCACCAGACCATTCAATATTCGAACTCCAAGATGCGAAAAGGCGTTGTAATATTCCTGTCGATAAATGTTTTAATCATAATATTCCTGATCCGCTCCGTCTTCACACTCCTCACCCTTCTCGTCGAAGATGGCTCTGCAGACTCCATACACTCGGCCGAAATACCTGCCCCCAATTCTCCCTTGATCGATAGCCGTCCTCAGCTCATACCGAAAATCATTCACCAGACCTATGTAAATGACAGTGTGCCTGAGCACTGGCGGGAGGCCCAGAAGAGTTGTGTCGACCTCCACGAGGACTACGAATACAAGGTAAATTCTCCCAATCACCCCGTCGCACAGAAGTGTACGGACGCAATTGAGAGCAGTTTTGAACCCTCCGATTGGACGCAAGCTGCCTTCACATCACCCTGCTGACGCGCTCTCTTCCCCACAGCTCTGGACCGATGCGAAATCACGAGAATTGATCGCAACCGAGTACCCTTGGTTTCTGTCCACATTCGACAACTACTCGCAGTCAATCCAAAGAGCTGACGCGATCCGCTACTTCGTCCTGGCTCACTTTGGTGGGATCTACATTGACCTAGACGATGTGTGTAATTTCTCCTCGTCTCCAATCAGACCGATACTGACCACCTTTCCAAAGGGCTGTAATCGCCGCCTAGACCCTCTTCTCTCCTATCCCGCCTGGGTGCGCCGGACTAAGCCGACGGGCATCTCAAACGATGCCATGGGCGCCGTTCCCCACCATCCCTTCTTCACCCTTGTCATCGAGTCCTTGATACCGTACAACAGGAATTGGAAGCTCCCTTATATCACCGTCATGTATTCGACCGGACCCTTGTTCCTCTCGGTCATTTGGCAGGAGTACAAGAAGGGCAGAGGAAGGAACGTGGCCGAATTGGGAGCCCAAGTGGGCAATGTCGTCGGCGGCGGCGCTGACGTCGCCAAAGGTCTTGGGCGGTGGGACGGCAGTGAGAGTGGTCGAGTGAGAGTTCTCATGGGCGACGAATACAACCAGAAGCCCTGGGCCTTCTTCCAATGGCACGGCGGGAGCTCGTGGCACGGGAAAGACGCTCGGCTGATCTTTTGGATGGGTAGGCATTGGATGCTGATCACGGCGACCGGCTTTCTAGCGGCTGGCTTCCTGGGGTTGGCCATGTGGTGGGCTTATGGTCGGGTTCTGCTGCTAGGCGAGAGAAGGAGAAAAGGGGGCCAAGGGCTCGGGCTTGGAATGGCGGGGAAGACTGGCTGGGTTGTACAAAGGATTCCTTTCCTCAGGCAACCGAGCAAGGAGCGCTACGAACTGCTGGAAAACCGACATGATGTCTGACCCATGTCCTCCATCGCGCAATCGGGACATGGAACAAAGAAGATGAATCATCGTCGCTGGGCATAAATGAGTCCCAAGTGCTGGGATTTGGCAACCCACAGCGATACATGCCTCCCGGCGATCTATGATCCTCGGGACTGTGTGGGCACATAACGACCTGTCAAGAATACCATCGTCTGGAGCGGGGCGTTTTTGGGACGGCCGCCATGAGTGGTGCGCATTGTACAAAGAGGAGGTTGATACATTGCAGGCCTCGCGCTTGGTGCGCTCCAATCTGGGCGGAGTTTGAAATTCGTGTAATATATTGGAATCCCAAGAGATTCGTTGCTTCGTATGTTGACTATTCACTGGATGATTATGCAAACGTCACAATTGGACTCAAGGTCTTGTTATTGATTCCGATGGGCTCCCGCAACCTTGGCAGGTGCATGCGGTGCATCTTCAGTTTCCGTTTGGGCTTCACGCTCGTGCAAGGTCTCGTAGCGATCCCAGACGGCTTGGTGCCGTAATTGTCGCTTTTGTCGCAATTGGTCGAATTCAAACGCGCGCAAGCGGCGATCCGCCTCGATCATTCCACCGCATGTCATGAATGCCATCTGGATGTAGACCTTGAATTGGATAGTCAAACCACGATAGATGGGGGATAGAAAGTAGCCGGCGAAGGCAAGGCCGCCTGCGATAAGACCCCACTGTGATGCAGCGCCATTGTCAGCCTCTGCGCTTTGTGATGGACAGTGCTCTCGCACGTGACACCTTACCTTGGAGGAACCAACAGCAGCACCCCTCAGAGCTTCTCTGTTGGCGCCATTGGTTTCTTCGGCAGTCTTGGTAGCTATGCTAGGCATGTCAGATGCCAGTCATTGATGTGCGCGAGCAAGAGCGCAACAGGTCGCACAAATGGACTACCGATGATTTGGTCTTGAAGAAGAAAGTTTTGAGGCTACTCGTATCGGCGTCATGGTCTCTGTTCCACTGCCGATGATTTGCCTTAGCGGCGGTCTAGCGTAGTAGAATTAGACTATCAGAGCTCGGACCAAGCCAAGCTTCCCGAGTGATTCACTCCTAAGAACTCCGCAAGGCTGAAGTCTCTCCTTCCAGTTTCCACACACGAAACTTCCACCATTTTCCACTGGGGTTTTTCGTTTTTGACTTCTGAACCATTTTCATTTTCATGTTCGTTTATGAGTCCAAAACCCTTTACACTCACACAAGAGCTTGTCCTATAATCCCCATGTCTCTCAACATATTTGCCGATAGATAATGTGCTAGAGCTGAGCGGTGAAGCTGCCCAAGCCTGATTTGCATCTTTGCACCCATCTGATTCCATGCCCAACATTACCGCCGACCGATTCCTAATGCTTATGTGATCGAGCCTTTGGGTTGCTGTCGCTTTAGCTAAGGATGTTACCATCGATCTCCTAGAAATTGGAGAAATTCGACAGTCTTCGACACTTTGAATGCCCCTCCAACCTGGGGAAAATGCTCTAATCCGTCTCTCTTCGCGTTAAGACACCGCTCGACCGGTGAACGAACTCTTGGAATTTTCTTCCTGTTCACTTGCCGTGTTGAGATGTCGAATTAAGGTCCATGTGTGGAGCACTTGCACTGCTTGGAGCTTCACAGTTCTGGGACGGACAGACATCCCAGGGCAACTTATGACACTGAGGAATTCAAAGTACTTCAACAACGTTCGTTCTCAAGACTTCCATATGGCACCCCCTTCTCGCCCTCGCCGTCCCAAGCATCGACTTCACTCCCCCTTTCTCGCCCTACCCCCCGAGCTTCGAAACAAGATTTACCGATATGCCCTCGTCCGTGACCGCCCCATCGATCTCTGGCCGCACAAGTGGACCAAGCCCCAACCCGAAGATGAACTCGCTTCGCCACCGCTCACCCTGAAGATCCGCCATCAAGACGACCTCGCCTTTGTACGCAAGGAGATGGCAACCGGCCTCCTGGGCACTTGCACTCAAGTCTACCGGGAGGCAGCCCTGCTCTTCTGGGCTGACAATCGTTGGAGGTTCTCAGGTCGAAGTGGCTGGCAGGGCTTGCTCCGCTTCTTCCTGACCATCGGCCCTAGCGCCAGAGAGCGTATCAAGCGCCTTGACGTTCATGCTCCCATATACATGCGATGGCCTGTCAAGGATTCCGACAACAAGGATTTGAATGGCAGATCGAAAAATCGACCTAAGATGCACATGGTAAAGATACCTGAAGAAGGCCATTTGGACCGAATGGCAATTCAAAGGGTGTGTGCTCTTCTCCACCAGCACCCTACCCTTGAAGAGCTCAATTTCGTCATTCCTGCCGGGTTTAGGAACGGAGACGAGGATGAATATGGGGGCTATGATGTGGATCATGATCTAGATCAGGACTCGGGCATCCGACTAGCCAAGATCAATGGCTTACAGTCCATCAAGAAGACCGTCGTGGTCGAGAAGGATGGGTATCTGGCTGTGGACAACGGACCCACTCAAATTATGGCCGAGGGCTGGAGTGTCAAATGCTTGCCTGGAAGCTTCATCTGGGAGAAGGGCACCGAGGACAAGGGCGGAAACACTGACTTTGAGAAGCACGAGGTGACCGAGACCCGCACTTGGGAAGCTCCATGCCGAAAGTGGGACTATCTAGAAGGCGTGCAGGAGCTCTTTACTGAAACGGAAAGCATCTCAATCCACGCAAATGGGGGCCGCCGCAATACCAAGCCCAGCATCAGACTCTCACGACGCCTGTACGCTTTCGGAGAATGCCGATTCATTGAGGATGAAGGAGTCGTCCTTCCGATTCAACCATTGTTCTAAACGGCCAATATAACCTCTCCCCTCGGCTATCATTGAGGAGTAACCTTTCTTGCATTACCTGACAAAGAGAACATGACTGACAACTTGGACTACTTTCCTACTGACAATTTCTCCGTTCAATACCCCTATCTGCGAAGTGTTTGAGGGGCAACTTTGCCGGGTATCTCAATTTATATTCCAATACACTAAAAAAGTGTCTACTACAAGGAGACCCCGCAAGGAGGGTACCCGCAATACCAATGTACCTATTCAAGTCACACGTTCAACGCCGATGCAGATGTCGAGCATGAGCATTAATTGATTGTGGACGCGTATCGAGCAAATTTGGGCTTCACGAACCAACCCGCTTTCATGATAGTGATTTGATTACTGCCATAGCCTGGACATTTCGTATTGCAACAGTTATCTACACGCCCTTTCTGTGAGACTTATGTTCCTCCCAGATTTCCGAGCCTCGCCATGCTCATCGTAACAAAGACACAATAATTGTGAGTCTTATGCCTAGACCAAAGAACCTTCACCGGTCCCGATCTTGCCCCTCTTCCTTCGTCTCCGCCCCCGCCTTCTCCAGCTCCTCGCCCAAGATCCTCACCGGCTTGCCCCTCTCGCTCGCGTCCATCTGATCCCTCCACACCCTGCCCCTCTGACTCAGCTCCCGCAGATTCTTGATGTAGTAATTCACCTTGTCCGCATCCTCCCGCGGCATGGGCGCCTCCAGCTTCTTCTGCCTCCGGGCCTGACAGGCCTCGTACAGCGACCACGCCCGTCGGGGATCGGGAACCTCGACCAGGGAGTATTCGATTGACCACTCATCATCGGGCTTGAGGGCGTCGGGCCGGAGCACGAAGGCGCCGTTGACTTTGTTGCGGAGGGTCAGGGTCATGGCGAGGACTCCCTTGCCGTCCTCGTCGAGGGGCGAGGGGAAAGATTGGTCCATGTCCTCGAGGAAGGTGGTGTCGGCCTCGGTTTCGAAGTCTTCGTCCTTGTTGTGGTCGGAGGCCAACACCTGCGTGGACGCTGCATCGTCCGCTGAGGTTTCGGGTTCTGGCTGATTGCTGACGCTTTGTTGGACAGCGTCTGACGGATTGCTCTCGTCGCTGCTCTGGCTTTGCTCTGCGGAATCCTCGGTCGTGGGTCCAGACTCATCTTGTGTGGACAGCTCGGTCGGGCTTTTGGTAACATCAAGGTCCTCTTCGGGCGATTCATTGGACTCGTCGCCTCTTGAGGACTTGGAAGCTTGCGAGTGCTCGTTCTCACTGACGTGTATCGCCTGGTCTTCGCCCTTTGCGTCTGTCAGTGCTGGAGCTCCATCCAGGTTAAGCTCATCCTGGTCCATGGCATCCTCTACATTAGCGCGCAAGTCATCCCACTCTGAGCTGTCAGTCTTGTCCGCGGATTCGTCGTCGCTGTTCTCCTTAGTTTGATGAAGACCTAATATCCTGTTTTCAAATTCCTCGATTTTCTCGGAATTGCGGTTCTGAATCTGCGTGACCTGCTCCTCGGTTACAGGCTCAGCAAAGACATACATAAAAGGGGTAGCAGCTTCACGGGTTTCGAAATGTATACGAAGAGACTGCAAGATATCAGCCAACTATCTTGAGACGGCAATTGACCGGACTCACTGTCTCCGGGTATTTCTTGATGGCCCGATTCAGGATCTTGTTGAGGAGATGGAGACTCAAGGTGAATTCTTGATCTCCCAGGGAGGTGTCATGCTGGCCATGGACAGTTGAATCCATCTCGTTCAAGCTGACGTACTGGAAGCCGAAAATCCGCTCAACGTTGTGGAAAGCCACGAAAATGCCATCCATTCTGCCCATCCTGACTTGCATGGAATACTTCAAGAATGCAGCTCGAATCATGTCATAGTACTCCCGTTCGTACGATTCGTATGCTCCCTGTCTATCCTTGATTTGATAACCCACGCCTTGCTGGAAGTTTTGCACATCCATGCGGACGGATACGACGGCTCTCGTCTTGAGATCGAACATGCCGGTTCCTGGTAGCCGGGGATCATGGGCATCTAATTGCGAGCGCATCAAGAAATCACCCATGGTTGAGTAATGAAACGATTCCGGAGCGGAAGATTCTTCTTCGGTTACCTGGTTGGGATTCGACTTTCGATATCGCTCATAATCTTCAGTGTCCAAGGTCAACAGCTTCTCCATGGATTTACCCAGCATGCTCAGAACATTCGCGTTTGCAAATTGCTTGTCAGCATCGATGGCGTAAGCACCATTCTGCCACCTGAGAAAGATGGCTGATGGGGATCGTTGCAGCTCGGTGAATGATTTCGACTCAGCCGGAAAGTCCTTGGAGAGCATGCTAGTGTTTATCGGCCGCCACTGCGAGAGCAAGAAATGAAAGTGTGCCAGAATGCTGGTCATACTTGAGGTCGAGCCAACATAGCGCTTGCCTTGCCGGTCGGCCAATTTCCGGAGAGAATTGTCCATGGAGGATGTGACATACTCCTTCAGTGCGTTGAAGTCGAATTCGGCAACCGGCATGATGGTCTGCAGATAGGGATCAAAGTTGTAGACGCGTGATCTTTGATCTTGTAGCTGGTAGACTCCAGGACTGAAGACGTATTCAGCACGATCCTAAGTACGCTTACTCTGATGCGACTTACTTGAAGAGAACCCTCTCCAGCCCATATGCCAGTTGCGGGACCGGAGGCTGTTCAGTCTCAATTGCTGGGAGACCTCAGCAG
Source organism: Ramalina peruviana (assembly GCA_001956345.1). Lineage (NCBI taxonomy): Eukaryota > Fungi > Ascomycota > Lecanoromycetes > Lecanorales > Ramalinaceae > Ramalina > Ramalina peruviana. The sequence continues at coordinate 328,892 of MSTJ01000003.1, read as the reverse complement.
TGTTCGAACTCTAGGATTGCTTTGACTCACGAGTGATTTTCAAACCAGCGGCGGTGACAGACTCAATGGGGGCAATTTTCTTGGCTTTGCTTGCTTTTGCATCAAGCTTCTCGTCTTTGGTGAAGGCAGATACCTTCCTCACGACAGGAGCTTTCGCGCCCTGCTTCCTAATGGTTGGAGACTTGCCTTGTGTCGCACCCTGGGCCTGCTTACGCAGATTGGCCTTCTTTTGTAGATTCTTCTTGACCTCTGCAGCCTGGATATCGAGCTTGTCCTTTTTCTTCTTGACCGCTTTCTGACCAGACTCGGTAGCACCATGTGCTGACACTGGTTGAGAGGTTTGCTCACTGGACTGCACACCCACCCCCGGGTCTTGGTCCGCTCCATCGTGAGTAAGAGATCTTTTCTGTCTCAGAGCGGCAGCTTTGCGTTGTTGGGTATTTTTCTTTTGGCGAGCATGATTCTTGCCACGCTCCCGGCGAGATACCGAGGATTTCTGCTTCTTGGTAGGAGCTCCCCTGCCTTCAGGTACTGCGCCAAGGTGGTCCTTCTGTTCGGCCGGGCTTGTTGAAGCCTGAATTGAGCCCGATGAGTCTTTTGACTTCTGCTTCTGATCCAGAGGTGCGCAGCCGAGGCTATTCCCTCCCCCATCTGGTTCATAGAGAGTCTCTTGAACATTCCCTGGGGTACCTGGATGCTTCTTGAGAAACTCGCGCAGTTGATCAGATGAGGGGGAATGGGGCGCATCTGTATGCTGAAATCGTGCCGGTGTACGATTTGCAGCTGCGGCTATTCTCGACTGACAACGAAGGCAGACGAAGGGCCGACTGGCTATAAATATAGTCTTTGCATAGCGGGCATGCATTCAAATGTCGGCCAGGATTCCTAGGCGGCGAAATAGCTTCGACTATTGACATTTGCCTCCATCTTCAAATCCCAATATGGAAATGACGATATAGACGCTAGTAACGGAATAATACATGACTAATTAGCGTCATGAGGCTGCAACTTCGTTCCAGCCACCTGATTCAACGTCATCTTGAAGTCGCCCGGAAAGAGAAAGAGTCCAAAGACTGAGCATCATCTGAAATCCACCAGAGAATAGTCGCTTTGAACAATCACTGGGTCAATATGAGCAGCAACAGGCTATTCCGCTTTCCAAAGCCCGAATGGATCAACAGCCCGAATCTTAGGACAGCGGGCGTCTATACCGCTGGCGCATTGGTAAGTGCTGGAGAACCACACATGCATCTCATCGCGGTGACGGGAGGACGATGCTGATCAAGTATAGTTCTCCCTTGGATTCTTCTTCTTCATCGATGTCTCCACCTATTCGCACTCCTGGAAGAACGCCTCGCACGTGCACATCAAGTTCGTCGACTGGATACCGGGAATCTGTTCTGCGCTGGGGATGCTGGTCATAAATTCAATCGAGAAGACGAGGTTGAGTGCCGACAGCTACAGTTACTCAGGGACCGGGGTCGCATGGAAAGCTAGGCTTGTGCTATTTTTGGGCTTTGCCCTCATGGCCGGAGGCCTTGCCGGCTCGGTGGTGAGTTGAGGAAGAGCGGACTACGAGCAACATGGGCGTGCTCATTGGGTTGCTGCGTTGACATGTTCTAGGCCGTGCTGGTTTTGAAATATGTCGTCCCGGAATACAGCTTTCCAACCTTATATTTTGGTATCGCAAACGTCGTTGCCAACGGGCTGATCATGCTCAGGTAAGTATCAAACCCCAACACTTCTATTTGGCTACTAACGCCAGGGCAGTTCGGTCGTCTTGTGGGTCTCGCAGAATATGGAAGACGATTATACCTACAATCTCGCCCTCTGATTAGCCGCAGTTGATGTAATATAAGAAAGCGCAGGCGCAATTGGATCATTACGTTTGCAGCATTCTTCGATTGTGTGCGATGCAGATTCTCCACATCCATGTACCCTTCTTAATTGATCTGTTATACGTCATTTCCTCCTTTCTATTAATATATAATTGTGAGTGGGGTTTGACTCTTATCCGACTTGTCCTGATCAAGAAACGCCGACCTTTCGTCCCGGTTATTGGACATCCGCACCTCAAGGCGTGAACACCGTCAGATTACCTGGCCGAGCGTTTGCTGCTGCGCTATCAAAAGCTTTCTGCCAATCTTTGAGCGCGAATTTGCCACGAACAGTCACTCCGCCCTTCTCACCCAGGGTCAGCATATGAGCCTCCACCAGCTGGAGGAACGGCGCTATATCATTCGCCTCGGCCATCCATTTCCCTCTCAACGTGATTTGATTGTGTACCACAGCAGAGCATGGAAGGCCCTGCTCCCTCATCATGCCCCCCATCAAGGAGACTCTGCCGCGAGGCTTCAAGGCGAGAATACAGGATCGAAAATGCGAGGACGAGGCCGCTTGAGGAGGTGAAATGTCGAAGTAGGCATCGACGCCCCCGTAGCTCTGCAGCGCCTTTTCATCAACCTCGGCATTCCCTGACATCCGAATGGTGTCCACCCTGCCTTTGCCGAGCTCCTTTAATTTGGCCAGGACCTCCGTGTTCCTACCCATAGCAATCACGCTCGCTCCCATGGCCAAGGCAACCATGACAGCGGCTCCGCCAAAGTTGCCTGTGGCAGGGCAGATGATAATCCTCTCGCCTGCTCGGAGATTGATATCTCTCAGTCCGCCAAAAGGTACCATCGCGGTCTGAATGAATGCTAGATCTGCAACTTCCAGACCGAGACCTCCATCTTGCGGTGACCCAAGCAATCGACTCTCGTTCAGACGGGTGCAGCTCTCCATCGGCATGCGAGCGTACTCGGCAAACGTGCTATTCCGCCACATACCCTGTGAGAGCTTGCGAGCACCATCGCTGTATCCCCCATGGATGCCGCTCAGGAAGATCGCTTCGGGATCGTCCCGTCCGCGGATGGTTGGGTCCACGAGGACGAGATCTCCAGCGGACAGCTTAGTCGCGTCTGGACCGACAGCCACTACGCGACCGACTGCGCTTGCGCCTGGGACGTAGGGGGTCGGATAGTAGTACTTCCTCTCGCCGTTGTAGATCTCGCGCGCGTAGGCTCCCAGTGCCGGAAGCCGTCTCTGGGAGCGTCATAATCCGCGTTCTCGCCGCCCCGATCCTCACCTACGAAGTGTCAGAGGAGCAGCGGGCTCCTCTTGGAACAGAGCAAGATAATCTTTGGGAAGGGCTTGGGAAGTCGATTGGACCTCAGACATCATATATTGGACTCTAGAGGTATGCGTTTTAGAACATGAATTGTGCGAAGTGTGATAGCTGGAGCTGTGACTATAGCTGGCAATGCTTAAGACATCGATTGAGGCACACGTAGGTTCTGAACAGCAGCATTAATCCATCTGAACGCAGCAGCTTCATCTTCAATAAACCATTGCTTGCCCCGTAGATAGCATTAATGCCGATCTGCAACCCTGGAGATAAAGGCAATAAACGAAATCTCACCACTCTTACGGAGCAATGATCCATCCGTCGACAGGACTTGGCTAATTGTTCCTAGTCTCGCGCTTCTTTCCATGTAGCGTACAATCCTCGACTCTGGTGATCGACGTCCATTCCCCTCTTCAATCAACTACCGTGCTTGCTGCTGAACCACAAAGACCTACCATCACTCCACCATTCTCCCTCCGATCATCGTACGGTGTGGCATTCTTCGGATTCGGGGGTACGGGCTAGAGACTTGCCTCACCATTCCTAAAGTAACTGGGAGGAGCAGGCGGGACGACGACTGTCTTGTCATTCCAGGGCGAATTTTCCTCATATCCCCGCACTTCCTTTTCCTCGATACCCATCTGCCGGAGACCAGTCGTGGTGAGAAAACGGAAATCCTTTCCCAGGGCTTCTAGGAGTGCGAAAGCTGATTTGAATTGCATGTAATGCCCCATGTAGGTAGTTTTCCAGACGGTCTCGGTCCTGAGGATCGAACCCACTTCACCTTCGATGCCATCGAGGACGATCGTCTTGCGATGGTGAACGGTCCAGGATCTCCTGACCGAGATCTTCTGGATTTTTCGAAGGCGGAGAAGAGGAGCTAGGAATCGCCTCCTATGCTCTAATGGGTCGTGAAAGTTCTGTTGCACTACTCTGAGTGCATCGGTGACCCCTAGCTGTAGGGTGTCTGGGTGTTGAGGGCCGCCGGTAAGAAATTTGATTTCAATCCTTAACGTGAGTCCACATTGGTCGAGCATTGGATTGTGTCTAGGGACGCCATGATGTATGACAACATCAATAGTTAAAGCTCGAGGGTAATTGGTGGTCTCGGCGACCGTAGAGGCGAATGCATCCAGTCTCGCAAGATGATTGCAGCAGACAGCAGCCTCTGTCCGCCTTTCAGCAGGTGAATTCTCACGGGTCTGATAAATCCACCTGCGGCACGCAAGCTTGTCAGATCTATCGAGTCCCGGAGGGAGCTGCACAGAGCCGGGCGGCAGCAAGTCGAAGCCTGCCGAGCAAAGATCGAGCCGCATGTAGAAATTCCTCAGGCCTTGCCGCAACTCGGTACTGAGCCCGCTTTCGGTCGTTTCCGCAGGCCATGAGCGAGGGATTATTAGCATGTTTGGTTGTACGTCCCAGGTATTGACACGAACGTAAGCACCGAGAGCCTCCAATCTAAACATTTGCGAGGTTTGAAAAACAGGAAAACACGAGTAAGCAATTGCTTGCTTGGTCTCTGCGCGCTTTCGGTCGAGTATGATGCCACAATTGGCGCCTGGGCAGAGCATTGCGAATTCGTTGTTGGAGAGGGGGAAGGTAAGCCCAACCACCAAGTCGAAAATCTAACGTCAAACATGAGTATCGAATATTCATGGAAGGCATTGGCTCTTGGGACTACCTTGGCCCGTATTTCGATAGGCAAACATGTGAAAGAGGTGCGAGAGCGCGCTTCCTTGGTTGACTCAATTCTCGTCGTGCTCCTGGGCAACGAGAGACGCTTAAACCATAAGCAGATAGCCATATACATAATTGGCTCTTGGAGGCATACCATGTTCTCGACTATACCGATGTCGTAAAAAGAAATGCCGTCAAGAATTGTGCGTTTCGGTGGAGACGCTAAGTCGTCCATGCTTTTCCGATCCCAAGCCACTTATGGGGAAAGGTTGTGGGAAAATGATGGACAAGTCGTTGGAAAGAAGGGTACGATACTGCAGTACTCGCGGATACGTTCGCAGACGTGATAGCGAACGTGGAGCGGAAATGGAATGGTGTTAGATCAAATGTATGTTGTTGTGCTTGAGACTGGGGTGACATGTGACAAACATCTGATGGCACTATGCCACCGGTATTGATGGCGATAACACCACCACCATTCACATTGTCCTAATTATAGAGCCTATGTGCCAAAAAGTCCAGATTCATGGCATTTGGGAGTTCCATGAATCTAAACATTAAATCTTTGATAGTCAATGCCCTTCGAAGAACAGTGCCATTCAGTACTGTTTTCTCAGAAATCCATTCCGGAAGACGGATCGCGCGGATTATTCGGGACTGCCTCGTACGGCTGCCCTTGATTATCACATCTTTAAGCTATGAAGATGAATGAAATAGCGAGCATTGTTGCAAGCCAGAGAGGCGTTCCAGCCGCTCGCGACTCGCATACATGATTCGCATCGATGACTTGCATCCACGACTCGCACGGATGATTTAAATCTATGGTGTAACATCAGGAATAGGATGTTACTGAACAGTATCAGCCTTTAAAGCGATCACGCATGAGGTTTGAGTGTTGTATGAAGAATTGTATGAGAATCGTGGAGCTGGTTAGCAGAGAAAACCCCCCTACGGCGGACGACACCCGCATATCCGCAAGAATGGAACCGACGCTATTTTGGCATCAACCCCTGGATATGCCGTTAATGACACTTCCCAATTCCGCAATTTCTTGATCAACTTCTTTAAATATTTACCGAGGCATCAACACCATCTGCGTGGAATTGTTGACTTTGCCGGCCAGATAGTCAATCCGCGGATGGCGGTCGGAGGTATAATCACAGCTCATCCTGTCCAAAAACTTCGGATATTGGGTGCTTATACGGCAAGATAGACTCAGACCCATTTCACCTCGATCAAGCACTACTACGGCTTAGCTCGAGTAAGTTCTTCATCTATGAGCGCTCCTCCAGGCCATACATCGCTCATAGACCATAGTTGTGGGTTCCACTTCACAGCCAGCTGCTACTTCCGTGAAACCTACCGTGGACGAGATATGTAGACTGGCAGACAGGCAGGGGCTGGGGGCCTCATCTCTGAGTACCCTGTTGCGTCTGCTCACGCATCAATCGGCACTGGATCAGCGGAGTCAACTAACATTGATCAAGTCCATTTACCCGGTTGAAAGAGTGCCCAGTCCTTGCGTCTATATGATTGTTTCCGCACTCGGACCTAGCAAAAAGAAGCCTTCGAGTACGGTCCAGCAAGCACTTCTGAAATGGCTCATTCTTGTGTTTGATCTCCTAGAGGAAGACGCCGTCCTGTCTCGACTGTATGGTACCTTGTTCGCTTTGCTGGATGTGCTCTATCTACGTCCTCAACTCTGCCATTTGGTTGCCAAGATCACTCGTCGGAAGCATATTAGTTCTGCTCGCTGCCATTTCCTAAAGCGTTTGGACGATGGCATACTTACTGAGCCGAATTTACACAAATTGACCGCTATCTTTGAAACCGTGGATCCTAATAGCAAAGGAGCACCCAAGCCAAAGCTGCCAATAAGGTTTCTGCACCCCGACCCGCAATGGATTGAGAATATACATACAATTCTGCGTAGGCATAGACCACCTCCTGAATGGCTCCCTCCTTCGCCGGACGGCTTCATTTTTTACGGCCTTCCACCCTCAGAGGATCATGGAACCGAAATTGGCCGCCAGCCATGTGGTCCGCTTGATCTGAGAAACTCGAATGATCTCGTCAACCACCTTGAGGGACTTCAAGAATCAGACCTTGAATCGTCCGCCCTCACCTCTGCTTTGTCACTTCATGCTCTTTCCTTGACAAAGACTGGGTTTCATTCTCGGCAGATGAATGCTACCATGGCAAATCTGCTCGAGAATCAAAGGCAGGAGTTGGAGCACGGGAAAAGGCTGAGTGAGAGCTTATTGGACAAAATCCTGGCTCACACAAGATTCACCAAGGTCAGCGATGTACACAGGGTCTCTATGCGAGACTGAAGGTGACTGACGCATACTAGGAATTTCATCCCGCCACACTGGATTTTGTCCGCTACTACCTTCCCAAGTGGCGGCCCGTGGTGGAGTTCGAAAGTCAAGAACAGATGGTGGATCTACTTACCTACTTGCCTATTCTCCCATGGCCTGGTAGGTCTGCCCCAAGTCCACGTGCTCAAGCATTGCTAATCAGATATCAAAAGAGCTTTACAAGACGCTGCTCGAACCCTTTGAGAAGGCAATGACCAATTCAGCGGCTTTGCCCCTTTCCGAGACTCTTGACTTCTATAACAACCTGCTCAGCCGGTGGATAGCCCGGCTGAGTAGCCCAGTCAACCAACCACTATCGAAAACTCAAATCGATACCATTGTCTCCATGACACATCATACCGCTATCCTAGCACTTACCACCCTGTGCCACTCACCCTCTCCAACCCAACAAACGGTCTCCGTAATCCTCACCCATCTGGAAATACTGAACCCTCTCCTCACCCCTCCGTTGAGCATCCTTCTCCCACCGCCCCAACCCCTCCTCATCTACACCCTCCTATTCTGCTCGCCAACCCTCTCGACCATCTCCCGCGTCTCCGCGCTCCTCGCAAGCGACAAAACCGCCTTCGAGCACCCCATGCCTCCTCCTCCTCCTCCTCCTACTCCCCCTCACCTAGACCATCAGGGACGAGGCGAAGGCGACGCTGAGGCCCCCGCCGCCGGCACCACATCCCCCCCAGCAACAGCCTCAACAAGCGGACGCCCGACCTCCCGGCCGCCCACGCACATCCACACCCTCAACGCCACGCTGATCGACACATGCAACCTGCTCCTCCGATCGCGCGCCTTCAACACCTCGGACGCGCACGCGCTGGGCTGCCTGGCGCCCCCCAAGCTCGTGGCGTCGCTGACGAGGTACGCGAGCTCCTTGGCCCCGCCCCTGGATCTGAACCTGCTCTTCTCGCTGAGCTATCACCCGAGCCTGGCGGTGCTGAGCAAGGCCGCGTTTGCGGAGCTCGAGGGCAGGGCCGACGTCAAGCATGCCGGGCCCGTGAATTCGAGGAGCTTGGCGGGGTTGGCGAGGGAGGGTGGGGTGAGGGTTGGGTGGAGGGAATATCGGGTTCATGTGCTGAAGTGGCTGGAAGCCATGGGTGTCGATGGGATAGGGAATCTGGGAAGGGCGACGATGAGGGGTTTGATGGGCGGGGAGTCCAGATCGAGTGCGAGAGACAGTGGTGTCACCAAGGTCGGCTGATGTAGTGGAGGCTCAGATCAGCAGGGTTTGTAGCGGACCAAGTACTGGAGTAAGCGCGAACGAGAAAGAGTAAGAGCAAGAGCAAGAGACGATGAAGGAAGTGTGATTTATTGTATTCTAGACGTCCCACTGAAGCAAGCTGCATGATTCATCCTGTTATTGAAACTGATGTAAATGTGCCCAAGCCAGATTTTCTTTTCTCTGCTACTGCTACAGCACGCTGGTGCGCCCGAGTCACTCTAAGAAACAAAACCGCCATGTCGCTACACACCACTTCTACGTCCATCTCCACCTAGCCCACACGCTCCCGTATTGTTCATTTGTCGCTCGTGGTAACGTGATGCTTCCCTTGACCGCTGCATGGAGGGCCTGTCAGAGGATGCCCTCATCTCCAGCGCTCGCTCATATTCCTATAGGTATGGGTGCTGGAAGGAGATTAGAGCGAGAGCCTAGTGTACTGAAGCAAACATACGCACCTTAGAAGCACTTGCGGTGCACAATCGATGGTCCACTCTCGTCGTACTCTTGCTTGGAGATCCACATTTGCTGGAAGGTGGACAACGAAGCCAAGATAGAACCACCAATCCATACGGAGTATTTACGCTCGGGTGGAGCAATAATCTTGACCTTCATGGATGATGGTGCGAGAGCGGTGATTTCCTTCTGCATACGGTCCGAGATGCCTGGGTACATTGTGGTTCCACCAGACTGGATTCGCGTCAGCAAAAAGGAGGCTTCAGAACCATAGGGAGAATACGCACCATGACGATGTTGCCGTAAAGGTCTTTTCGGACATCAACATCGCATTTCATGATGGAGTTGAAAGTGGTGACATGGATCCCGCCGCTCTCGAGACCAAGCACTGAAGGCTGGAAGAGAGCCTCGGGGGCGCGGAAGCGCTCGTTGCCAATGGTAATGACCTGGCCATCGGGGAGCTCATAAGATTTCTCGAGACTGGAGCTCTGACTGGCAGTCTGAATTTCTTGTTCAAAGTCAAGGGCTACGTAGCAGAGCTTTTCCTTCATATCACGAACGATTTCTCGCTCAGCAGTGGTGGAGAATGGGTAACCACGCTCGGCCAAGATCTTCATGAGGTAGTCGGTAAGATCACGGCCCGCCATGTCGATACGAGAGATGGCGTGCGGCAGGGCAAATCCCTCGTAGATGGGGACAACGTGAGTGACACCATCACCAGAGTCAAGAACGATACCAGTTGTACGACCGGAGGCGTACAGCGACAATACGGCTTGGATGGAAACGTAAAAGGCCGGGGCGTTGAACGTTTCGAAGACGATCTGAGTCATCTTCTCTCGGTTGGATTTGGGGTTGATGGGAGCTTCAGTGAGCAAGACCGGGTGCTCCTCTGGGGCAACTCGCAGCTCGTTATAGAAGGTGTGATGCCAGATCTTCTCCATATCGTCCCAATTGGTGACGACACCATGCTCGATCGGATATCTGAGGGTCAAAATACCACGCTTCGATTGCGCCTCGTCTCCCACGTAAGAGTCTTTCTGGCCCATGCCAATCATGATGCTGTAGAGTTGGTTAGTACGACGTTGGGGGGGACAGACACTGCCGTTGTTGGCCTTGACGAGCTGACGTACCCATGATGGCGAGGCCTGCCGACGATGGAGGCTATGATCGGGTTAGTTTGGGCGACGTCCTAACAGATATTGGATTATGTGAAGGGGGAAAGGACTCACGGAAAACAGCTCTGGGGGCATCGTCACCGGCGAAACCAGCCTTGCACATTCCCGACCTAAATCCAAGCAGCCATGTCAGTCACACTTGATCTGAGCATAAGCTTGAGCTGAGGGCTGAGTGTCGAGATTCGAAGACTCGACGATTCGATACCGTCTCTTTCAACAAAGCTTGGAGGCAAGACATTGGGAGCAACGTACCCATTGTCGATGACGAGGGCTGCTACCTCTTCTGTAGATCGGCAAATGTATCAGCTATCACAGCACATGCATCGAGGTCCAGGGATGATGAGAGAGGGGCTCAAAGACGTGGCCGACTGCAGACAAAGGGCTGCATTCGCAATGCTTACCTTCCATGACGGTGAAGTATAGGAGGAGGTGTAGGTATCAGTTGCGGATGAAGGGCGAGAAGGAACTTGCAGCAAGATGATGGGCAAGTCAACAAGGAAACCGAGATGATGTGGGAGAGCAGTAAAGGGAATGTGGTTGTTGTCGGTGGTCGACAAAGCAGAGAATTAATACCGTTTTGGTCCTTCTTGCCGTTGGGAGGAAGTTGTGTCCTGCGCAAAATTCTGTGGGGGGGGGGTGGGAGAGGTGGTACAAATAGCGCTATTTGAGTGAATTCTTGCCGCCTCTGTTTCTAGTAGACTGGAATTTGTATGTGATATATGTTATTGCCGCCTACACCTCCCTGTGTCTACGCAATCCAAAATTCTAAAGCTGGGCAATGAGCGGGAGAATTGGAGAATGTTGCTTCTCGAGCGACCCTCATACGCGCGTCGAACGAGGGCCGAAATACTGCTGCCTTGGATCGAATGCCCTTATTCGGTATCCAATTGAGGGATGGGCTTGTCAATCTCCAGCCTCCATATTCCCCTTTTCTCAGCCATTACGGGCTTGAGTCCGCCCTCTGAAAAGGGGCGGGGCAGAATGCCACTACTCGTAAATCTAGCCTCTGACTGCGTTTGGGCGGGGTTCCTCGCCTCTGCCCACCTCAACACTATATGACTACCAGGGCGAAGTCTGTATCGCTACATTCAGTCGATCTTTTTTTCCAAGTCTCAGTATAGAACCGCATGGTAATGCAGCATGAAATCAACACCTCGACCTCTTTTGACGTCATGTATGTTTTGTTAAGAGATGTCGAGAATCTGTGAGAAGCTTCTACGTCATTCGCGGTTCTTCCATTTTATCGTTGCACCGATTGTGCTTGTTCCTGAAAACGGTAAAAACCCCAATGCTTTGCTCAACTTTCTCGGTGTTAGAAAACATCTTGAACGTAATTCTGTGGTCACCTCTTCCTTGCTCTGACCAATTTCTTCATTGTCTTTCCACCTTCCTCAAAAAATAGCACATCCTACGAAGCCCAAGATGGATCCCGGCATGAACCAGCTCTTGAAGTGGTCCATAGAGAATTCTGAAGATGCCAAATCCGACCCGACTTCCACCACCGATCCAAAAGCGGAGCGCCCTTCAGGCCGCTCGGTTAATGCAGAGGCTCTCCATGCCCTCATGGGCGGCCCATCAGACGCCGATCTGATGCGAGAATCCATGGACGCCATTCTTCGCTCCGACATCACCCTCGAAAACAAATTGGTCGCCTTCGACAATTTCGAGCAATTGATCGAGAACATCGACAACGCCAACAACATGGAGAGCATTGGCCTGTGGACCCCGCTCGTCGGCTTGCTTGCAAACGAGGAGCCCGAGATCCGACGGTATGCTGCCTGGTGTGTGGGGACTGCTGTGCAGAACAACGAAAAGTGCCAGGCTCGCCTGCTTGCGGTCGACGCCATACCTAAACTCATCAACCTAGCCTTGGAGGACTCGAACGAAGGAGTGCGTCGGAAAGCAATCTATGCGCTCTCTAGTGAAGTGCGCAACTATCAGCCCGGCTTGGACGCAACGGTCCCGGCATTGCCGAAGACGATTGTGCCGGAAGGCGCTATCGATGCAGGAAATATGGACGCGATTGATCAGATTATGGAGAGGATGAGGGAAGAATCGTCCATCAAGGCCACTCGAGATCACTAGACTTATGACCACAGAAATTTATGATCGGTGAACTCATGATAGGATAAAACCCTGATGACTAAACCATATATTTGTGTCTGTATATCAGTATCAATGCACACCTCACACCTCGCTATCCATCCCTCTGTTATGAGATTGCTAGAGATGATCTCTGAACATGCTTTGCTGTCCAACCAAGAAGCCTCCAGACGCCGTGGCTTATGCTCATCAATCATTAAGGTAATATCCGCTCGTCTATATCAGCAAGGCCATCACCGAAATTCCGGAGCGGCCGCAGCTGCGATCTCGTTGTTGATAGGCTGCGCTCCAGTATCGGTGGGCTCCCTTTCGAAAAGGTTCCGCCAGAATTGCGGCGGATCGAGGGGACGTTGGCCGTTGTGAAGGGACGGGTACACATCCGAAAAGAAGTACCAGACTGCCCAGCCCGTTAGCCAAGACGCACGCATAGATTGCAGGAGCTGGCAGAGCGACTCACCATGCCCCACAATCACACCACATATCTCATCCTTGGGCACCGTCCCGTGCAGCACCAGACTGAAGGCCATCAAGACCCATGGTAGGTATGGCGCCGTGAACACCAGCAGCCCCAGGAAGGAGAGCCGCGTTTCCGGGTTACGTCTGCTCCAAATATACACCAGCGTCGAACTCAGCGCGGAGCCAAGGAAGGGAATGGAGAGCAGTGGCGAAAGGCAGAGGAGGGAGGCGGTGGCGTAGACGAGAAGCCAGGAAAAGTGGGCGGGCGATCGGCCACTGCTTTCTTCCAGGAGGCGAGAGTAGCGTTGGAGGAAGAAGACGTGGAAGAGGAGGTCGAGGGATAAGGGCCCGAAGTAGATGAAGGTGGTGAGGAGGCGCCAGTACTATCATTTGCCCATCTCGGGTCAGCTTCATGGACTTGCGCATCATTGTTTTCCATCACGCCGAATCCCCAAATCCTTACCTGGCTCTTGACAAAGACGGATCTGAAGCTGTAGAAGAGTTGGAAAGGGGTGATGATGTGACATTGGACCAGGATGGATGCTATTATGGTGGCGCTGGTCCAGTAGCGCGTGCACACGGGCATCTCGTAGAACCATTGCTCCAGGGGAAATTGGCCAACCGCACCACCTTGAGCTCCTCCGCCCGCTCCGAACATGTTGTCCATATCCATGATGGGGAAAGTAGCCGGACAAGAATCGATCAGAGGTTTGGTCAGTCAAAGGGTATCAGGTCTGGATGAACAAAGAGTTGTGGAGGGTTTCGTAGAAGGAGTGGCGAAGAGAAGTTGGTGGGTGGAATTGCGGAAGTGAGAATGATGATGATGATAATGTGGCCAGATGTTGTGCCTAATCGGAACCATCAGTTCAAGTGTTTCATCATCGCCAAGACATGATTGTGCAAGCGCGCGGCGACTAGTGCAGGAGGCCGTGAACCTTAACCAGAGATCTTGCAGCACGCTAGATCACGAACGGCTAGTATGATATGCTGAGTCGCGACTCCAATCAACACGAGTGGCTGGGGAATCATTCGAGCTCGATCATCCTTTGTTTGCCCAATTGCCAACGGTCTTACTCATCTTCACGCGCCACGGTTGACAATGAGCTGGTCTGCGAGTACAATGCATTGACACAGCCAGTTCGCCATTCCTGGGGCACGTGTAGGATCATCGTCCCTCTTCGTACGCTACCAATTCCCGGACGAGAGTCGACTCGATCATCAACCCAGCCTACGCCCGAGCAGAAAGGGGGGAGGAAGGAGTCGCGACCTCGTCCAATGGCACCGAAAACAAAACAAACAGGTCGCCGAACCGGCGATGCGCAACCGATAGGAAACAAGGGGAAGGGAAAGGGAAAGGGAAAGGCAACAGGAACGGCTAGCAGAAGAAAGAGCGGGGGTAGGTCATCTTCTTCGCCTTGTCTGCATTGATGAGCGCGCATGATGCAACCCAAGAGCCTTGCGCTAATGTTGATGTGTGTCTCAGGAGCGACACCCAGGAAACCCAGAAGATATCATCCAGGCACAGTTGCGCTCAAGGAAATCAGAAGATACCAGCGCTCCACCGACCTGTTACTCCTCAAGCTCCCATTCTCTCGCCTGGTGTGTTACCAGCTATGACAACGGGGCTGCCCCAAGTCTTGCTTCTATGCCACGCTTGCTGACCGCTGATCATCTAGGTGCGCGAGATCGGCCTCTCATTAGTCCCTGTTGGAGGCGAATCTCTGCGGTGGCAGTCACAGGCGATCCAAGCTCTGCAAGAAGCTGCCGAGGCCTTCATGGTTCATCTCTTCGAGGACACGAACCTATGCGCCATCCACGCCAAGCGGGTGACCATCATGCAGAAAGATGTCCAATTGGCAAGGCGGATTAGAGGCGCCTGGGGCGGGCTAGGCTGATGCAATTGCATTTGATTCCCCAATCATTGGCGTTGGTCAGGACGGTCAAAAATGGATGCCAATCACTATGATGAATCAGGGCTGCTGGTTGTGTGACGATTGAGCGTGTCGTGGCAGTGCAATGTACTTGTAGCAATTGCTTATGGATTCCAAGTCTTGGGCTGGATTGAACCATGAATGAGGCAGCAAGTTCAAGGTCAAATTGCTTTGGCCAACAGCAATATCATGTAAGCACGAGCATTGCCCCGTTTGCGGAGGTTCTATAATACAGGAAAGCCACCAAGATTTAGCCCTCGAAGCCCTTATATGTCTAGACATAAAGCCAATAATCCCCCCCCCGAGCGCCTTGCTGGATAATCCATATATATCAAACAAATCTCTTGCAGCAGGAAAATCTCGCATCAGCCAGTCAATCATCCGGGCTTTCGCATGTCCGACTTCATCTTGCTGCCTGGGTCTAGGTCACCGATACCCGGAACCGCTTCTCGGATGACCTCAGGCAACAACCCGGCAGCATCCACCATGTCTTCCCAGCAAGCTTCAGCCTCATCAGTCCTACCGGCAGCTTCCAGGTGCTCCCAAAGAACGCCAGCACTGAGAAAGATCCAGAGGCCGTTGCCGAGCCGCTTTGCCATGCTCTGACTCGCTCGCGCCGACTTCTCCGCTTGATCGCCTACAACGCCGGAGAAAAACTTCCAGTACATGATGTTCAAGACCATACACAGGAGCTGATTGTTTTGCATGGTCTTTGCCGCCTCGAGAGCAACGTGCAATGCCTGCTTAGCCCCCGTGATCGTATTCGTCATGGGCAACATAGCCTTCAGAATTTGAAATGCCGACTGCATCTGCCGACTTGGATGGTTAGAGCAATATTGCGACAGAAGTGCGAATCGCGATTCCACGCTCTGCTGACTCTCATTCCAAGGATTCTGCAGGATCATCATCGAATTGAGATTCGCTAGAAGAGCGATGTCGTCGACTCCCTGATCAAGGCCAAATGCATGTCCTTTGTTAGTCTTCGAAAGACCTTCGTACACGGACAACGCGTCTCTGAGCTGGCCCGTCCCCTGATAATAGGTTGCCTCAAGGTATCTGATTAGGGAGTCCATGGGTATTGATGTGCTGGACCAGGAGCTCGTCATGTTCTGCGCGCTGACCAGATGCTGCTTCGCGACAGTCCAGGAGGATCTAGTGCAAAGTAAGAATGCAAGATGGAGATGCATCATGCACGACAGCTGTTGACGCCACAATTTCAGTGCTGCTGCGGAATACATTGATCTTGGTAGTCTGTCCGAATGTTTTTGGGCATCTAGAAACTTTAGCAAAGCCCGTAGATTGGCCTTCTCACTTTGGACCTACACGCCTGCCGTTTGATGCCTTCTTGAAGCATGTGTTCGGATTTGTGGCCATCGATACTGTTCTTGTGTGCAAGTGCGATTCCACTAAGCAGATAGCCAATATTGTATATGTCGCTCTTCGGCTTCCAGTCCAGCCTAATTGTCAGACCCCCGTATTCATTGATTCTTACAAGACCATCACCACGAGTGCACGACAGCATCCTCTCCTTGGGTAAAGGTATCTCGAAAGAGCCATCTTCTGATATGTTCACGGCCTCGGATGAATTTCCTAGTGCACCTTGCATGAATTGCATCCTTTGTTTGGCTTGAAGAGGATCAAACTTATGCAGATAACAGCTTATGTCCACAAAGGCAGCGAGTACAGCTAGGTGGGGAAGTCTGGCTACCTTGGGATCGGACTGTAAACTTCGTACTGTTGCTAGAGATCTTTGGGCTTGTTCGAAACTCTCCGTCGGATCAAGTCCCTTCAAAGACACCCAAGCCTTCATCGCCAAAGCGAGAGCCTGGACCGCAACATCCCTCAGTCGCTCGGCCAAAGTGATGACACTCCTCAGCCCTGCAAGAGCTGCTTTGTAATCCTGACGGTATCCTGAATCTCCCTCAAGGTGCAATGAGATCTGGAGAAAGCGGAATTGGTATACCCACGCGAAGTGCTGGTAGGCCTCAGCGTCTTTGATGATCTTCTCCAGCGATTTGAAAGCTGCTGCACGTCTTGTTTGGAAGAGTACCTTCATGAGAAGATGTTGCATGTTGTATCTGAGATCGAATAGCTTGTGGCGATCTGCTATAGCGATACCCTTGCAAAGCGTCTCTTCTGCCTCATTCACATCTTCTGTTTCTTCATACAGAACTTGTCCGTGATACAACCTGACAGCAGCTTCTTGTCCTGGTTGCAACTTGCATTTGAGCAGAACAGCTTCGATGCACCCCAAGCCCGTGGCTAAAAGATTATAGTACTCTTCCTTTTCTTGCCCGTTGCATGATGTCTCACCAGCAGACCCCAGATCGTGTGCCGCATCAATGAATTCTTCAGCTAAGGATAATAATATCCTTGCACGATCGACGGACGGTCTTTGCTGGGATGCCTTCTGGGTCTCAGGCCGAGGTAATATGGGGTCGCAAGCTCCGTCGTGAAAGTTATTATATGATGGGATCTCACGGGGTATATACTGATTTGAGACATCGGACAATCCTGTAGGGTAGGTAGTAGGATTGGCGGGATAATTTGAGGTCGTGAAGGGAGAATCGAGATATCTAGAGCCATTTTGGTCGTTATTGCGATCGTAGTAAGCTTCCCGGTGATGCAAATATTCATTGCTCGCCGGATTGACTGTATTCTGGGCTAGAAGAGAAGGCTGATACGAAGAATAGGAAGGGTACTGATGGCCGGGTGGAATTCCGCCAAATGGTCGCTCTCCTCCGCTCGCCATGGCAGCCGGGCATAGCGATTCCAGTCTCAAGCAGGGGCCTCTTGCACCATCTTGGTATCAATTTAGTACTCGAAGTTGAAAATAACGGATCTCACAGAGAATCCCAATGCGCGCTATGTGATTGATCGTCTCTAATGGGTGACTGCATGGTCGTTGATCATGAACGCATGTTAGACGCCTTACACGCGGCAGCGCGCGGCAAAACCGTTTGATGGCGTGGTGCGAGGACTGAGGAGTGAATATCTAGTACATCTGGATTTATGTCCGAACCAAGATCGTCGCGAAAATTAAGATAAGGGGGCTGATACCATGGATGTTGAATAAATTTCTCTATTTGGAATAACACTCCGAAGTGAGTATCGCAATGCAATCGATGTTCGGTCGAGCAAACATAAATTTCCATGCTGGGGAAAATACGGTGACTGTCCCTCTCAAGCAGCCTGGGACTTCTCCGATCCCACTCTTGGAAATTTGCAAAGCAGCGACTCCTCCATGTCAATTAAACCCATTCCTCTTCAATGGTCACCTCCAGACCATTTGGACAACGGTGAGTCGTGATGACATAGGTGTGTTCTACAAGAGACACGTCTTTCAGGCCGAGGATCCTTCCTTCCCCGGCAGTTTTGCGGTTGACTTCGCAGTCTCCTGTTATGAAGGAAAAGATGAATCTCTTCCTCCCCATACCACATATTATACACCAGCGGAGCTCGATGATCTTCGATCTGATGATTGCAAGCCTTTGGTTGTTACACTGCACGGTCTAAGTGGCGGTTCACACGAACTTTATTTGAGGCATGTTCTGAAGCCTCTGATTGATGATGGGTGGGAAGCGTGTGTGGTGAACAGTAGAGGCTGTGCCGAGAGCAAAATCACTAGCGGGATCATGTATAATGCGCGAGCCACATGGGACGTGAGGCAAACAGTCAGGTGGCTCCAATCACGCTTTCCAAACAGGCCACTGTTTGGACTTGGATTTTCACTCGGGGCAAATATCCTGGTGAATTATCTGGGGGAGGAGGCTGAGCTTTGCCCTTTTGCAGCTGCTGTAGTTGTCTCGAACCCATGGAACCTTGAAGTATCATCCCTAGCTCTACAACGTACCTGGCTAGGGCTTGAGGGATATTCAAGAGCGATGGGCACCAGTATGCGGCGCCTCTTTGAACAGTAAGCGGTCTCCACAGCTTTCAGCCTGCCCGATGACCATAATCCCTAGCCACGCGCAAGATATCGAACGCCATTCCCAGATTGATACATCGAGAATTCGGGCGACTCGGTATCTTTTCGAATTTGATCGAGAATTGCAATGCCCGACATGGGGCTACCCAACCGAGGGTGCATATTGTGAGTGGCATCTCCATGACATCCTCATTGTAGAGGCAGGCCAGGTAGTCTTGAGTAACAGCCTCGTGATACACTTGCCCGATGAGACCCACGATACGATTTGGCATGAATCTGATTGGAACCCACCGTGCAGATCGAGACGCGTCCTCTTGCGACTCGCTCCTAGCCGTTCGGACTCCACTGTTCGCCATAAACGCAACAGATGATCCTGTCAGGCTCCATGATCAGCCAAATATCGACCGGGGACTGATGGATTTTAGATTGCGGTCGAAGAAGCGCTACCCGTTCAGGAATTTCGTTCCAATCAATGTACTGTGTTGTGCACGACATCGCTCGGAGGACACCTTGGTTGGTTTCGAATGGATGGCACCCGATGGTTCGTTGAGCCAGTAGGTCTCCGATTGTAGCAGGTCCCGTTCGACATTCCCTTCTGACGATGAAAGGTCACCAAATTTTTCAAGCTTTTCGCCGAAGACGTAGATCTTGGAGGTTGCAGGAAAGACCAACCCTGTGGCAGGGAAAGTGTAGGGTTTGGAAGCACAGCAGCTGCTTCTTTCATGCCTATGCGTCGGAAGCTGCAACTTGGCCAAACATCTGATCCACGTATGCGTTACAGTGAAGCATCAGAGCCGCTAGATATGACAGATGGACAAGGGACCGAATGATTTAGACGAGGCCAGCAGTGCTTTTTGCGAACGCCACGCGTTTCTCGGGCTTCTGATCCTTTTGCCTGTCGGGCTTCGGATTAATGGCCACGTCTCCATGCCTGCCCTTCTTGCTTCTCTTTTTGATATCGTTCTTCGTCTCCTCCAGCTTGTTCCTTTTCGTTTGCTCTCGCTGCTCAGCCTCTTTCCTGCGTGCCTCTCTAATTTCCTCCATCTGCCTTGCTTTCATCATCTTGCTCTCAATCTGACCCTCTTTGTCAGCATTGACCAGCGCGAGAATCGTCATCATGCTTTTCTATTCCGAGAAGGTGTTAGCGTTCACTTCTTTGCGGATTGCTGCGATGGCTGTCGTACCGGGTCATCAATGAAGATTTTACCCTTCTTCTTCCCGCTTGGAGCCTTGATTCCCGTGGGTGTGATCATGTTCAATTTGGGAATACCAAGTTCCTCCTCAGTGTATGTTTTTCGTTTACCTTTTTTATTGATAGCGGAGAATGATTTGGTTTTTTGCTGCTTTGGTGGAGGGAGCTTTGACACTCGCTTGTTCTTTGACTTGGACATATTTGATCTGGATTTTGGGCCATGACTTTGCTGTTGATCGCCCTTGCTGGGCGCATGTTTGGACTTGACGGTCCTTGTTGGAGCCATGGCCAGTCAAGTGTGTGATAAACGAGGCGTAATACGGTATGATGGGAATGGCTCAAAAGAGTGGAAACTTAAGGGAACGGATGCGCAGGGGGGCCAAAAGAAGCTTTCTCATTGGCTGTAGGACTAAACTTAGCACAAGCCGTACGCAACCAAACCAACGTAAGCTGAGAAATTCTAGCGGCGTACCGTAAGGAGGTCCGATATCAATCAACACTTCACCGTCCACAACAATCATTACCGCCTAACGCTCACAGGCTTCCAGATGAACTACCTTTAAAGAGTTGCGACATTCGTTGGTGCAGGGGATATACACTCTTTTACTGCGGCAACCGCGACGCAAGTGTACAGCACCGCACTGTCTCCTGGGAGAGCATTCACGGTTCACTCTATTTCTACCTTGACCCTCGTGAAGCATCTATCGAGACTCAAGTATCACCATGTCGGACGACAAGAAACGAGATGACCTGGTCATCGAAATGCGCGACCCTAAGGGGGCCTACGACACGCCTATGAGATCCCCAGCACCTCCGCAAACCCCTGGAGCGTCAGGAGGTTCAAACAATGCCGTATTCCCCGTGCTTAGTTATTGTGCCTCATCTATCCTCATGACGGTCACAAACAAATTTGTACTTTCGGGCACCGGGTTCAATTTGAACTTCTTCCTGCTGGCTGTCCAAGTATGTTGGGGAAAATATGAAAGTCTCTACATCTGTTTCCAGTCTTGCTAAGATGCCTTTCTAGTCCATCGTCTGTGTCGTTGCGATCCAAAGCTGCAAGAGTGCGAATGTCATTACATATCGCGACTTCAATTCGGATGAGGCTAGGAAGTGTGGGTCGATATTAATTCCTTTGCACACGCCATTGCTGATTAAATGTACAAGGGTTTCCGGTCTCGCTGCTACTTATTGGCATGATCTACACCGGAACAAAGGCTCTTCAGTTCCTATCCATCCCTGTCTACACAATCTTCAAGAATCTGACCATCATCCTGATCGCATATGGCGAGGTGCTTTGGTTCGGTGGTTCCGTGACCGGGATGGTGCTCTTTTCATTTGGGTTGATGGTTGTGAGCTCTGTCATTGCTGCATGGGCAGACATTCAGCACGCCCTTCAAAACTTTGGCCATGCAAGTACCGAAGCTTCCGACAAGATCTCTACTTTGAATGCCGGCTACATGTGGATGCTCTTCAATTGTTTCTGCAGCGCCAGCTACGTGCTGGGCATGCGCAAGAGAATCAAGTTGACCAATTTCAAGGACTTTGATAGTAAGATCCAATTCCCTTGTCCGCATGGCCTGAGCTAATGAAAACAAAAGCTATGTTCTACAATAACCTCCTTTCAATACCTATCTTACTTGTGGCCTCCATCGTGGTAGAAAATTGGTCCTCCGAGAACGTTGCAAAGAATTTCCCGGTTGACCGACGCAACAACATCATCATGGCAATGGTATTCTCAGGTCTATCCTCGGTCTTCATCTCATACACATCAGCTTGGTGTGTTCGGGTGACTTCATCGACGACTTACTCCATGGTAGGGGCCCTCAACAAGCTTCCTATTGCTGTGAGCGGCCTTGTCTTCTTCGATGCACCTGTGACACTACCTAGTGTGTCAGCAATCGCTGTTGGCTTTGTCAGTGGAATTGTGTATGCTCTGGCCAAAGTGAAG
Source organism: Ramalina peruviana (assembly GCA_001956345.1). Classification (NCBI taxonomy): domain Eukaryota; kingdom Fungi; phylum Ascomycota; class Lecanoromycetes; order Lecanorales; family Ramalinaceae; genus Ramalina; species Ramalina peruviana. The sequence continues at coordinate 307,263 of MSTJ01000003.1, read as the reverse complement.
CAGCAAACACAGGCCAAGCTGGGGTCGCTCCCAATCACAAATCCAGGCCCAATGAGCGCAAGCAGCCAGAGCGCTAGAGACTCTTTCAAATCATGAGAAGCGTCTCGGACTCTTCTTAGGCAGGGGCTCCATGATCCAAAGACCACTGAGGCAGCACATAAAACAATTTCGCTGCGACACGAATGAGAAAGCAACTCGTGAGGAGGAGCGAGTCGTTCGGAGGAAGTGAAGATCTGGCAGGATACACCAGTATCAATCGCAATCTTGCAGCTTTTCCTGAATAATTCTCAATGTCTGCTCTTCGGATTTGCCGAATATCTCGCAGTGTCAGAACATTGAGAGACGATGTATGAGCTTTGCAAAGCTCCCTACAATGTATTCATAGACTTGATGTCATGAGACACCATAAGTGGCCTAATGCTTAGATAGCAAATCGGAAATATTGCTTTGATCACAGGCTGGGGAATTTTAGAGGCTTTACTAGATGGATATATCATGTCGTGTCAAAAGTAAAAGATCGTCAATCCGAAACAACGCCCTTCCTACAACATACATTTTCTAGCTCCCTAATCCCACCACGTAAGGGAAAGCTTGTACCCAAACAAGATAGACGTCTTGTCTTAAAAGAGCCGGTATCAAGTCAAGAAGATGCGCTGGCTCGAGCATGTTCGATACAGATCGACCTGTCTTCAATAGAGCCATTTTCCTTCTCCTCTCTGTTGCCGCAGCCACATCAACGAAGACTTCAGCTCCAATAACCACGGCAGGATCGACTTCGACCGTGCCTTCCTCTGCTCTGACCTGTCCATCGCGCTCGATCAACTGCATTACGCAGACTCTACCACAGCAATGCCTCACTACTTCTTGGACAAGTACAGTCCCGTCAGTGAGCAAAAGGATCTCAGATGAAGCGGGCAGCAAATCCAGTGGTCTTCCAGACATCGACTACACAACATCCAAAGATGAAGCCTCCAGTTTACTGAAAGCGAATGCCACAAGGACTGTGCTACCAGACAGCACCCAGGATGCCCCAGAAGATCCAGCAGTCACTGCTAGGGAGCAGAAACGCATCTCCGGCGCTGCTCACCCACCTGAGATTACCACTCAAGCTCAGGAGGACGACTCTGACGCCCTATTCGAAAATGCAGACTTCCTGTCTTTCGAAGACTGGAAACGGCAGAATTTGGCCAAAATAGGACAATCACCGGAAAGTCTCGGCGCAAAAGTGGCAAGTGGGCCTCCGGAAAGGAGAAGGCCTGGAGGTATCAACAACGCGCTTGACTCGTTGGGAGAAGACACCGAGATTGACATAGATTTTGGGGGCTTCGTTCCGCAGGGGCCTATCGAGACCATTCCTTCCTCGAAAAGCCCAAATCCAAAGGAGACCGAAGCAGGTCTATACGCAACAGCTTCTGGAGAAACAATAAGCAGAGACGGCGCTGGTCATCGGAAACGGCCTAAGGACGCCGGTAAGACGTGCAAAGAGAGGACCAACTATGCCTCATACGACTGTGCTGCAACTACGCTGAAGACGAATCCTGAATGCAAGAGCTCCTCTTCGGTACTAGTCGAGAACAAGGACAGCTATATGCTCAATATATGCTCTGCCAAAAACAAGTTCTTCATCGTCGAGCTTTGCGACAACATCTTGATAGACACCATTGTCCTAGCAAACTTTGAATTCTTCAGTTCGATGTTCCGCACTTTCAGAATCAGCGTCTCAGACAAGTACCCAACAAAGCTCGAGAAATGGAGAGAACTTGGCATATATGAGGCCAGGAATAGTCGAGAAGTCCAGGCATTTCTGGTTGAGAATCCCCTGATCTGGGCAAGATATCTACGCGTCGAGATCCTGTCACATTACGGGAATGAATATTATTGTCCAGTCAGTCTACTCAGAGTACATGGAACTACGATGATGGAGGAGTTTAACAGCGAGATGAAGAACTCCAATTGGGACGATGACACTGAGACTGAAGGTGGCGAAGCATTGGCAATTGTCGAAGCTGAATCTGTGCCAGAACTAGCTATTGCAGAAGCATTAGAGAGATCGCTCCAAATTAATAGAGCTGTGACTTCTGCTACCGCCTCATCCAATGGACTTATGGATACGACAGCCATGGCAGGCTCTGCGACGGTCACCAGCTTCGCTCCGGACTCGAATCTAGCCAGGCCAAACGGTGTACTCGAGAGAGATGCAAAGGTATCCCCCAACAATGCTACCATCAAGGAGCGGCTCAAGACAATCTTCGATACTCGTCCTGACGTGAAGCGAGTCTGCCTCCCAAGAGATGCTCCACCCTACGTACGGACGATAGTATCGAGTAGTAGTATCCAGGTACAAACACACATTCCGTCAGGAAGTCTAACAAACGCCAACGTCACGGAGTCAGTCAATGCCACCCGAAGCTCGTTCTCAGCATCTCAGGGGTTGCCCTCGAACCAGTCTTCATCTCCCATCTCGTCACAAGCAAATATCACGAGCACTCAGGTTCCCGTCAATAGCAGAACTCCGACCGGCAGTCCCACTGGTATCCCAAATTCATTGTCTTCAGGCATGATCAAGCCATCGGGTAGCTCAACCCAGCCCCCGGCATCGAACCCAACCACCCAAGAGTCCTTCTTCAAATCCATTCATAAACGACTACAGCTCCTGGAAGCCAACTCGACGCTATCGCTCCAGTATATTGAAGAGCAGTCCCGCATCCTCCGGGATGCGTTCTCCAAGGTAGAAAGGCGTCAAATGTCAAAGACAAGCTCATTTCTCGAGACGCTCAACACAACAGTCCTCACGGAGCTCCTCGAGTTTCGCAAACAGTACGATCAGATCTGGCAGTCCACCATCCTCGAACTTTCGTCCCAGCGCGAGCAATCTCAGCGTGAAGTCCTCGCCCTCTCCACCCGTCTGACCTTGCTCGCCGACGAAGTCGTGTTCCAGAAGCGCATGACGATCCTACAATTCATGCTCGTCGTTCTTTGCCTTGGACTCTTCATCTTCTCAAGATCTCCGTCCACCGCGCCATCCCTTGAGATGCCTCCCATTCTGCAGAATACGATCAAGAGATCCTCTGCCACTCTGTCCCGCCATACTCCTCTCTTTGACAGTCCGCCAGCAAGTCCCTCGGCATCCCGACCGTCGTCGGGATATGGTCCCTATGGGCTCTTGCGAACCTTCACCCACCGCCACAGTCCTTCGGAGGAGTCTTACGGGGCTCAGAGCCCCAGAGGTCCAAGCATTGAGTATTCGCCTCCGACACCGGAGTCTGGAGGGTCAATGGCTGGTGACATAGACAGCTCCCCTGGGCCAAGCCAGGGGCCGAGTCTTGTAGACAAACGGCACGAGACGGACGACGAATGAAGCTGGGGACGGTTTCAGGCAAGGGCGGTAAATTCCCATGTACTATACACGTAGCGATGGCGTCCGGAGCAATGGTTGTAGGAAAGGAAGTTTCGATTCATAGGGGTATCATATCTATTTACAAAGCACCTCCAACCATCTTGACAGTCCACATTGCAAGTCTCACTCTCCAGCTAGCTTTTCTGTCGGGGGCTTCGAGCTCCTGTTCCGTGACAGGTGTGGTGTGCTGCTCCAGCATGGCCACTTCGCGCTTCCACTTCATCTGCAATTGCTCATCCGATGTCACCACCATGGCACCAATCTCCAAATCCAACCCGTAGCTTCTCGTTGTGTAGTTGGAGCTCCCCACTATGTTGACACTGGGGGCCGAATCCTGCACTTCTGCTCCACCTTGTCGGACTTCCTGTACCCGCGACCGGGGCAGAGTCACCCAGAGGCCTTTGGCATGGTAAGTCCACCCACCCAGCCGACCTACACTGCCATTTCTCCATTCCCGCAACTGCACGTTGTTTCCCCGCGCGGCTCGAAGAAACAGCAGGGAAAGCCGTGAGTAGGCCGCGGGCAGCATGCCACTGATCCCCTTTGAGCCGAAAAATCCGTTTGCGTGCGGCGATGCTGTCAGCACTGTACCAGGCACAGACTGAGGGGCCGATGACAGGGAGAGGAGAGCGGAGGTGACGCTGGGATGAGGATTGAAATAACCAGCGGTGAAGGTGTACCGTTCAATCTGTCGCTGCTTCGCCAACGCCAGCGTAATGGCTGGGAGCTCGGTGTTGATGGAGGGTGGAAGACAGAGTAAAGGGTACACAGACGTGCCATTTTCAGAAGGTTTTGGAGGGTTGGATGGAGGGCTGATCAGGGGTTTTAGTAGGGAGGTGGCCGAGGCTTTGTGATGCGCCGGTGCGAGCAGGGGGTCAGGGGCCTTGTTCGACTCTGGCCACGATAGAACGTGCCCTGCCGCATTGGTGGAGAATTCGACGAGACAGCTGATGCTGCACACTGTGTGATGTATGCGTGCATAATAGTCAGTGAGATGCTTCGATTTGAAGACGTGGTATCGATCCTGGCGGTTGGTGAAGTAATCGTTGGATAGGTTCGCCCCTGACAAAATGACTTCGTCGTCGACGCCGTAGAGCTTCATGTGCTGAAGCCCCCAGCCTTCGTTGATGCGCTTGGGAATGAGGATCTTGCGAAGCCCGGTCAGATTCGGAGTGTGATACATGCGAATCTCGGCTCTTCCAGGGAAATCTCGAGCCAGCGGAGCCAACAAGGAGGCACATGATATCTGCGGAGACTCTCTCGTGCCGCGCAACGCATCTGTGAGAATGGAGACACGGAGGACTGGGTTTGATGTCAATGCTTCGCGAATAGTTGCGATCAACTCATGCTCCGATTTGCCGATATAGAGAGTCGACAAATAGACACGCCGCCGAGCATTTTTGATCTGGGTCTTGAGTTTTGAGTAGAATTCCTCAGGCGATCGAAGTATTTGTATTTGAGAGGCATCGATGTCGATCCTAGGTGCTATGCGATCAAGGTCTGATTTTAGGCTTGCACGGGGACTTGAAATCGTATTTTGAGGAGTTAGAGTAGCTGCATTGGAAAGACCTCGAGCTCCTGCTCGATTTGTTGTCCTTTTTGGGGGTAGTAAACGCCATGCTCTTGAGGAGAATGCGGTTCGAGGCAAGATCATCTAACTTGAGCTTGCGACAAGATCACGTAGCTGATGACACGGTATTTTTGCTGGGCGCCGATCAAGCGACATCTGAGAAGTCGGCAATCGCAGGCCGTAAAGCTGGTGCTGGGTTCTGTTAAAGCTGGGACGGCGATACTGTGAAGCTTGCAGTTGCATGCGGAAGTGAATATATACGCCCCACAAATCCGCTAGTTCTAATTTAGTAATATTTGGGTGAAGCGGCTCTTTCACTGTCGAGACAATAGTAGACGGCGGAAGCCTATGTGTTGCAACAACCCACAGATGAATCACGCTTACAGGCATCTTGATAATCTTGATGTTATCACCTAAAACTAGTCAAGGGCGCCACCCAGGTCGCTGGCGCAATGTCGGCACCATCTGGACCGGCGAGAGCAAGGGCGAGCAACAGATCAAGAGCTAATGCACGAGGTGTGGGAAGGTCGAGAGATACTCGAAATGGCATCCTCACATCTTCACCTGGGCGTGGCGCCGCCTCCAATGGCGCCGGAGCTACCATCTCTGAACGACAGTCGAAGCTCGGGGTCAGCAGTCATCAACATCGAAATAAGTCATTAAGGAGTCCGCCTAGATCCAAGCCCGCCGATGCTGCGAATGGAGGCAAGAAACTCAGCTCCAGGAATGACGCATGGCGAAATTCGGCAGATGACAGTGCCAGCTACAAGAAGCATATGGCTGATTTATATCAAAGGGTATGTGTTCATTCAGCCCCTTCACTAATCTAAAGATTTGCCTAGTGACCTTATATTTTCTGCCATGGTTAGCTCAAGGAAGATCGCGATCGCGAACGGAAGGAGGCCATCAAGAATGGCTTTCTGGCAGACCCGGATAAACCGACCTCACTCGCCCATGCCATCACTCCAGTGGGCACCTGTACGGATATGTGCCCAGAATTCGAGCGTGTGGAAAGAATCGTGCAGCTTATGGTCGATGGAAGCGAAAAGGTACTTACTACAGAGCATACGCTGAAACTTTCTCGGCTGATGCGCCCTCTCAGCAGGAGCTTGCCGAGTCTGGGTCTAAGGTACCTTGTGAGGCCTTGATGGTGAAAAGGTTTCGAAGATCTGCCGCTGGATACGACGAGCAGCTACCATCCGATATACGACCCCCTGCTGTCCTGAAACAGACGCTTGACTACCTCTTCAACGAAGTTATCCGAGGCCCTGCTCAGCTCGCAACGGTGCACAAATTTGTCTGGGATAGGACCAGGGGCATACGCAATGACTTCTCCATCCAGCAAGTCACCAAAACCGAGGACATTCGCATCGCGGTGGAATGCTTCGAGCGCATCGCTCGATTTCATATCCTATCCCTGCATCAACTTTCTCGCCCTGATCTGAAGGACAACGAATTTGACCATCATCAGGAAAGAGAGCAGCTCAACAACACTTTACTCTCCTTGATGTACTACTATGACGACAGCAGACACAAGCTCACATCGCCCAACGAAGCCGAATTTCGTGCCTATTGTATCCTATTCGAAATTCAGAACCAACGTCCAGACTTGGAAGACCGGGCACAGAATTGGCCAGTGACGATTTTGAAGGATCAGCGGGTCCAGACCGCATTCAAGCTCTATGCTGCGGCTAAGAATCCCTCAGATGAACAAGGACCTTTGCGTCCTCGTTCGGCTTTTCCCCTGGCGCAGGCGAACACTGGAGGCTTTTGGGCGATCGTGAGATCAAACGCCGTTTCGTACCTGACCGCATGTGTGGCTGAGATCTATTTCAACATTATACGAGGCACGGCGTTAGAAGCGATCTGGAAGGCTTACAAAGGTAAAAGAGGAGGCACCACTAGGATTGAAGACTGGGTCCTACAGGACATGGCAAGGGCGTTGGGATTGGATAATGAAGAGGAGGCTGCTCAGTATTGTGAAGAACACGAATTAACCGTGGCACAAAATGGGGACGGTGATTCTTACGTCGACTTGAGCTCAGTGAACCGTAGTCAGCTCGGAGGTTAGTCATAGAACAAAGTCGACGGGAGAAGCTTACAAGGTGTTGCCAGACTCAAATCCACGGAGAAAACAAATGTTTTCGAGATCTCTTGTTGAGACAAAACGACTTGGCCGCTCCCTATCCGCTGTCATTAATGGTCTCAGTGCATCCGACGCTACTTCAAAAGGCCTGATAGAGGAGTCTGATGTCGACTACGCCTCGGACACGAACGATGAATCGTTGTTCCTGCAAGAAAGCTCTGAGGAAGAGCAGAGTAAGTCGAGTTCACGATCTCATAGCCCCCGGAAAGTCGAGAGCCAATCGAACGGGCTGCTTCCCACCTCAAATCAGGACCCCCCACGGCCGACAGGTATTTTTGGTCAGCCCTCTTCTCCATTGAAGCCTCGACCACAAGGACTTGAATCATTTGCGCAGAATGGTGGAAACTCACAATCAAGCGATATCACTGCTTCGACATCCAAGACCAACCCTTTTGCCGTGCAAAAGGATCCGCCAATCGATTCTGCTGGAGACCGTCCTGCAATCTCAGCAGCGGCCTCAAATCCGAAGCCTACCTTATTCAAAGAGACCCCTGCGTCTTTCAATCCTTTTCAGAAGCCAGCGGGACAGCCAAATCAGCCATCTACTGATGCTACGTCAATATTCACTTCAAAGCCCCCAGCTTTCAACCCTTTCAAGCCGCCAGGAGGAGTCTCAGCTGCTGCCCAATATGCAACATCATCAGGGCCTCCGGCAGGTTTGATTTTTGGTCGCCCCTCGTCCTCTTTGCCAGGTCAGGGTCCACTTAACGGCAAGTCTTTTCCCTTGGGCAACGAAAATTCCGATGTTCCGGCTGGAGTGCGACAGACTCAGCAGTCGAAGATCTTTGGTCAGCAATCCGATCTCAAAGATACGGGAGACAATGCAAGCGGTAAGCCAGAAGAACAATCGGAGCCTCGCTCTCTCTTTCAAGGATTTGCCAACGCTACATCTATAACCAAGTCTACTGAGGCTGCTCTCGACGTGCCATCCCAAACAAAAGCGCAGCCTGTGTCAACCTCCGCAGTAAAAGATTCGAAACCCGTCTTCACATTCTCTTCACCTCCAACCGAAAAGAAAGCGCGACCAGTGTCAACCTTTGAAGTGAAGAATTCAACACCCGCCTTCACCTTCTCTTCACCTCCACCACAGGCTCCACCTAATCTGAGTCAAAGAGATCCTAAAGCCCAGTCAGAACAGCCGAGAAGTGCGGCTCCTGGAAACGCCCAAGTAAATTTTGCCCCGTTTGGCCCCAAACATCTTTCTGATGCAAGTGCTGTCTTCTCAAAGCCTGCAAACGGTTCCACCACCGAGCAAGATCCCAGGCCTGCTCCTTTCCCAGATATAACAAAGCTTGGGCGGTCTCAACATGCGTCGAATGAACCTTCACCCACCGTCGCCTCGCCTGCTTTCAAACAGACACCTTTGGGGGGCGATGCCTCCTCTGAAGACTTCGCGCGGAATCTCAAGCCTCTTTCAGGCAAATCAGACGAGCCTATTGACTCGCTCGTTCACAACAAACCTGATCAGGTCAAGTCAATTCCACCTCCAACTGCAGCGCCTCAGAAAAGCGACAATCGCCCGAGAATTCTCGATCATTTGGCCGAATCCCTGATGACTCAAGAAGGCGGTCTTCTTGAGCAATTCGTTGAGTTCATGATTCGTCCATTGATGAGGACTTGCGCACTCAAGTTCAAAGACGAGCAGTCCTGGGCAGTCGCAAGTTGGTTTTCCCCTTCCTTCAAGTCAAGAGTATGGGGCTAGACGAGTGCTGATTATCATCAGGAGAGTATCGACCCCTGTTGCTTGCCAAGAAGTATGGCAGGAAATGGAAGGCAAACGCTTGGGACCTGGGCTTGAAGCGCAGAGGGAAGGAACGTAGGAAAATGCTGGCCAAGTCAATGAGCGAGCGAGCACACCGTCTGAGTTCACAGCAAAACGTTGACGACAAGCTATCCTCAGCGTCAGCTGCAGATGTCGCCACGGGCATCCTTGAACAGACTTCCAATGGTTTAAGAAAACGACAATCCTTACCTGCTCAGCTTTCAGAGAGCAGAGAAGCTGCGTCTGACGCTCCTGCCATAAACGGCGCTAAGAGAAAGCGTGACGACTCAGACCACGTGACTGACCAAAGCACACCTCCACCGCCCAAGGCTTCTCACCGACGATCAAACACTCTTGGGGGTTCAATCATGTCGGCTCCGCCAAACCGACGTTCGCAGAAGAAGATGTCATCGAGTGTCGACCCAAACAGAGTTGGCGATGGCTCACTTCTTGGTGACATTCTGATGCGACAGGCCCGTCGATTGGCACCACATGTGAAATCAGATACTACCCATACAAGCTACTTCAAGCTCAAGGCCATGGGGCTCGATCCAGATACGCCACTTGTGCCGGCCACCAAAAAGCGACCAGCACCTTCGTCAATGATCAGCAGCTTGTCTGAAGCAAGCAACAAGGCCATCGATCCATCTTCAAAGCAGCTTACAAAGAAGGCTCGATTGCAGCCGCATGTGGATGATGATGAGGAGCTCTTCGCTTCCATTCGAGCTGTGCGAGAAACTTTGGCAGACTCGACTTCTTGGTTTCAATCACAGCGTGCAACAATGGAAAGGAGTCTGACCCCTCGCACGAGCGCAGCTCCTCCGGACCGGTCGAGCAGCGCTCAATCGGAGGCGCAAGGATTCACGGCCAAAGCAAGGACTCCTACAAGGACAGAGCTACGCAACAAAGCTCTAGGCGACAAGTCCCTACTTCCAAGAGGCTTTTGGGATAGCCCAAAGGCCGCAAGTGAACAATCTAGCAAGAAGGACAAATCCATGAGGGGTGAGGTACGGGAGGCGGAAACTCCCACCAAACCAATGGGCTTCGCCGCTTTGGCAAAGTATGGAAAATTTAATGGAGGATCTCATCGAGCTGCTCCCGGGCAAGAATCCAACCAGGGCTCGAAGAAAGCAGCTGGTGCAAGCGCGGAAGACGCTATTGAGTTATAGCAAGGCAGCCTGAGCATCTGGAATTATTGCAAATAGCGCCGGTGTTGAAAGGCGTAGGGTGGCTGTCTTTAGATACCCCTCTTCGCATGCMTATCTTGTTCAAACAGATGGAATCATATTAGCCAAAGCTACGATGAATGGATACGAATGAAATCTTCAACCTGAAGCCTGGCTATATCTCTAGATGCCTTTGGTCTTGCTTGAAGCGGGCAATTGATTTTCGTGGAAGCAAAGCTCCTGTACCAATGAAGTCCCGGCAGCGTCGTCCAGCAGTAGCCCCAAGAGGGGCTAGGCCGTAGACTCTACCTGCAACAAGCACCCAAGATATATTAATCCAGAGCCATGACTCGGGCTGAGGCGCTGGTATTTGGCCTCGGACAATCCAGCCGACCCATCTTCCAACATGAAGCTTGCTACCCTTCAATTCGATCCAAAACTCGGCCAGGTTGGTATCAACATAGCTCGTGCGGATGCGATTCTGGCAGCATCTCCTCCGAAAGATGTCGATCTTCTTGTACTGCCTGAACTCGCTTTTACTGGCTACAACCACACCTCGGCCAGTATTGCTTCTCTCCTTGAGCCTACAGCGAAAGGTGTAAGCACCGAATGGGCAATCTCAACCGCGGCTAAATTTGACTGTCTTGTCACTGTTGGGTACCCCGAGCGATGCACTGACGGCCCGGAGCTACTCGCATACAATAGTACCGTCACCGTGAATCAGCATGGGAAAGTCCTTGCCCATTACCGCAAGACCCATCTGTACTATACTGATGAATCTTGGGCCAAAGAAGGGCCAAAGAAATGGCTTGTCACCGATTTGCCGTTCCACAGGCACGCAGATACTGAGGCCAAGGACCCAAAGGTGCTCAAGGCCGCTTTTGGAATTTGCATGGATCTCAATCCGTACCAATTCACCGCTCCTTGGGACGCCTATGAGTTCTGTACTGCGGCCATTGAAGCGCAAGCTCAGATCTTGGTCTTGAGCATGGCCTGGCTATCTAGTCTGCCAGCAGACGAGTTGAGGGATTTACCTCTCGAGCCAGATCCCAGTACTTTCAACTACTGGATCAATCGCCTGATGCCCTTTCTAGAGATTGACAATGAAGTGATTATTGTGTGTGCTAACAGGGCGGGTGAGGAAGGTGGGAAAAATCCCTGTGGGCAACTCGAGGAAGGTGTTCGATACGCTGGTACCAGCTGGATTGGAAAGATAAGTAAGGGGCGAGTAAGCGTCTGGGGCATGCTTGGGAGGCTTGAGGAGGGTCTACTACTGGCAGATCTTGAGGAACCATCAAGGCTCAACTTCCGTATTGCAAAATCTACTGCGACGACGAAAGAAACAATCCCCCAGGGGAACATCCAGGAATAATGGTCTGATTTCAAAGACTAATTGATGGTCTCAAAGGAACTGAACCTCAGATATCGTGGGATCTCCTCACCATGCTGGGTGGTGAGTCATGTCACCAGCAGTTGTCTCGTTCCCATACAACCTCCAGTATAAGTCACCAATGGGAGTCTCCTTCGCCCCCTCAGGTTTTCTGACTTGAGCAACCTGGTCAATATCTACAGCATTTTCATTTCGCCACTGCTCAAGCGCATCAAAGTTCGTACACTTCCTGTTCACGGAGAAGTCTGGAAATGGTTTCTCCTGTGTCTCGAGCCACATGTAAGTGGTCATGCCAGCGTCCGCTGAACACATCAGAGATTGCAAGATGATATCGGTGCAATGACGCAAATGAAGCCAGAAGATCTCGGAGTGCTTTCGCTTGGGCGGGCCTGTCTCAGGTCCGTACATCTCCAGATGGTATCTTTCACCATCCCAGTAATAGTCCTTGAAGGCTTCCTTGCGGATGGCATCGAAGCAGTGGATCTGATGGAAGACGTCCATGCCTCCAATATATGCTTCGTCTCCAAATCGAAAGAGCTCCTCTGGGTACTTCGCAGTCTTTGCCGGATCCTTCCCGAGCCTTTCTACTTGGTCGCGGGACAGGACAAAATTCCGCTGGATCTCGTAATTCTGCCATTCCTCATCGGTCTCTGGTCCTGGGGCACGCCTTCCAAGCAACGGTTCAGGGCCAGGAAAAAGGGTCCCCTGTACCTGCTTATCTACCAAGCCAATCTCCACGTCATCGAGGATTGGAGCTAGTAAATGAGTCAGTGAAAGCATGATATGTAAGCTGCGTGTGGCCATACAGTAGGAGGATACTTGCTTCAGAGCTTCGTTGAGCTGGTTTGAGGAGCAATAAGGTATACTGGCAAAGAGTATTACCGAAGACATGAAGATGAGAAGATTCGCTAGTATCAAGAAGTGGAGGTTGGGGATTGGAGAGATTCGGGGTAGCGACGTCTTTCTCTGGCCGTCACGATGATTGCATTCGGCTTCTTTGGTACTCGATTCAATATCAATACCCTCTGACGATCCCGGACTCGACGAGAGCATATGATATTCATTGTGGCTTTGACCATGGCTTTGCGGTTTCAAAGAATTCATATCGGGAAAGTAATGAATTGATCAGAAGGATTTTATCATATCAAAATTGCAGCTAAGATGTGATGTTTTCCAGCAAGATCCCTATTATGTTTTGGAAGAGGTCAAGCAAAGTATGGCATAGACAGACCTGAGGCAGGTAGGAGACCCTGATCTGGCGAGAGAAAATGTGGGTGTGATATTGAATGTTTCTTACGTCTGTCGTCACAGCTTTCCTCGCTTCTTGTTTCCATTCTCCTTCAACAAGCAATCCTCCTTGCTGCAAATATACGTCACATCTGGCGGTGTCTTGATCGGGAAAAGGGATGCACCGTTGAGACAGGATTTGCTCCCATGACCTTCCTCATGAGCTATAACGCCGAAGCATTTTTCATTCCAATCATTACATTCCCGATTTTCCAGACTGTCATCAAAGTGCGTCGGTCGTTTCAAGCCCATGCTGGCACCTTACAAAACGAGTTGGCGTATTGGATCCGACTTTCAAGCTCGCACAGCATTTCCTTATTCAATCGAGCCATAAATCATAAGCTCAAGCATAGAAACTCCACATTTTGTCAGGTAGGACTTTGATCCTACCGACTTCCAAACTTCCCTTTCCGTCAGGTGGGATTTTGATTCTACTGTACGGAATGTCGATCGTCAAAGCACGTCAATAACTCTATAAGCTGACTGGAAGAGGATCGAGGGCACGGACTCGTTTCCTTTGTTCAGCTAGGGAGCCTTGAGCATGACACAGTGAGTCCTGAGTGGAGCTTGTGATCACAGTCCCAGTACGAACCTTGGGAGTCTTGTTCACGTGCAGCAGAGGGACAAGACCTGCAGCGGGGTCTCCCAAAAAGCAAACCTCCTCTATGCGGAACATACTCGTCTTGGGTTGACCCTGGTTCCGGTAATCCTTTGGATCATAAGCATGATGTGACCGCTGCTCGTCACTCGCGTTTCCCCGCTGCACGAGAACCCCTAGTCTGATGCAACGATTTTCAAGAAGCACGTTGCGTCGAGAGTGAAGACTAGCCTTTGCGACCCGACGTGATCCTCTTCCTTGATCTTGAACTTCTTGACGTCAGGTGAAAGGCCCCTTTTCGCGGGTGTGGAGACGTCGCAGTCGTGGATCATAATGCCGATCAGATCGAGCCAGTCGGCCTTCGTGCTCACATGAATGGGATGATTAGAGGCCAGGGTGCCATATTCCAGCTTTCTCTACATACAACAAAGACCCTCGGAGAGACTTACCTTCGAAAAGCCGCTTCGGACTTTCACGCATTCCCAAGCCGCCGCATGAAGATCATCTACACTCGCGGTACATCACCTTGCATAAGGTCCTAGGCTTGCTAAGCCGAGTGCAATCGCTCCATATTCCAATCATACTTGGAGTTTACGTTCATGGCATGACTTAAAGCAAGCTGTTGACCTCTCTTTTCCCCCTCAATAGAAGCTGTCCTCTCCGCAGAAAAACCATTCGGAACTAGAAACCAACCCTTCAAAATGCTCGGACCCAGAATCCTCCTTCTCTTGACCGGCGCAGTGTCCCTGACTGTCGCTGCCCCCATTGACAAGGCAGAGGTATGATCCAATTTCTCATGCTCCAATCCAATAACGCCCCGAAATTGAGAGATCGTGGAAAGACTAAGCAAGAACAGTTGAGCAAACGTGTGGAGCTTTACCCGGCCCCGGACCTCGGACGGATCAAGGTCGACGACAATCTGGACAAACGCGTGGAGCTCTACCCAGCTCCAGATCTCGGCCGGATCAAAGTCGAGGATGACCTAGATAAACGGACGGAGCTCTACCCAGCCCCGGACCTTGGCAGGAACAAAGTCGAGGATGACCTGGATAAACGGACTGAGCTCTACCCAGCACCCGATCTCGGTCGGATCAAGGTCGACGATGAGGTTGAGTTGCGATAGGGCGCGCGCATTGACCATAACCTGGTGCTCTTCAAAGTGAAGGATCAGGACGAATAGGATCTTTAGGACAGGGGGGGCTCCTGCGGTCAGCGAGTAGTCATGCCGTCGAGACTGAGCTGGGGTCCATAGCTACGGATATTGCTTGCAGGTCTGACGGGATCCACCGGCCTCATCGTGAACTAAGAGGTAGACTAGCATTGAACGAGAAAGACTTGGATGCAACAAATACAATCGCTTGATCGGCTTGCAAACGTGTTCCATTTTGTGAATACCATATGAATCCAGTCCAATGAGCGCCTCGCGCTTGCTTCATTATTCAAAGCCTTCAGTCTCCGGAAGACCATGTATGTATATACAAGAATCCAAAAAGTTTTCGTCAAATCACCTCTCCGGGCTTTCATTCCTAAGCATCACACTGACCGGGATACTTCCTCACACTCGGATCATCGAGAGGATTGGGGATATACCCCTTATCGATCCCATCCTTGAACCCCCACCCGACCCCCAGAACCTCCTCGCTATCATCATTCCAGCTCCAGAAGAAGTACCCGCTCGTGTAGGCCTCGAACACCTCCAGCTGCGCCTCCACATACCTCCGCACATCGTCAATCACATCGGGCGTCCAACCCTCGACCTGCATGGTCGCGTTGGTGGCCGGGTTGAACTCGCCCACGTAGATGGACATGTGCGAGTGGTTGATCCCCGCCATGTCGTACCCGCGCTGGCAGGCCGCTTGGATGTGCTGCGCCTGCGTCATCTGCTGCTCGCACGGGCAGGAGAGCTCCGACATGCTCTCGGCGACGCTGAAGACGCCCTTGGTCGGGGAGAGGGATTGCGCGGTCGATTCCCAGGTGGCTGGGGAGGCGGCGGCGTCGGGGGCGACGACTTGCAGGTTGGGGTTCGCGGCGGCTTGCTTGATGGTGGCGAAGGCCTGCTCTATGAAATCTTGTGATACCGTGTTGGCGCTGCTGACGGGAAGGGCCACGGGCGAGGAAAAGATCTCGATGGCGGTGACGGTGTCGGCATAGGCGGCGGATCCGTATTTGGTGGCGATGGTCTCGAGAATGGAGAGGGAGTGGGATTGGGCTTCGTCGGCAGAGACCTCGGCCACGGTGGTTTGTGTGCTGTCCGTGTTGCTGACGTCGATCCAGACTTTCATACCGGCCGCTTGGGCCCAGCCCACGGCCTTCTCTAGGTAGGCATCTGCACCTTGCTTGTACGGGGTGCCAGAGTTGTCGAAGGCCCAGTACCCGACGGGGATCTTGATGGCGTTGATGCCGTATGATTTCAGTAACTGTACATCGGACTCGTTGAAATAGCTGTCCCAGTGGTCCGCCAGTTTTGATGCCGACCCCGTGAGCGAATCAAAAGTCCACTGATCGACAGCGTCTGCAGCGCTGAGAAGATTGGCATTCAGTGTGGTGTCGAGGAGAAGCCAGCCCCCAATGTTGACGCCACGTAAGAAGCCTGCGTAAGGAGTGCTTGATGCAGCCGAGCTCGCAGTGCTTGCTACAACTGATGTCGGACTGCTGGTGGCTGCCGCAACAGCGGAAATATCTGATGTGACTTTGGGAGCGAGGCCGGAAGAAGCAGCCAAGATGGAACTGTTTGCCTGTCCAGTGGCATAGACGGAAGCAGCTGATGAAGCTGATGTGACCTTGGGAGCCAAGCCGGAGGAGGCAGCCAAGGTGGAACTGTTGGCCTGTCCGGTGGCAAGGGCGGAAGCAGACGCGTAAAGTCCAGTGCTCGCAGCGGTCCCTGGGCGGGTTCCTCTGCACTTACTGCGAACGGCAGTACCTGATGCCGTTGCATTTTCCATAGAGTAGGCAGTCCCAGATGCAGTGGAGAGACTCAAGGTGGGAAAGATGGTGCTGGATGTAGTTCCAATGGCTGACGTCGTTGCAGCAATGGATGGTTCGGTAGAGGTCAGGAACAACGAAGTATCCTTCTTTTGATGATGGTGATGGTGCCTGTGTTCGTAATGATGCCATGGTGATGCACTGGCAATGGCCGCACAGGCGACCAACAAAGAAAGAGCTGCAATCATGGTGACTTTCGGGTCGATGTCAACGGATACTCTATCAACGAAGGTACTGATTCAAGGCGAGGTCTGGCTCTAGCTTTGTGGGGGGGAAATCGTGTGTGATTCCAGGAGCACTTTTTCAGTTAGAGAAAGACAAGGGCAACGAACGGACGACAGTATCCAGACTGTCAATGTAAGGAGTGTGGTATAATTTGAAAGAAAGGACGCAAGCAGGAGCAGCAGATCAACAGCAGCAGGAAGACTGAACAGAACTCGCAAAACAGAAAGCAGGACGAGCAGATGGGGCATATCATCATTAGCGTAGATCATTTTCACCACAAGTCGAGGCTTGTCCGGACCGTTGTCAGGGGCAAGGAGATTGGAGCAATTCGACTTGTTTCTCGAATCTCGATGCTGGGATCCGACTGCAATTTGCGTACGGATGTTTAATGTCATTTCGATGATAGCTTGGAGCCCCTTGCTGGCTGCCAGCATGGCCTGCTAGGCTGTTTCACATTTCATATTGCCCAATGCACGCTAGAGCCAATCGGGGGGTTTTTAATCTCGCCTCTACTGTTCAGCCACATCCGGAACTCCTTTGAGAGCTCTTATCCTGACGTTGAATCTGCCCCTCGTCGCGGGTGTCTGCACCCTAGTCGCGGGTGAGATTAAGTATCATGATAGTATAAGACCAATTCCAAGATCTGATTTACAGGGTTTGTGCTCCTCATCCCGTACATATCCCATGGTATAAGCTATAAGATCGCGTGGTTTTGCTTCTTCCTACGCAATTGCGCCGTCTACAAGATTCGGTAGCCGATACTGATCAAGTCCAAATCAGCAGGGAAGAACATATATGTACCTCCTCATTCCACCATCAGGATTGTGTCATTCATTGCCTCTATAGATCTCAGAAGGAACAGTTGCAGTGAAGAATGGATGAATCCAAAATGCATGTTAGCCTATTCCTCCTCGTTGATAATCAGAAACGCGTCCTGCTCGCAAAAGTCTCAATATGCAAAGGCTTCTCCCACTGGTTTCTGGCTCTTGCTGGAGACCCTTTCAATCATCTAGAAGCCCATCCCACATGACTAAAATGATGATTTCTGTCCTTGTCCACAAGGTGTAATGTGTTATGTGTTATGTGTTATTCACTTGGCCCGAATCCGCGTCATCACCACGACCACTAGCAGTTCTATTTTCTCCCTGACTTAGACCTCTCAGGTCGCAGCACCCTCAAACAACAGAAGGTCAGGAGCCACCAGAAGATCAAATGAATTACACAGGCTTTGTAGAGGTTGACGAGGGCAGCCTATTTTGGAAGGTCACAGGGCCTATCCAGCCAACCTATGGCAAAGGTTGTGCGCAGCCCATGCCGAAGGAAGGCCCTGTGTCCAAAACCGAAACAAGACCTACCTTGCTATTCATCCATGCGGCCATCGCAGATCACACCCTGTGGAAGGATCAAGCTCATTATTTCAACACCAAGGGTTGGGCTTGTGTGGTGTACGACCTGATCGGATACGGCCAATCTATCGCGAATGAGCAATACCTGGCATCGAAACCAAAGCCAAAGATCAAACACTACGAGCACACCCTGGCGATCACGAGGGCCCATTTTGATCTCATGGGCAAGGATTATTTCGGTGACATCCGCAACCATAGATACATCATCGTCGGACTGAGCTATGGCGCATCCATCGCTCTGGATTTTACCCTCGCGTACCCTCATCACGTCCATGGCTTGGTGATTTGCGCTGGCGGCATTGGAGGCTACGAGCCCGAAAACAGTCCTGAAGAAGACGACATGTTTTCGACGTTGAAGGAATGCATCAAGAAGGGAGACATCGAGAACGCAGTGCGGATGCTGGTGCGAATCTGGGGAGACGGCACCAAGGCTAACCAGTACCGACTCAGCGCAAGGCTTCGCAGCAGGTTGGCCGACTGGTGTCGGGCCATCATCACGAGCGAACTGGAAGGAACCGGTGGCTGCAGGCTACCTAGCGAAGAATGGAGCGTGCCAGGGCTACCAGGCCGCTGGTATGCTGCCCAGTATCTGCACACCGTGAAAATCCCAATGCGGATTGCGAATGGAAAGTATGATGAGACTGCCACCAGACAGTCGATGCTGTACTTGGCAGAGCAGAGACAGAAGACCGGATCGTACAAAGAGTTTCGCACCGGTCATTTGATCAACTTGGAGCTTCCGGATGACTTCAACCGATGGACGGACGAGTTCTTGCAGCAATTCATCAAGAAAGACTGAAGGGATGGAATCTCTAGGGCAGTGGGGGTTGAAACTTGAAAGGGAAAAGTTACGAGATGTGGAGCAGATGATCACTGTGGACTTGTCCCAACGAGCTTGTCCCAAAAAGTCATTGACGCGTGGTCACATGAGACCTGTTGTTGAGTGGGAGAGAGAGCCTTGAGAGGGCAATGAGAGCTGCAGATGACCGCGTTCGGCCAGGATGGTGTGCAGCGATTTTCATGTAACCGCTGTCATTGCTATGGAAGTATGCAAAGCTTACTCGTATTTGTTCCGAAACAGCAGATCCATCATCCAACATTCCAAGATTTGCAAAATGTTGATGCTTCTGACTCTAAATTTTTGGCTGCAGGACGTCGGTATTCTACATCATTTGATGCGTATGGCTCCCAAGGCGAATGGCAACGAAGCTCCCCGCTTTGTTGGCTTAGCGTCAAGGCTAAAGAATACCTCTAGAACCTCATCCTCTTGCATGAGGTACTCGATCCGTCTGGATCCCTCTTCAAGAGCCTTGATAAGCCTTGAATCTGGCAGTCTTGAGCAGTCCCGGCTTGTAGCTCAAATCAGTGGTCCCCAAGGTGCCCATCATCAGAGCAAGAACCCTCCCTGATCCACGCCTGCTTCCTATACAGGAGTGCGATTGTTCGCAAACCTGCTGCAGCTCCTCTTCGCGTCCCCTCAGAGCGCGTAAGTTTATCATACTAGCCTTCTCGTCGCAGCGACTGCTTCCGCGTGTCAGAAGGGTAGGTAGCCACCCTTGACGTTTGCATACATATAATCGCGCCTCGTCAATGGTACTTGTGGCGCCTGCACAGCCTTTGCGATGCTCCACCCCTCGTGACACTCCCTTACCATACCATTGGTACACTAAGCGCACGATAGCACAGTGTACTTGTTCGACTTCTCTCGTACCACTGGCAGTCCTGCGGCACTCTGCTTGCGTCATGTGTTGAGTGGCTGCTGACTTTCTCTAGAGCATTTCCCCGCTTAGTATCCATTCCTCTTCGACTTAAGTCCCATACGATCTCCTCTCCCCGGGACCCTTTGCTGGCAAGACCCTTGGAGGAGAGCCAGTAACATCCTTTGCCACTGCTGCCGCTGTTGCGCTGTCAAGCGCTCGCTCTAAACCCATCCCTGACGGCGCAATCACACACTATGGAGCGGATCGGGAGCAACATAGAGCCTCAACTGCAAGAGATGCACACACAGAAACCATCGAACAAACGGAAACGAGAATCCCCGGGCATAAACGGCCGCACGCTGAGACCGCCGCCTTCACCCGAGAATGCCCACCAGGAGATCGCTTCCTCAGCGGACCAGTTGCACGCCAATTACTTCGCTCAACGGAACCATAGTCTCGACAACATTCAGGATGAGGTAGCTCATCACGTTGCAAACGCCAATGCCAGTGCCAATGCCAATGCCAACGGATCATCCTCCACCGCGGCAGCCGCTCTAGCCGCAAGTATGCCACAATTGACGGTGCCGCAACCGACGGAGCTGTCCTTCCAAAACGCCAACCCTGCCAATGATCCAAACCCGCAGATGGACTCTTCCTTTGATATGGGTCCAGACAGCCACCAAGCAAACCCTGAGGGTGCTCCCTATGATATGAACATGTACACCGGGGTCAATGGCGACCAAGGGCAAAATATGGGAGGCTCTGCAGGGAAACCTGCGGTAGGCACAGACGAATGGCACAAAGTTCGCAAAGACAACCATAAAGAAGGTACGGGTTTTCCGATCCTGCACCCCTGCTGCATCCAGCTGTTCTAACGTTATAATTATAGTGGAGCGTCGACGGCGGGAGACCATCAATGAAGGTATCAACGAGCTTGCCAAGATCGTTCCCGGTTGCGACAAGAACAAGGGGGCCATCCTCCAGCGGGGAGTGCAATACATAACACAATTGAAAGACAACGAGACTCGGAACATCGAGAAATGGACGCTGGAGAAGATGCTTACTGATCAAGCCATCGCCGAACTAACGTCAAGCGTGGATAAATTGAGGGAAGAACTCGGTAAACAGCAGCGAGAAGCTGAAAGATGGAAAGCAAGGTGTGAGGCTGCAGGTGTGGACACCAAGGGTGAGGATGCCAGTGCAGAAAACGGTCGAGGCAGATGACGATTATGCTATTTGGTCAGCCAGCGTTCCACGGTTGATATAACCTCCTATTTTCCAGCGATCAAAGTCGCATTATTGCTCTCCGCCGATGACGTTCACGATTCAAGACGGCGATACGACCCACGATGGGCCTGATCTGATAAACAAGGCGATTTCACAGGAATGCACTCGAACAATGCCGCTTTGCGCCTCGGACCATGAGACGGCCAGAATCATCGGAAGCGCGACTGGCGCTCCCCGGTACATATGATGGGATCCAGGGGTTGGTCCGCTCGACGGACCGGGCGCTGGCAAGGACGGCTTACTACCATGGCGAAGCCAGGTGTGTGAGTATTGACCAAGCGATACCACAATTATTCTAGGGATCTATTACGGGAGTTGACCTTCTGTCATGTCTCGCGGGCCATTGAGCCGCAATTTGAATCATATAATAACAGCAGAACCGCCCAAAGATCAAGCTTGAGTAGCTCAATTGAGATCAGGTGCCTCATCAAGTTAGCCCAAAGAATAAGATTTACTGCTCCAGCTTAGATGCTCAACAAGCGTGAACAATTAGGCATCCATCTGAAAACCAAGTATTAATTCTTTCCGACCGAGCTGCACTCCTGGCTACTGACAATCCGTTCCTACCCAATCATGTCGATGGCAACAGTCAATCTTTCTATCTATTCAATACCCATCTTCTACATACTCGTACTCGCACCGCACGCCTATGCCGTTGGCTTCATCAAGCGTGCAAACAAGGGTAGATACGATTCGGCCAACGCACATGGCCAAAAGTTCCAGACTTCCATCCAGAAAACAGTCCCTCCAGAAATCCTAGCTCGTTACGAGCGGGCTGAAAGGGCTCACAAGAATGGTGAATACTCCAATATCCTCGAAAGATGGATGACCAAGACCAGAATATGTCGTTGGACTAAAGTAGTTGTTTCCTTCAGGCTTTGAAACATTTGGCCCCTTTGCGGCATCGGTGGTCTGTGGCAATATGGCACACCTGGATCCCAAACCCCTGAATGTCGCCTGTGGAATCTTTTTGCTGGCCAGAGCGGTACATACCATAGCTTACATCAATACCACCAATCCCCGATACGCCTACTTTCGTTCTGTCATGTGGGGAATTGGTGTGTTCTGCTGTTTGTATCTTTTAGTGAAGGCAGGAAACGTTATGGCCACGAGTCAACAATGAGCACTAGGTTTGATACTGCTAGAGCTTCACACTGGCCTGGCCCTTCAAAAATGTGACTTCATCTAGGTTAGAAGCCATATCTCTAGACATCTATTGCCATAGGATCAAATTAAACATCTACTCCATGCGTTAACTGTCAGATCCTTCAACCACAGGCTAACCTAAGCATGTCAGCCTTGTACATGGTATCGGCACAAGGCGTTCCCGGGGGCAGCTCGGGTGCGCCTCTGCCGCTCCGCATGATTATTATTGTGTGCTTTAGCTTGGTCACGACGTCCAGCTCGTAGCTTCCACAATAACACGTCCCCCCCCCTTTCCCTTGATGACAATAATCTATCTTCAGAACCGGGCTTCTTGAAGCCCTGCAACTGCTGTAAACCGCGATTCTTACCCCTGACTTTGATGGGTCGGGCAAAGCATCGTTCATTCCAGCCGATATGGCGGGTGAGCCTGAAGAAGCCAACATTGAACTCCTCACGGGCATCACGGGTCTCCCACGGACAAATGCCATTAGATGGTTAAAGGTCCACAAATATCCGAGTGGTGACCTCTGATATAGTGGCTGACTCTTCTATCTCGACCCAGGCGAATAACAATGATTCGAACAATGCAACAAACGCCTGGCTTGACTCTGGCATGGCGCCGCTTCCACCGCCTCCAAAGCCTCCGGTTTGCTTGATCATGCTACACTTGTCGAGCTTAGTCTGATAGCTGGATAGCAGAAAGACGTCTACTCGGAAAACGATTTCCATTCGGACAGGGCTGGTAGTGGTCCACAAACCCAGATGGAGGCCTGTAGGTACCAAATGCCGTGTCAGCTCGCTGGGTCGCATCTTGCGAGGCCATTGACAAGACTCTGATCATCATGCTTCCTACCTACAGCGTTCGGGACCAACCAGCCTCAGACCTTAAGCCCAAGCGTCTTCAACAATGTACCCCCAACTAGACCCTCGTCGAGGGTAAGCAACACTCGATCAGGGCAAGTCTACGGCCCTGGTAAGCCTGAAAGTTCACCTACCTGACGACGTCGCGGCTGACTCTTGCAATAGAGAACAACCCAGAACTGCCAGGAGTGGAGACGTATGAGCAGCAGCTGAAGAGAGCGACAGAAATGTCCCTGAACGATAGTCAGAAATTCCCCGGACAGGAGTCTGGCGTAGCATATGGAAATCAACATTTCGGTCCTGCGAGAAATGAGCACTACGACAACTCGCAATGGGCCATGACGATCTCGGAGCCTCATACGCAAGAGATTCTCCTAAGTCCTGACCCTCCCGATCGTGAAAGAATGGCAGGTACCCCTGCTTTCTTGAAGCCGTCCTCCACCAACCCGATTCTGCCCGCGCTCCTTAAGATCCTGCATGAGATCCCGATCGCGAGGGAGGCTCTTCTGAATCGTAACTACACTTTGAGCGATTATGGGAGGGAGCCAGATTGGTGGGATGGCACCCCAATCAAGGCACTTCGCGTGGTCAACATCGACGAAGACAAACAAATCTCGGCTTCAGACGACCTGATTTACGAAACCCAGCGATTGATGGCTTTCTTGGACCACACTGATAGAGCGTATGGTAGCGTAGACGCACATGCAAGGCTGCAAACTGCCTTCCCATCCAGCGACGGTCCCGCTGCCGACTTCTTTACAGCTTGGTTCAAGGCCACAGAAGCCTCTACTAATGACTCCAGCCTTGCGAGCATCTTTAGCTCTCGAGGCTGCCAACGTCCAATTGGCGAGACTGAGCCGACAACGAAGAAAGATTTTGCGTCATTGCAGGTCGACGTGGATGTCGCAACTGCTGGTCAAGACAAGTCGCTGTACGACGCTATCGATGAATTGATCTGGACAGGGTTTGGGGCGGGCGAGACGTACCTGGACCGGCTGGGAGATGTGTTCACGATGGAAGTCACCAACAAAGTGTCCGGTAATGGTGGTCTGGGCGTCAGTATCCCTCCCATCTGGTACGCCGACAGATACCTTGAATCTGCCATTCCCGAGGCAAAGAAAATGATGGCTCGAAAGGAAGCTATTGCTGCTCATTCGAGTGATGCGGATGATGTACAGAAGAAGATGCTGAGCTATACCACCCCTGACAATGGAATTGAGCTGAGCGCGATGGACCTTGTCACCAAGACGGCAGAATATCTCCAGCAGACACTTGTTCTGAAGGACGCATCCGAAGCTGGCCATTCTCGAGACGCCGGGGTTCCCTTTGAGAGACTTGCCAACGCACTGGAAGAACTCAATAACGTCAATGCTAGAGTGAGTGACCGGATGAAAGGTAAAGGGCCCTCTTCCTCCAAGTTGTGTTGTCGGGTAACTCAAGGGATATTTTGTAGGATTTGAGGAAATCAAAGCGAGCATATCTGACCGTCTGAAAGAGGCTTCGAACTACTACAAAGAGCCCTCTGACGTACCAAACCATCCTCCTACCCACAAATACACCCTGAGCGGCGTTTCGAGTAACCCGCATACCGTATACACCCTCGAAAAGGATCTTCCTGAGGATGAAGATGACATGCTCAGCTCGTCCGCTCAAGACTGGCAATGGTGGAAAAGCGAGTACATAACCAGCTCGAGCACCCCTGTGAAAACGACCAGGGTCTCCGAGGCAGAAGTACTTACCAGTGCAAGCATGGAATCTAATCGGGCACTTCTCGTTTATGCCAGCGAGCTAGCTGTCTCCTACAAGGCCCAAGAATTGCCCGCTCAGCTCAAGAACTTCGTCCGGGCGGACAACCTCGCCTTCGAGGATGAGCTTCAGACTTTTAGAGCCCAGCAACAGACGGCGTTCAGGGATGACTATGGATCCGTATCTTCGCCCTCGAAGCGCAAAGCGGCCAGCGACTCGGATCTGGAGGTCGAGTACGAACGATCGCCGCGACAGCCATCCGATGATGATATGGCAAGTCAGGATTCCAGCCCCTTCGACCCACATCCGCTCAAGGACGACAGTGACAGCGAAGAGGACGAGGAAGAGGGGGAGCTCTGGGCCAGGCCCCAGCCACCTCGGATGCGGGAGTTGGCACCCAAGCCTGCGGCGAATTCTACTTCAATCGAGCCGGAGATGCAGGAGAGTGGTGGAACCGGGAGTGGGTTGTTGAAGGGTGTGGGTCAGAGGTATGAGTTGGGCTCCTACGAGCCTGAGATCAGTATGGACGATGTCGAGCCTGGAGAGGAGGAGCAGGATGGTGATCATAAACGTCAGACCTGATTGAAGCTTCACGCCGAGTCTGACGTGCTACTCCAAACGAAGTTGCTAGGAAAGAGGGGGCGTCGAATCGCTCTGGTGGAGGTGGTGGGTCGGACGCTGTGTTGCATCATCTTGAGCGTGCATTGCAGGAGCAGCTTTGTCTGCATTGGCTGGCATTAGATACTTATACCCCCCTTGCGAGCGTCAGTGTTCTTCAAATCAAAACAATACCAATCGAAGCTCTGTTGGCTTCCGTCCTTGGTTTCCAGACACGTCACTGAAAGACCACCCTAATGCCATGATTGATTATGTAGTGCCCTTACAACAAGCACGACACTGGTATTAGCAATGCCTCCCAAGAACACTATCAGTACCAGGCGAAAACAGTGCATCGTCAGCAATAGAGAATGTACAAGTAAAATCAATGGAGTAAGCTCTAATTCACATGGGTATCTCAAAACGAACCAGGTCAATCCCCCAAATACAAAGGGGCGTACTGCTGTAGATCACCACTAATGCATTCCCCCCACCCTTCTTTCTCCACCATATACATACATCGGGCTCGCTCACCTGTTCCACAAACACTCACTCAGCACCAACAGCTGATCGCTCAGGTCCCGCTGACTCTTCACCTGCACCTCCCGCACCCCGCTCAGCGTGCCCTCCTTATACCACAGCTCCACCAGCGTCTTCAGCTCCTCGAGGTCGAACCCTCCCAAGCCGGCCCCCGCCTGATCTTTAGCCCGGGAGACGACGCTGTCGGCGCCTTCGAGGAAGAGGTCGTAGTACTGTCCGGCGCGGATGAGGTCGGCGCTGCTGTCCGCCGTCGTCGCCGGTGCTGCCATCGTATCTGGAGAGGAGGAGGAAGATAAGGAAGAAGAAGAGGGAGAGGAAGAGGAATCGATGGACTTGAGATTCTGCGACAGCACGAGGATGTTGAGCTGCATCCGGCCGCAGCCGTGGGTGTTCATGCCCCTCTCGATCCGGCCCGCCTTGGCGACGAGGTAGCTGTCAATCAGCACTGCCAATCCCTGGACGATGAAGTTGCGACTTGGTGGGGCTAGGTGGGTCGATAGGGTGTCGACCGTGGAGAGGAGGTCGGCGTTGAGGGAGAGGATGGACGGGTCGGGGTCTTGCGCCGGTTGGGCGAGGAGGTAGGGCGCCGCCATGGTGCGGGCGAGCATGTGGATCACGCCGAGTCGGATATCCAGGTGGAGCGTGAACAGGGCGGTCGTGCCGAGCTCGCGGATGGAGGAGAGGATGCTGTCGAAGGCGGAGGCGATTTCGGGGGTCATGGGGAGGTAGATGGGTGCGTTGTCGTCCTGGGGGTTGGTGCTGGTGAAGAGGGAGAGTTGACGCGCGTGCAGGGATTTCTGGGAGTTGGTGCGCCTGTGCGAGGCTGCTTCGGGGACGAGCCGACGCAGTTCCTGTAGTTTGCTTGCCAGCCATTCCATGCTGTTGTGGATGAGGCACAGTGCTGCGACCGATCTCCTATCAGAAATTATATCGATCGGCTCCGGCGAGCTTGCGTCGGTCTTTGCAAGCAGCAAGCTGACCTCCTGGTGAACAGCGGCATTGATTGACTCGTTCGCGTCGACATTGTACATTTGCCGGCAGACGTCTCGAACGTCAGCCGAGTCTGCTAGGACAGCGGCAGGCTTTGACCGGAGATCCCCTTCCTCCTGCATCTTGGGCCGGCGAACGAGCATGCGGTACCATTCGCAGCACTTGTCATAGTAAGCTAGTACCTGGGTAATGATTAATTGGGTCGATGTCAGGTCGGGAGGAATAGTGTCGAGAAGCTGGCAAAAGGATTTGATCAAGAAGAAGAAGGTATAAGAGCCCTTGAAGATGGGTTGACTGGCGTGCTGCGTCCATTGCGGATCCTGCTGAAAAGCTTCCAGATCAACCAAGCACTGGGTACACAACTCTGTGACGGTGTCTTCAAGTTGAGGATGGAAAACATTGATCAGGAATTCATCCAGGAAGGAGGTCAGTGTGCTCATCGCGATGCCAGCATCGTGAGGTACAATGTCCTTCAGTCGTTGAAGGAATGAAAGGGATGGCGGAAGCAGTGAGCCAATGTTGAAGACGTTGGGATCAACAAGCAGCTTGTGGCCTGCAGGAGGTCCATCATGGCTTGGTCCTACCGAGGACTGAGGAGCCCCTGATCGTCTCTGAGATTTAGATACAAGCCCAGGTACGGAAATTTCCAGTATTTGATCTAGATCACGTTGGTCCTTGGTTAGATCGGCGGATTTGAGGTCAATATCAGATAGTTTGAAAACCCGCTGCAATGGTCAGTACGTTGCAACAAGGTGAATGAGTGAGCCTACCTTATTCTTCTCTCTGCCATTCTTCTGGAACATGTTGCCGTCTGCAGCAGGCTGTCGACCGAGGCGATAGGCTTGACTGCCGTCAGTTGCGAGATAATCGTGCAGCAGTGATCGTATCTGCGACTGTCAGCAACCATTCAGGCTTCAGGGCGAGCCCATTGAATCATGCTCACCTCGCTCTGGTATAGCTTCCACATTTCCTGAAACCCTCGAGTGAGATTTTGTGATTGCCCTAACCCATCACGTTTGACTATCCCGGACACAGCTTCATGAACCGCCCGATGACCCTCTGCAATAGCCTCGAACTTGGAGTACAATGTCCAGAGGAGATCATCCAGGATATCGCTGCGTCCCAACTTCTTATCTGGTACAATGGCTACTGAGCGAGTCTCGAGACCATTCGCAGCTCGCGCACTGGAACCATGGCGAAGATCAACCTCCATATTCGTCCTATCCACAATGGCAAAAAGCTCTATTGGTAAACGCTGCTCCAGTCGGTCTACTGTGGCATCCAAATGGCCCAATCTGTTCAAAGACTCTATAAGAACGTGAAGGTAGTGAAAACTATCTGCTTCCGGACTCTGAGACACGTCATCTTCCAGGGGTTTTGAAGCATCCAGGTTGTCCAGAAAGCGATACAATGGCCGGCCCCAAGTGTTGGGAAGCGCAGCCGCCTCCTGAGCAGCAGCAGACCCATTCGTCTTATCTCCAGTGTAGGGTTTCCATCGATCCTGACAGTAAGGTGATTTCAGATAGAGGTGATCGTGAAGCTCCTCTATTAAGATATCCGTTAATGAGGTCTCTTGATTGCTGAAGTATATCCGTAGATCGGTCAGAGCCCCGATGTTCTCCATTTCTGGCCTTCGAATCATGCGTAGCGCGCTCTGCAACAAGTCGACCGCAGGGAGAAAGTGCTTGTCTGATATCCTGGCATCTAATTGCTCCGGTATGAGCTGGAGCTTCTCGATCTGGCTCAAGACTTGCAGCATATCATCGTAATGCTGAGAAGATGATCCCAATGCCTTGAGTTCGGGTTTCGTGACCATCAAGTTGGTTTTTGCACCGTGTACCGAGTCCTTCAACGCCCTCACACGATTTTGAGAAGTCTGAATACTAGCTTGAATACTGTGGAAGGTGCCGATGGAGCTATTGAAGCCTTGATGGTGCTCGTTGACAATAGCTTTCAAGGCTTTCTGCAAGTACTTGCTGGTCTTTTGGAAATCTTGATAATCGTTTCCCCGACCAAGAGAGCTGTAATCCATCAATTGAAGCGCGACATGCACGGGCACGCAATCCTCTGAGGTCATGATGTCCCAACTTTCGTTTATGTGAGCTAGAATATCTTCAATCTGTTTGCGCCCGGGCCCCCCGCCATGTAGCTTCGATAGATCCACGCCCCGACCCCCCCTGTCCCGACTACGACTGGAGCTATATTCATCGGTATCTCTTCTCCCTGAAGCGAAGTGACCGAAGCCTCCTGCAAAGTCATCTGGCGGACGACGGCGGAAGGAGGTTGGAGGCTGTTGGGGCTCGGCATCAGGTGGAGCAGAAGGCGGCCCATCGTAGAAACCTCCATAACCTCCTGCTCTCCTCTGGCGGCTCCCAGCTGGACTTTCTTCTGGGCGATCATCGGCATAACGATTGGATCCGTAAGCCCCGTTGGTTTGACCATTGCGGTAGGACATGTTGGAGCCGTCGAGCCGTGTTCAAGGGCAGCCGTGGCATGATCAAGGGCTAGATCTGACGCAGTTCCACCAAGACCATCGTGGGCAAGGAACGGCTAAGTTATGGTAGATAGCTGGCGTCGAAATCAGAGCTAACTGTACCGTGGGACTTCTCCTGGGCTAAAGTTGCATCAATATCAATATAAAGTCCCAGGCGGGCGCCAGCCCAAGAATGGACCGGCCCGCCCAAAAACCCCTTATATTTTCTAAAATAGAACCTCCACCTGTCAAAGTCTCCCACACATCATTATCGTCATAGAGCATCAAGAAGTTACGTTGGGTATTGAGTAGCTGGAAAAAAATAGGTAGTTCTATTGGGGTATCAATTGCTGCATCTATCGTCATCATCATCACTGGCCATGTTACCTTGATCCATCTAGTTCCCCACTTTCGGCGTCATGACCTCTCTAAGACCACTCCTTTTTGGTGTCTTTCCAGCTACCCAGATGTCTTTTGGTGTGTTTGCCACGTTCCGTCCACCAACCTGCCCAAGCAACCTTGCTGCCGCAGGGGTCAATCCACCTCTCTTTTCCACACGAGGGCTGCTCATGAACTTCGGGGTTACCGGGGTTTTTAGATCCAGATCCCGTTTTGCCGCTGGAACGTGGCGCTTACTTCTCGCAACTTTGTCGACCATCCGATGATGGAGTGCCTCTCTCTTGCTGCTTTCGGAGAGCTTGAAGGGGTTTGGCGTGCTGTCGCCGTTTCCCTCCAATAGCCGGTCCGAACCCGACGGAAGAGTAGGATGTTCTTCAGGTTCTTCTGAGTCCACGAAAGCATAACCCCTTACCCTCGGCGTGGAAGCGCCGGAGAAGGATGCCTCAGAAGCCGAGGGCCGTGGCCGCCCCGCTATGGCATCTTTCACTGCCGAAAGCGATGGCGATGGAGGGATTGGTGCCGTTTCTGCTGATTTGTGAGGCAGACGCGTATTGTCGTACGCAACAGCTTTGGGTGGAGCTGCTGAAGTTTCTTCGTTCCTTTGCATCACCGTTTGGACTGTATCTGGCAGTCCCTCAGGGGTAAACATTAAGTTGTTATCTGGCTGGCCAGCCCAAGTCTCTGGCATTGCCGCCCTTGTATCTGTGGCAGTGGCTTTCGCCAGCGCCTTGTTATTGTTCTGTTCCTCTGTTGGGCGTGATTCCGCTAGCAGTCGTTCGCGTTTTCGGTGTGCTATTTGGCGGGCAGCGGGAATCTTATTGCCAGCCCACATCCAGGCATATCTCTCGGCTTTCTTGTGGTTTTGCTTATCAACCAGCTTGTAGAAGCTCTCGTTGTCCTCGCTGGTATATTTTTGCTGAAACGCACCCAGGTTCATGTTTGTATTGACTCCAGACCTGAAAGCTGTAGATTGCGGCCTATGTGGTGTGCCATTTGATACCTCGGAGCTGGGAGTCTCTCCTTGCGACGCTTTTGGTGTCTCTTGGACTCTCGAAGCTGCCGGTGTCGTCATACTTGTACCTCGTCGTCCACGTAGCCGACGGCCATCTGGCCCAGGTGTCATCACATCCTGAAGATTTTGCGTGGCAGATAAGATCCAGTCCTGATCTTCCGACGCTGTAGCGTCTAGGTATTCTTGCTTGGATTGGGATTCTAGAAGACCTGGAAAGAAATCTCGAGCGATGATATGGGATAGAGCATCCGAGTACTCATCCTCGTCCAAAATTTTGACTGGTCTTTTTATCCGTTTTGAAGGTGGTGGGGGCGGCATCATCGACGTATCCGAAGATCGCTTGGCCAGCGCCAACGACGGCGAAGATGATGCCATACTGAATGCGAACAAGGAGGTCAGCGAGTCTCAGGTGTTCGGCATGTATCAAATGGTTTGGCTCAAAAGAGCCGCATTCGTGTTCGGAGAATCGGAGCCTTCAGGCGGGAGGATCTAGGGAGCTAGTCCCAGTACACTTAAGCCAGAACCTAAAGATGAAAATTACGATACGCGCTTTATGCTTGTATCGATGCTGTGTCACGTGTAGGGTTTTTTCCGAGGCCCTGAAATGTAAATATTGAATATCTGGTAGGCGGCGACAGTGGTTGCATAAAGTATCCTAGAATGGGTTCAACTGTCATCAAGCAAATGCCCTTTGTGTATTTTCACATATCTCTCGTAACCAATGATACTCTCTTGGAAGAGTCCTCGCTGGCTGAACCG
The DNA here is from genome assembly GCA_001956345.1 of Ramalina peruviana. Classification (NCBI taxonomy): domain Eukaryota; kingdom Fungi; phylum Ascomycota; class Lecanoromycetes; order Lecanorales; family Ramalinaceae; genus Ramalina; species Ramalina peruviana. Next base: position 275,824 of record MSTJ01000003.1, on the reverse strand, counting down.
GCCATCGACATGATCACAGCGCGTACTAACCTCGACTCAGCCTTGCAGCAATACCTCGGGCTCACTGGAACAGCAATACCCATTGATCTGCTAAAAATTGAAGGCAGAGACGTGTGGATTAGACTTCCTAAGGAGGACGGATCTGCCGTTCAGGGTTGCCTCAGTCAATGGACAGGCAGAGATGGGAGCGTCACGTGGCGAATCAAAGCCAAAGCTAATGTTCTTGGACAGCTGGCTGCTGGCGATGGACGGTCACATTTTGCTCCTTGATGGCTTTTCACTTCTACAGATCTTGAAGGTCATCAATGCTGTGAGAGATATAAGAATCTACACGCCCCAGGTACTTGGTAAATGGCAAGGGAAGATCGGTTGCCAAAAGCACGTTATGCAAAAAATGCCGCCAACATTATGCCGCTTGAACGCACAAGATATCATCAATTGCTCACTCGTAGCAGCTCGGTTCACATCATCGACATCAACGAATTTTGTGCATAGGCCTATGTCTTGTCAGCAGTGAAAGGACAAAGGCATCGAGAATACTGACCATCGGCTTGATATCCGGGTGGGGAACGGCATCGAAATTATGATAATTTAGCTTGTATTCCGGTCCGATGTTGATGTAGGCGCCCTTGTTCTCCGTACTGTCGCAGTACTTCGGTGCCGAAAAGACGGTGATGCAGCGGCCATCATGCTCGACTTCATAGCCTTCCATGCGAACCTCATGGCTTCGAATGACGGCGTCCAGTCCATTTGCCTCGCAGAATCGCTTCGTCACGTCTGGCCCGAATTGCATGCCCACGCCTCGCTTGCTGGGGCCACGACCTGGGTTGGGCTGAGGGTCTGTCCAGAGCATTTCCATCATCAGACCTTGCTGCCCAGGTTGTCGCTGCTTATGTCTATCGAGCTTTCTCACATCATCCAAAGACGTCTTGTCGTCCGAGAAGAGACCACCATGCAGGGTGAAATATTTCTTGCCAATCAGAGTTGCGAGGGGCAACGCCGAAAAAGACTCGGAGAATAGTTTGAAGGTTTTGTCATTGTACTTGGCCTTACACTCGCCTTCAAAGCCATAGACTTTGTTCATATCGTCGGTCTCATGATTGCCCCGATTGAGGAAGAAGGACTGTGGATGTAGCCACTTGTACGCGTAGAGAAGCAAGACAATCTCGGTAGACCAAGAACCCCGGTCTACAAAGTCGCCGTTGAAGAGGTAGTAATGATCCTCGGTTGGGAAGCCATTGAGTCTGAAGAGTTCCATCAGGTCGAAGAATTGCCCATGAGTGTCGCCACAGACGGTCAACTGGTGCCCTTTCTGAACCTCCATCTCGACCATCGTTGGTTCCGCATACACAATATCGTGGACTGCTCGTATTATCTGGAACACGTACTTGCGGTGAAGCTTCTTCCCATTCTTGAATCGCTTGATCATGTCATCCACAAAATCTTCAGTCATCTCGTTCCCTAGTTTGGCACCATCGTAATTGTCCTCCACGGAAATGCCATCTATATCCAGCCCCTCAAAAGCGGACGGTGGATCGGATACTTCGATCGCCTTCTCGAAAGCAATCCTTTTGACTACTTGCTCACATTCGGCCAATCTGAGCTTGGTATCCTTGTTGTTGGGTTCTATCCGGGCAGCGGTCTTGAAGTCCCTCAACGCCTCACGAGACTTCAGTATGGCTGTGTTTGCGACCGCTCTTCGATAGAATGCCTGCATTATTAGTCTTCTTCCTCTCCCATGAAGATGGGCGAGACTACTTTTGCGTACGATGAATCTAAGTCAATGGCTTTTGTGGCATCCGCAATTGCGTAGCCATACTGCTCTAATTTTATGTGCGCCTTGAGCACAATGTCAGACCCGAGACACTTTTCAGGAACGTCACAGTTGACTTGCCTGGCATCTATTACAGTAGAAAATAGGATCTGAACTGTATACTTCTATTGCTTTTGAGTAGGCATCCACGGCGTTCAGCCATTCGTGCTTGGAAAATGCTTCGTTGCCTCGTTTCTTGAAGGCAAGAGCCTCTTCTGGGGCGGGCATTATCTTGGGAATTCACGAGTATGTTTCAAGCTTTCGAGGAAAAGACGTTGTTAGAATTACAGTCTTAGTCAAAATGGAAAACCCAATTGCATTGCATGACTCGTAGATCGAGACAATCGAGACAATTAATGAACCTCGGTCTTCATCACGTGATCAGCCCGAATTCAACCAATCAAAATGACGCTGAATTGACACTTGATGTCGCGCAGCAGAGTAACCTGTTCCTTCATCCTTACCCCCAAAATCTTCCAATCAGTAGCCATGAGTACCAATTTTGTACCTGGCAACCAACAGCGATACCTACGCGCTTGCATGGTCTGCAGCATAGTCCAAACCCAGGCAGTATGAGTCCCTCTTTGTTCCCTGCCAGACCTGCCGGCTGACTTGTCCACAGAAGTTCCTCCGTGAAGGCTGCCCCAACTGCGAATCTTTCCTAGGTCTTACGAACTCGACGGACGTGGTGCAAGAGTGCACGTCGCAAGTCTTCGAGGGTTTGATCACCCTGCAAGACACCACGATGAGCTGGGTAGCGAAGTGGCAGAGGCTGGAGGGTTATGTTCCGGGGGTGTATGCAGTCAAGGTCGTGGGGCAGTTGCCCGATGATGTGAGGCAAACGATAGAGGATGCAGGGGCGAGATATGTGCCTCGTGATGGTACCGCAGACGATGAGGAGATGTGATCACCGCTCTTGCAGATCGGTCTGTCATATCAAAGACCCTTTTATGCAAAGTCGCCATCACAAAATCAACAACTACATGGAGTCTCAGGGATAACCGAGTTTGAGGATGAAGAACCTCCAAGGGCATGAATAGAGAAGACTGGAAGACGATCAACAGCATCACGTCGACGTTAGCAAGGGGACAGATGATCACGAGGATGCTGACAAGTGATGAACCCCAGTAGCTTATATGCACATGTATTCCATCTCCTCCAATAGGTAATGGCGGAGTCAAGCTGGCGCAGCGATGGGCTTCGCTCAAGGGAAGTTTTGGGAAAAGGCTTCATGTGGTTTATGAACAAGATTCTATTTACAAAGGTCCATTCACTAGTCCATCATGGCCTTACACCAAGCCTGCTTTAGTGACGGCATTTGCGAACATCTCTCTGCACCGTACCCTGCTACCCAATTTGGCGCACAACAGGAACGCTCCACTCAGTTTGCGATGCAAGCTGTATGTCTCTTCAGGCGGTGGGCTCAATCTCTCTCGCACCATGACCGGTATCAAACCTCTGACTCGATCAGTTATCGTCTGATCTCGGAAGTCGTATACTTCAGGCGCCGAATCGGTGAATGGCTCGGCAAGGGTCAGGACAGAATCGACATGAGCGTTGAGCATAGCTTGACTCTCATGCCCAGTCAAATACCCCAGCTCGATGGACAAATCACGAATGGCGTCTCGGTCAGACCGAGAGGCTGCAAGGAGCGTCTTCATGTAGGGTATGATGAATTTGTCCGGGTAATCTCTTGAGGCGCCAAAGTCAAGCAGCTGGAGCTCCTTAGTCTCCGAATCGTACAGGAAATTCGTCCAGTTGGGGTCGGTCTGCATAAATTTGAATTCCGTGATCTCTCGCAAACACAACCGGAGGATGTTGGTTCCAATCCAGTCCTTTTCCATTTGAGTAAGATTTTGAGCTTTTGTGACTCCGACACCCGCACAGTATTCTGCAGTCAGAACTTGAGGGCCTGATGCCTCTTCGAAGATGGCTGGAACGTGAAACGTCTGTCTTTCGTCGGCCAGAAGTGTCCTGAACCGGCGCCCCATCTCAGCTTCGCGAACGTAATCACACTCCCAAGCAAGTTCCGTGCGCATGTTGGCTATGGTTTTGTCTAGAAACAATCCTTTCGGCAGAAGACGAGATGCAGTGAGCAAAATGGCCAGGTTGGAAAGATCAGAATTGATGGAAGACGCAACTCCCGGATACTGTACCTTGACGGCCACCTCCTGGTTGTTTGCCGCAAGTACCGCTTTATGGACTTGGCCAATGGATGCCGCCGCGATTGGTTTCTCATCAAAGGACGAAAAGAGTTCTCGCCAGTCTGGACCAAGGTTGTTGGCTAAGACACTGTTTCGTTGAGAAGGAGGCATGAAGTTGGCGCTGTCCTGAACCCGTTGCAAGACCTCGTTGACCGGTCCGGGGAGCATCTTCGAGTCTAATGGAGTCAGCAGCTTGTCCAGCAAACAGCAACTACGCGTTACCTTGAAAGCTCATCATCTGGCCCAATTTGAGGGCAGCACCGCGCATCTTCGAAAGCTTGGCAACTAGCCTCTCCATGTTTGTAGCACTCAGCACTAATGAGCCTCCAGCGATTGCTTGGGATCCTGTCGCACGACGAAAACCTTCGCCGACGGCGCCGAAAGCCATTGATGTTGCCAGACCTCCATATTGCCATAGTCGACCGAGTCGAGATGACGGAACGCGAGATTCACTCAATTCATGAGTCCGTTGTGATTGGGTGTTATCAAGAGGAAGTATGGTCTCACCAGGGGACTGCTATCAATTCATTAGCTTGGAACCCAATAGTTCCATCATGCCTAACCCTACATCAGCGTTCAGAACTGAGGCGTGATCAGTATCGCGGGCAATATCACCAGCTAGCTCGTCTATACCTTTATTGGTTGCACTGACTGGCTTCGCAACAGGCTCTGGAATTGGCGGCTTACTCTGATCTTTGAGCGGCATAGTATCAGTTGAGTTGAGCATACCATTTGAGGACCTATGGCTGTTGGCACCTCCACGCAAAAGATCAGCTACTTTGGGAGACTGAAAAAGCCCAGCATAGGTCTTCTCGGAAAGCTGCTCGTCAGTGAGAGGCTCATCTCTAGCCTTGCTGGTATTCGAGGAGTAGAAAACATCTGGGTTCAGCTGTTTGTTGGAAAGGTTTTCACTTTCGCCTTGCTCATCTGTAGAAGTCTTGGGTAATTTAACACGAGGTAAAGCCGACAGTGTCTGGCCATTCGTGTTGGGACGATCATAGAAAACGTCCTGCTCTTGATCGACGCGCAGGGCCTCCTCTCCAGTCTCGGAAGGCTCGTTTGGAGATCCGCTTGGAGGCTCTGCGGTCCTGGATGGAATCTGCGCCTCTGCTTGTCGTTGCAGCTTCCTTGCTCGATCTGATGCGAGATAGTCCGAAGACCCTAAATCATTTGACTCAGTCGATTCCCCGGAGACGTCATTTACACTTTGCTGAGGTATTGGCGTTTTGTCAGCTGGAGGGGCCGCTTCTGTCTTCGCTTGCCCTGAATAAGTCGGTGATGATTCTTCAGCGGGCACATGGGCGTTCGTTTCACTCAATCGTTGTGAAAGAGCTGAGGCCGCCTTGAATGTCTCTGTCAACCTGGAAGTCTGAGATCTGACCGCGCGAGGAATTGAAGAGAGTCTGCTGTAGACATCCAATTGACCCTTGCGCAAAGCGCCATGTTTAGCAGCAACACCTCGGGAAGCTCTGTATATGGCTGCTATATCTAGTAGCCTTCTACCGGACATCGCAATATCCTAGACTACATTTGCCATCCTGACTCGCCCATACCATTGCAACGCTCGAGAAGGAAATTGTGACCAGGAACGACGTCATGCAGAACTTGGGAATTTAGAGTTCAGGAGATCGCGGGAAGGGCGCCATACGCGCCGAGCGGCCCACTGGGACGGTCTTCACTTTCTAGTTTCACGCAACTTTTCTGCTGTACCTGACTGTAGTAATAGTGGACTATCGCATCATGTGGCGACATCGAGACTGGGGCAACGTATGACACCCTCGACTTCGCAAGTATACTGGAACAATCATAACGTCCTCCCTTTTAATGCAGACTCTTCGGGGCCCTTCAGCGGTGCAAGCTCGAAAGGCTCGGGATTCCTAAGCTGACACTTTCCGTCCTCGATGCCCTCCTTTTGGTTGTCCAACTCTCATCGACCCAAACTTTTCAACCCTTCAAGAACATTGTATACTCTTGCGCTGTGTTGTTTATGCACCACTGGAGTGTATGGCAAGGCTTCAATTATTGAAAATGCACTTCACAAAGAGGAGGATGGAACGCATAATAAGCAGCAACTGGCCAATCGCTACATCCCAGATTTTTTAGGCCTTGATCGTGGTATCATCGGGAGAGCAGATGATGAAGTTCAGACGCTTCTCAACAATGCGCCGGGAGAAATGAAGATTGGCGCTGGCGAGGCCCAATTTTGGACATTTCCCAAATCAGCAGTCAACGGGCAGAAGTCACCTGCGCCGACAGGTCTTCCGAGCTCATTCGAAAAGTCCTTGGAAAGAAACAAAGATCGACGTGATGTCGCATACGGCCTTCATTCAAGGCAAACCGGTCAGACGGTATTCATTACATTGAATATGTGCGACCAACCAGTCGCTAAGGATCCGTCGAGATCTGGTGCCCCGGAACAGCTTGAGTTTTACATATCAACATCCTCGGCTAACCCAAAGCCCGATGCTGACAATAACAATTATGCAATACCCGTCGATGATGGCTGGGCTTCCGTGAACATGACTGCGGACAGCGACATCTACATCGGCATCTCTGCCCCTTCGGATGATGCATTCAGTGGCTCGTATGATTACGAGATAACGGCCTCCATAGACGACGCTTTTGCCAAATACAATGATTCAACTGTATCCTATTTTCTCGACAGCGACAACCATGCTGCACTTATCTGGTCCTACAACACGACTAATTGTAGCATCAATTCCTCAGACATCGGTTTCTGGATGAATCAGCCCCCCAGATTCAACCTCTTCGTATTCAATCAAGAAGACTCGAGTGTACTGGGCCTGGAAAAGTCGATGTGTGGACTCAAAAACAAAGCTCAGGTACAGGGATCGAGTGATATAGATATGTCGATGACCTTGGCTGGGGGAGGTTGTCCGAAGCAGCAATTCTACGCCAAAGGTCTCAATGGGAGCTCGGCATACTACGCAGTCATAGGGTTGGAAGGGACGGACGGGACAAGTGGCAGCATTGGTCCTAAGAAGGTGAATGGAGGAGGGACGATCTGGAAGTCCTTTAATTTCACAACCAAATCAAGTAAGTCAGCCTTTGAACAGCCTCCGAGTTCAATTTTGATGCCCTTAGGTCCAAACTGCGCACTTCTTTACGATCTCGATTTTTGCTCCGAAGTGGCTTACGCAGTGCCATCCAACGCTACATTGGCTAACAACCAGAATCAACTGGCAAGCTATTACGACAAGCACACATCACGGCTTCTCGACAATTTCAACAAGTCTATCGCTCAGATACCGTGCAACACAACTGTTTCGGCTCAGTACTCGTTGGCAGTAACATGTGATGATTGTCGAACAGCGTATAAGAACTGGCTGTGTGCCGTGAGTATTCCCAGATGCGCAGATTTTGACAACACCGCGATGCATCTCCAACCACGCAATGTTAACCAGAACTTCATCGACGAAACTTACGGCAACCGGTTCATCAATGATCCGTCACTGAGCAGTCAAAATCGGTCTGCAATATACATGAATCAAAGTCGCGCTCAGAGGATAGATGACGACATCAAGCCAGGACCTTATAAGGAAGTGCTGCCCTGTGAAGATCTATGTTACAGCCTAGTACGCAGCTGTCCGGCATCCTTGGGCTTCTCCTGCCCTCTTGAAGGTCACGGTTTGCGTCAGTCATACGGCAAGCCCCTCGGACCGGACCAATACGCGTGCAGCGCCCCTTTTGCATACTTACTCAATGCAGCGTCCTCTCCACCTCAAACTCCCTTCCGTCTAGTCATGACAGCCTTGGCTGTTCTTGCTTTCATACTGAGCTGAACGATGGAAGAAGCTGTATTCACCCTCTGTTATGATTGAAGCAAGGTTGAAGCCTGCGAGATCTCGAGGCTCCAGAGCTACCGCTTGAGGAACGCGAGCAAAAACCTCGCCATTGCCAAATTCCTGCCTGAAGCAGCGATCCGTCCGTTGTGACATGACGCGCTGCAACCTCATTTGAAAATCTCAAGTGTGGTGTATTGTCAGAGGCGACCTGATCCGGCTCGTCGACATCCCCGAACAGCTACAGGTAAAGTGCGGAAGTATGCTGAGCGACATACAAACCTTCGAATGCACTTGAATTCCCTGACCGGGGTATTGTCAATGTACGCTTGCATATATCTGATAAGCATGCGAATAAGGACGCCCAGTGCCGGTCATGAATGCGGAGAGGTAGTCTCGGGATCATCATTCATGAGCGAAGACAGACAGAAGAAGGCGGTGGCGTAAAGCGAAGACTCAACGAAACAAACAAAATTACAAAGCCAAAATATGACTCAAAAGCCTTCGGAATACAAAGGCAGTACAATGGTCTCTCCCTTTTTTGCCTCACAAGACCGGATTATTTTCACGATCGAAACCTGTATGTTGCATTGGTGATTGTACTGACCTTGCTATATCATTCATCTCAATTCAGCATATTCAGAAGTCACAACTCACAATTACTACGATGGCTAGAAAATCATGTAGGAAAGCCACAGTGGCTGCGTCGTCACGTGCTCCCAAAAGCTTAAAAGGGGGTTCCCAAAATGGTCGGGAAAATTCCGAATATTTGGACGATGCTCTATCGGCTCCATCAATTCCCCAATCCCTTTCACCTTCTATGCTCCGCCGTCCCCTCCTGATCGCCTCACTTGGAAATCCTGCTCCATATGCTGGTACTTTCCATTCTGCAGGTCACCTCTTAGTCTCGGCTCTCGCAAGTCATCTGTCCTATCCTCCCTTCACACGCTCACGAGCGCATGCCAAGGGCACCATCTCTCGCGGGGAAGACGCCCTCATATGGCGATGCCCAACTTTTATGAACGTCTCCGGTCCAGCGGTCGCCACTACATGGCAGAAGTTCCTTCAGGATACGGACGTTGATCAGAGGAAGAGGGCGCGGCTGGTAGTCGTACACGATGAGCTGGAATCTCCGCTCGGCAGCATCAAGCTTAAGAAGGAGGGAAGTGCAAAGGGGCACAATGGCTTGAAGAGCTGCATGCAGAGTCTTGGTGGGATCCCCTTCTATAGGCTTGGTGTGGGTATTGGGCGGCCTGCCAGCAGAGACAGCGGAGTTGTCGCTGCCTACGTGCTGAGGAAGATGACACCTGAGGAGACTGGCACCATTACTTCACGGCTCGAAGAGGTTGCTGAGGAGCTGGGAAAGCTGGCTGAAGAGGCGTAGGGTCATGGGCGAGTAGAACGAATTCAAGACAAAACAGAGTTGGTCAATCGAGTTGCAACAACCTGCACTCTGCAGGCTGGCCAAGAAGGTGAATCAAGAAGCACAGCAGAAGAAAAGTGAAGATGCAGATGGATGTCAGGAAGATATTAAGCTTGACCCCTACAACTCATGTCCCAGCTATTCCCGTACCGACGAAAGTGCTGATGAGACCGCGACCCTTCCGCAGGCAGTTCAAAGACCTCTTTTAAATGCACACTGGGTGGTCTTGGGTTCCTGGTCAGCATGTTGCATCAAAGCGAGTCTGCTTGGGATTGACTGACCTGGCTGGACTGCTATACCTTCTTGATCTCGAGATCGTCCTCAGGTCTCTCGACTCGTCTCGGCTTGATCTTGATCTCTTTGACCAGGATACTGTACTCAGTTCTCGTGCCTCGTCTCTCCTGGAGGATTTCATCGGTGACGAGATCTCGCGAAACGACATCGGGGCTTTTGAAGGTTTGGCTGATTCGACATCCATCGGTCTGCCAAGGTGGATCCCTCTACTTGCCCAATACGCCAAAACGAGATGAAGCAGTCTGAAGTAGCATGTGTCAGCAACCTTGATGCCACGATTGCAGCGCTTTGGAAACTTACCCATGCAGGCTCAAGGAGATGACAGCGATCATTTCCCAGGCGCCGGCTTGGTCACCGCCATTCCCTTTGATCCAGCTCTGCATGGGCCCTTCCTGGCAGATGGAGTATGCGAACGCGACCAGGTTCAGAACGAAGACAAAGAGATCCACGCCAATGTCTGCGGCAGGGGCGATGCACTTGGTGGTGTAGAGCAATATGGCCAGTGTAGCGACGCACCAGACCGTCGAGAGGATGCCCTGCAATCGGCCCATTTAGCTGCCCTGTTCGCAGTTCCTACATCACGCGCAGGGGGACAGGAGTTTGACGCACTGGTACGAAAAAGCTCCAGCCAAAATACACGTTTGGCCACGGCCAGGCCTGTTGGTACTTGATGGTGAGGACACCGACGCTTGCCATTGTGAGTGCTGCAAAGGCAACGGTGAGGAGACGAAGGATGATGTACAGCCGCCATGCCGGCTGGTTGTTGTAGAGCTTATAGACCCTGTCCGGGGACAGGGCGAAGCATGCCATGTCCAAAGAGGAGCAACAGTCAAGTCACCCTTGCATCACGACCAAGCATTTCTGAAGAAGAAGAAGAAGAAGCAACAGGGAAAGAAGTGGACTGCAGTGGGGAATGAATGCTGAAGTGGATTCCTGCAGTGCGCGCGTCGGAATTTAAGTATCCTTCTTCGCCATGTGCACTCGCATTGATTCATTCCTATCTTCCTCAACAGCATGTTGCGGATAATTAGCCCGGTCGGCCATCCCATGGAAATCCTTCTTCTGTCCAAGACACGCATGCAAATTGTGAGACATGGTTTGTCCGCTAGACCAACATTGTCCCCATTTGCTGAATTTTCCGCCATTTTTTGTCGCATGGGCCAATTCAGTTTATTTCCCGACCCCAGGGAATTGGAATCCGATTTGCGCGAGCGACTGTCGAGTGTCGCGAGCTCGTGAGCTTAAAGGCTTCTTCGCTTTGAGCCGTTTACTTTTCTTTTTCGCTCAAGCTCATCTCCGATTTCAAATGAAAAGCAATTGTGAGCTATGTTGTATCTTGTCTGGGAACTTATGCAGGATAATGATGAAGTCGCACATTTACTCATGACCTTGATAAGACTCCGCGCGGGATATTACCTGATTCAGCCCCGGAAATGGTGTGCAGGTCAGACACTCTGACGTCTCGAGGTGGTCATATGCAGCTGATGGACCTTGGTGGGTTCCATGGTTCTCCCAACCGTTTGGCCGCATTCCATTGCTTTTTTCGTTATCTCGAGAGTCTGCATTATCATGACAATCATCTGCCCGTTCCCCCCCATTCCCTTCCGTGAAAACATTTGACTTGAGCTTCCCAATGTAGCTGTCTTGTTTCAACTTGACACCAACTTTTCCGTCGTATCAAGTAAGATGTCCGCTATCATACCGTGTCAGCTTTTCTTTCTCTCTCATCGAAGAACCGCCACAGCCGAGTTCCCGTGAGGAAGATCCAGGCTACAGCTGCAACAGCACACACACACTCACCATGATGTTTCTGGAAGATCAGCATCGGCCGCAGCCTCACCGCCCTCTCCCCACTCCCCCCAATGTTGACCCCCAACCCTTTGGCTCGCCTCAGGAAGTCCTCCCTCCTCGGACTATCCCATGCCAGGAACGTACCTTGCCCTTTCCCCCTCAAATTCTGGATCTGGTCCGGATACTGCTGCGCCAGGCGCTCCAACCCTTCGTACAGGTACTCCCCCACCTCAGCCGTATTCTCCACCAAATGCAACCGCTCAATCTCCTGGATGATAGCCCGGAACAGGATCGCCCTGGCCGGATCGCCCATCCACGTGTTGAACTGCCGATACGGCTTATTCGGCCGCAGCTCGGCATTGCCGAAGTAAAACCCGGCCGTCTGCGCCTTCTTGGAGAAGGTCACCATGTCCGGCGGGTCGGGGAGCTGCCAGTGGTCGTGGGCCCAGAATTTCCCCGTCGCGCCCACGCCCGTCTGTACCTCGTCGACGATGAGCAAAACCCCGTGCTTCCGGGTGATGGCGCGCAAGCCCCGGAAGAAGGCCGGTGAGGCGTGGTTGTCGCCGCCTTCGGACTGGACGGGCTCGACCACGACGGCCGCGACCGGGTGGTGGAAGGTCTGGATGAGGTGCTCGGTCTCGGCGAGGCAGCGGGCCTCTTCCTCGGCGTTCTCGCGCGCGTGCTCGGGCAATGGATACTTGAGGCAAGGGAAGGGGGCCTGCGGCCAGTCGAAGGCGGGGATGTCGAGCTTGTGGATCGGTTTGCTGCGGGTGGTGGATAAGGTGGCGAAGAGGCGGCCGTGGAAGGCGGAGCGGAAGGACAAGATCGACAGGTGCGGCGACCCGGGGGATTGGTTGTTCATCGACGAGGCCATCTCCTCGGCCGAGAAGTCCACGTCGGCGCCGCCGCGCTCCTGGCGCCGCTTCCACATGAAGGCCGCTTTGTAGGCGGTCTCGTTCGCGTCGGAGCCGGCCATGGCGGTGAAGACTTGGTCGAGGCCCCGGGGGGCGACGCGCAGTGCACCGGTCTTGAGGATGTCGGCCCAGTCATGCTGGGGGAAGTTTCCTAGGGCAGGCCGGTTGATGATGGCGCTGGCCATGTCCGGGGACGTTGCCGTCGCCAGGAGGGCTGGGTTGCTGTAGCCGACGGGGATGGATGCGATCTGGGCATAGACATCCAGCAGGACATTGCCATCGGGATCGGCAATGTAGTTGCCATAACTGTTTCGATAATTGGCCAGCATATTCAGACTTCGGGTGTCGAACACCTCGTCGAGCTCCCGGATGCATTTCTGACTTTCTGGTCCAGGTATGGCCGTACGTATGACGGGGTGCTGCGGCTCATTGGGAAAGAAAGGCTGGTCTACATTGGTTTGTAGTGAGGCGCGTGCTAATACTGGGCTGGCTCTCGGTTTGGCGCTAGAAGTAATTGACTTGCATAAAACACCGACTTGCATCGTACGACGAGAGCGCCATGATGCGCGTAAGATCGAAGCCATCGTGCCACAGACCTGAATGATCCTAGTGTACAATACGAATGGCAATAATCAAAATGTTCGAGCCTTCAAGAGGCACCAAGCAAGACAGGATATCGAGCTCTGCCTTTTCTTGTAAAATTTTGATTGATTCTTGTATGTGCTATGTGGTTCGGCAGAACAAGCATGCAGGGTCTGAGGGAGGGGTGCATTGTGGGGTAAAAGCCCAATGATGTAGCTAGTCTTGCCTCGCCGCTTACCGTCTTCATAATTGCCAAATGCAGCCAGTCCACCCGAAACTCCAGCACTGAACGGGTTGTAGCGCATTACCACCACTGAAGACGATCAAGATTTGATACATCAGGCATTTGCAATTACTTTAGAATTTATCGTCTGGGTATCTGGATGTTCCTCCCATAAGGCGCCAAGCGTCATGGCCAAATTGCTCATGCAATGCCGCTAAACGCATAACTTCCAAGTTTTCAAAGCAGATATTGATCAGATCAAGACCGCTCGATGTACACCAAGGAGGCATCCGGCGAGGGACCACTGCCAGTCAAAGCGTTGAGATACCCCAGCTTCGCCATTATGCAGGAATCAATCGAGGCTCATTGTCGCGCTTGCGCTGATCCTCTCGTGTTGCTTCAGTAAAGTCGGACTCACTTGCCGGTGTCATGTCGCCTCCAGTGCCGGCTGGATAACCCGTAGTGTCATACATGGTTGTATCATCTGCCGGAGAGTTGGACGCGCTACCTTGAGCAGCAGGCGGTGGAGGGGGTGGAGGAGGTGGAGGAGGCGTCTCCGATTTCAAGAGCTTGTTGGGCGTCAAATCTACACGTCCATGCTTCACGCCCTCGAAGAGTTCCATCTCATCGCGTTTTCGCTTGAGGGCGTCGCTTGTCAGCACCATATCTAGCGGAGTCGCGGGCGTCAACGCCTCCGACTTCACCTTCTGGTCGCCCTCGTCGTCCGACATGGCCAAGTCTTGATCATCGTCGCTATGGCCCTCTTCCTTCAAGGCGTCCTTACCTGGAGAGACCTTGGATGGATTTGCTGCGTCGGGTTGCTGTGCTTTGCGTTCAGCGCGACGCTTCTCACGCTCTCGGTGCTTTTTAGCCGCCTTGTCGAAGTACTCCTTGACGTAGGTCTTCACCTGCTTCTCCTTCCTCGAATCGATCTTTGTCGGGTCCTCCACTCGCCGATTCTTGAAGTCCGAAGTCACCAGCTTCTTCGAGATCTCTTTGGCAAACCGTTTCAGATCGTCCTTGGGCAACTTACCCTTGAATTTGTCCATGACGTATTTGATGTGTGGGAAGAGCTAATGACAAGATTAGGACGGTAGTAAACGTCCCATCGAATGCATGACTTACAGTGTTCTCGTACAGCTTCATCTGCTTCTCTTCGGGGAGGTTCCGCCACTTCTCCTTACCCGAAGAGGTCAGCTTCTTAGGCTCGCCATTCGATGCCGTTGCAGGAATGGCTGCCGTCGTTCGGTCCTTGGGTGTGTTTGTTTTCGCATTGGTGATTTCGTTGATGATGTCCTCCAAGGCCTTGTTGGTGGAGGTCGGCTTTGGAGGTGGAGGTGGAGGGACAGAAGCCGCGGTAGGTCGGTCCCAGGTAGTCTTTCCGGTCATGTCATAGTAGTAAGTCCGCCCTCCATCATCCAAAGCGGAGAACCAGCCCTGGGGTAAGGCATTGAACGGTCTCGGCCGGAACGGGGGTCGAGGGGCTTGGAAGTAGCCCGGCTGGCGCTGCGGGAAATGGTTCCTTGGACCACTCGGTGCGGCAGCAGGGCCCTTGGGTGCGTCGATGGATTTCGAACTCGATCTGGAACCCTCTCTCGAGCCAGAGCGAGACCGACCCTTTCGTTTGTCTCTACTGTCTCGTCGGATTGGGCGATGTTGCTTGTCTGGTGTAGCAGTGGTGTCAAGCTCACGCTTCTTCCGCGGTATCCGGTACGCGACTTCGAGGGTTGCCCATTCTTGCAAGAGATGGTCCGCTTGTGATGAGACTCGCTCGTCACTGCTGGTCTTGAGCTCAGCGACGGTGGATTCGATTTTGGAATCGCTGATCTTGTTGCGCGTGAGTCGAGGAAAGCTGTCCAGAATGTTGAAGATCTGCAACACCACATTCGCATCTTCTTTCCATAGACTCAGGTTGGTGTTGAGGATCTGATATCCGTGCATTTTGACGACTCGATTGCGGGCTTTCTCATCGTCGCAGCGCTGGATGCGACCAAGCAATTTGACGGCGATCCACTTTTCCTTGCATTGCATCAAGGTCGCCATGACTTTGGTGACACCATGCTCATCCAACGACTTGGGCTGGACGTTATTGACGTACTCCTCATCGTCTTCACCAACCTTCTTCTTGCGCGGCTTTTTGGCGACGGCAGTATCCCAGCCATCCCCGTCGTCGATTCCCAGTGCTTCAATGGTGGTATGCGGCAATTTGGTCGCGCGCTCTGTTTGAGTCTTACCACCAATGAAGCCAGTGCAATTCGGCTCACCGCAGTAGCAAGGTTGTGGATCCGCTCCATATCGGTCAACATTGTAGTTGAAAACGAGTTCTTCCCCAGCCTTGATTTTACGCTCGGCAAAAATTCCCATGCGGAGTTTGTCCCCCACGACCCACTTATCGACGTAGCAATTGGGATTGCACGAATGATTACAGAACCGCCCCAGGTTGCCTTTCTTAGTTGCATCGACAAATTCACCCTGGGTAAGGGACATGAAGTAGAAGTGCTTGATACCTTCCTCGGAATACTGTACCATGCGTCTCCGAAAGAGAGCCTCACCAATGACTTCCCCAATGTACTCATAGATGAAGTCGTCAATATCCAGATCCGCATCAGCTCGTAGACCGTACCCCTTCTTCTCCGTCTTGAAGACGGTGACAGGGGCGTATTGCTTGCGTTGAAAGCGTTGATTCTGGCAGTCGGCTCCGCAGCCGCAATCTCCAACACACTCCATCTTGGTGGCACGATTGATGCAGTCCGAATCATCACCACATGCAGCATTGACCTTGGCGATGCCATCTGTTCAGCTTATCAGTGAGACCGCTTTTACTCCAGTCGGAAGGGTATCAAGGAGGAGCTTACCCCACTCCTCAGCACAATCGCAATCCATAGATCCATGCTCAGTAGAGCCTATGTACTTGTTGGTGTAAGTGCAGACGGGGATCGTCTCGAATATTGCGCGAGCTTCTTCCGTCCTGTCTCTGTAGTCGCCGAAGAGCACGGGCGATCGGCTGGCAATCTTGTGGGATTGACTTCTAGAAAGCTTGGGCGGCTCCCCCGGCTCCATCTTCAAGGTGATCTCCCCACCAACCACTGCATCGTGCCCCTCGCCCTTGGGCGTCGACTCATGCGATGCGATGCGATCCTTGACGGGAGAATGCGACGCAGACGCCATCTTGATGTCCGTGGGCGAGCTCGTAGTCGTGGCTGGAGACTCTTCTTTCAGGTCGTGCGTCCTTGACCTCACCCGCTCTTTTGCAGCTCCATTCTCGAGCTTCATTCCTGCGACCCCAGTCTCTATGATGTTGCGTCGCTGGTCAGGCCTGCTATCGTGTGGCATGGCTGGAAGGAGGAGAGGTAATTCCGGGAGGAGAGAAGAGGGGGCGAGGATGGGTTCAAGGAGGAGGGTGCGTTGGTGGGAGTGTCACTGCCGTGTCTCATCGCAGTAGGTGTTATGTTATGACTACAGTGTTTGGGCTACAAGACCTCGGCCTGTAGGAGGGAGTGAAGGAGGCGCTCGGCCCGCGGTGGCAGCAATGGTTGTTGAGTTGAAGCGAGGAAGAGAAGGTCGGGTTCTCTTTGGCCAGGGCGGCGGTGCCGTGGGGTAATGAATAGAAGGCGGTGAAATGAATGATGGTAGGATGAAGGTCACAACAAGTGAAGCATGCTTTTGACACCGTAAATTGAAAGGACGGATGAAGTTGCCAAGTGTAAATGGAGGCGAGTGCAGGTAGAAGTTCGTTCGTTCTTGGACCGGCGATCTCACCCAGATGTTTAATTCCCAAATCCACCTTAACTAGAAACAGAAGCAGCAGCCCTTCCAGTGGTGCCAGAATAAGCGCGAACACGGTGGGAAAAGGAAATTCGCCCTGCTGCCTCAAAGGACCTGATCAATGCGCAATGCGTGCCCGAGAGGTAGAGTCCCGTCTTTTTTCATTGGTGCTCAGTGTCAAGGAGAGGAATTCGAAAACAGGTCGACGATGTATTTTGGAAGATGCGGCTCCGCAATTGCCGCCGAACGCTCGTCGACGAGGTACAAGACAAATCGGCCATAACAGTCACAACTGCTGTGATTGAAACTCGACATCTATATATAACAATTGGACTAAGCGTTGCCTCTCGTAGATTGAGTGTTGCCAGAACGATGAGAGGACTGGTATGGTGGAACCGCTGTTGTATCGCACCCGTCCCGGCGAGGGGTCTTCGAGATCCTGAGCGCTGTTGCGCAACAATTAATGTCTGGATCCAGACTCAGGCATTCAGGACTGTTTGGTCGAGGCAGCCATGCTTCGATCTGTAGAATACTTCGATCTTCACGGCGCACCAGAGCGGTGAAAAACAGGGACAGCTTCACCGTGGCGACGGAGCAATGGACAGCGCACGACGTGGCATGCTCTTGCTGGAGGGTGTGTCAGTACCGTATTTAGTGTTGGGCAGCCACGAGGAACGGCAGAGGCATATATAGGACAGAATGCTGGCCCAGGTTTCTGTAGAAATTCTGTCTTCCCCGTTCTCTCTCCATCAGCAGCAAGCAAGGTCCTCGGTCCCTCAGTCTCACCCGGTCTTCAGCCGTGGTCGACGGTGAACAGGAGTTCCTCGGGAGGAGCCTATCCGGCCTATCCTCAAGCCTCACGCCTTAGGTCTTTTCAGCTCTAAGCGAGGAAATGACCGGGGAGACTAAGATTCGAGGGCCGGAGGAGATCAGCCAATCCACGGCCAGAAGCCATGGATGAACAGCAGCACCAGTGCAGTATGATCACCCTGATGAGCCTACCGGGGCGAATACTTGGGATCCCCAGGGGACCCCGTCCGAGATGTTCGACATGATTATTTCCAGGTTTGCATCTACCAAACCAAGTTTCGTTCATCTCTCCCTCGTTCGTCCGAGCCTGAAGCCAACTGCATCTGAATCATCGAGATGAGAGCTGAAGGGAAGAGGCACGCGAGAGATCTAACTTCTCAGATTTTGGTGAGTGTCTGGACTTTAGCAGCGAATCAAAAGTCCGCGTTCTAAAATATGTACCGTACTGCATTGCGCTTGCATGACTGTCCCAAGGAGCAGCTCCTAAGGAGCTTTTACCTCCAAACATTTCCAACCCAGCCAGCCATTCTGACTCTCTGTCTGTTTCCCATTCTACTCTTCTCTTTCTTCCTTCGGCCAGCCCCCATTCTCTTCTACTACAACAGTGTCTCGTCATTCTTTTATAGACCACCTTGCTTTTCACCACCCCAAGCCTTTTCTCTCCCTTTCCCTCTTTTCCCCCTTCGTTCCTCATGGCGAGCTTCTGATTCACGACATTCCTTCGCGTCACCTTCTCGACTTACGCCTTTAATCTGCATTGATCTCCATACGACGCCTCAGGTACCTTGTCACTTTTATATATCAGATGCATCATTAGTCCTTATTCCACAGCCTGACTCGACGGGCTGGTCTTTTTATCCATCCATTCAATTCGTGCGCCTTGGCCCCATCGCCTGGCCTTCTTTACGACCGCCGTCATGTCTTTTCAGCCTGAGCAGCCCTTCAACGAATTCGAGCTGGTAAGTTCCCTGCCCATGCAAGGTTTCCGTCATCCTGCAGACCGAGCATGGAGAGATCAAAGCCCTGCAACACCCATGCAGCCGACATCGCGACTAATTCTCCCATCTGTCGTAGCGCTACTTTCTATCGGAGATTCTCAAACAATCCGCCATTCCTCCAGCAGAGCTAGTCCAGATCATTCAAGATCGAAACATAAACCCTCGATGGGATTACATGGCATTGCCGAATGGTATGAGCCGTCTCCGACCTCGCTGTCTGGCCTAGGATGATCAACAGACCTTCTGGGGAGCGGGTGGAAATCCAGCTAACCCGACTCCTAGGCCGATCCGCAGCTTCTTGTAGGAACCAATTTGATCTTCTCACGAACCGTGGATTCGGCGCTTCAGGACAAGTGCCTGGGTCAGCAAAACCCAAAAAGAAACGACCGTCCAGTGGAATAGGCCAACTCGTCACGTCCGAGCCATCCTTGCTCCAGCAGCAGCAACACCAATACCAATTCGCTCCAATCAACGACCCCAGCAATCCCGCTGCCTTTCAGAACGTCCCTTTCCCACAAGAGAGGACGGCCGAAAGCTCGGGCAAAAAGCGTGGACGGCCGAGCAAAGCAGAACGCGAGATCCGTGAAGCCGAGGCAGCAGCTCGAGGCGAGGTTTATCAGCCAACTAAGAGAAAACCCAAAACGCCACGACCGTCAATGGAGGGGGCGGAAGTCGGAGGGGAGGATGACACGCCAGGCTCCAAGAAGAAACCGAAGAAGCAAAGGACGGCGGCAACAGCATTCATGGGTCCTCCTGGGCATCCGTCCCCCGAAAGTGGAATCTCTCAAGCAACGGGAAGTCCAGCGGACCAAATGCAGGTTGACACCCCGGAGCGAGTACCCAGGAGCACGATTCCTGAGACTCAGGCTTCCGAATATCCAGCGACTGAAAGCTTGCTGGCAACCATGCGGGCAGAGGCCGCACCACATCCTGGAGCTCGAGGGCCGACCGGAGCATCTCCGATGGGCACGACACAAAGTAGCGCCACATTGCAGCAGGAATATCCCTCGACAGCCCCAACAGGGGAATCAGCGGTGAATCCAGACACCAGCAGCAGTGCAAGGCCCCAACCATCTGAGCAGTCAACGTCCTGACAAGGATGACGAGGACACGGTCCTTTTTACTTTCCATTTTTCTTCGTTCCTCATGACCCATTCATGAACTTTTATGGATAAAAGCAACGCGAAACACTACACTGGGTGGCATTTGTTCTGCATCAACGTATCGGTGGCAACAAAAGCGAACACAATGACCGATCCGCCTCTTACGCATTCACGACCGTCCGCACCAAAGGCTTTGGAATCAAGGCGTGAGCTGAGCATACTCCCAGCTCGGCATCTTTGTATTCTCTTTTGCCATACCCGGAGGTTATCGTTAACGCCCGATCCGGCTATGCTATCTTACGATGAAAGAAAGGCTTTTAATGATTATGTTCTTCTACTCTTTGTAAAATATATTGACGACCAATTCGGCTCTCGAGCCACGTTATACGGCATACTCTTGCCTTTTTCCTAGGTTACGAACTCGAACTTGTACACTTATCAGGGGTTGAGATGATGGCAAGAAGGTCACATGACGGCTAGGTTGCAAGAAGTAATTGGATGTTGACAACAGTCAATCGTGCTCATGACTAGATAGTCCATGAGGATCAGAACCAAGAATATAGCATTTCGGTTTTTAGAGCTCAGACTCTACATTCGCCTTGTATATGTTGATTTTTCTGGAAGTGTGCTACCCGACCCAGGAAGAAAACATCTGGAAAGAAAGACCATCTTATTCCAGCCTCCAGCAGTACCGACCAGTAGCAATGGGCCGTTCAAAGCCATAGAGTTTTGAATCCAAAATCCCCGTCTCCCGGGACTCGGGCCCCCAAAAGCCTCCCCCTTTTGCACAAGCGAGAGGCTAGGCTTACGGACGCGGCTCCAGAGAATCCCTGGTGCCCGTGTCTATTTGTAACTATCGATAAAGAAGGCCGAAGTTCGGTCAGCCGACTGGTCAATAGGAACCTGCTCGACATTCACTCATTCTGCTGACACAATTATCCATGACTTCACACATCATGTCCTGCTGAGCCAATCATTGTCGTTGTGTCAGTCAGCTATGAGATTGTTCCCACAGCTCGACACTGTGTTCACGAGATGACCTGATGACATCTTCCTAGCTTGTCCGTACATCGTCATCACATCAAGCATTTCTACCAGCTCCGGTCCACTTTCGTCTTTCATTCAACTTTTCACATCGTTCGACCTCCGAACGATCTCTATCATTCATCCTACAGTTTCTTCGAAGCACACCTTTTGAGAACAGCATACCTTCACCATGGCGGAACGAATCCTCATGAACGAGTACAAGACCCTCTCGCAGGAGAAATGGGTCAACGTCGACGTAAGTCCACCAGAAACCACATCGACAAAGAGAAAAAAAAAACCAAAACCAGCAAGCAAATATTGACAATAACTAACGAACTTCTAGCTCATCGACGAGGACATCACAAACTGGTCCGTCGCGCTCATGATCATCAACCCGGCCTCCCTCTACTACGGCGGCTACTTCAAGGCCACCATGACCTTCCCCGAGAACTACCCCTATTCGCCCCCCACATTCCAATTCGACCGCCCGCTCTACCACCCCAACATCTACCCGGACGGCAAACTCTGCATCAGCATCCTGCACCAACCGGGCGAGGACGAGCAATCCGGGGAAGCGGCGAGCGAGCGCTGGAGTCCCGTGCAGCGCGTGGAGAGCGTGCTGCTCTCGATTGTCAGCTTGTTGGATGATGCGGAGTGTTCGTCGCCTGCGAATGTGGATGCCGGGGTGTTGCTCAGGAAGGATCGCAAGGCGTTCAAGAAGAGGGTGCAGGAGGATGTGCAGCAGTCGAAGCAGGATGTGCCCGCGGGGTTTGTGTTGCCCACCCACGAGAGCACGGTCAAGCGTCCCCAGTCGGAGAAGGTGGCGGCCGCAGAAGACGATGATTTCTGGAACGATAGTGGGGCGGAGGATGAAGACTTCGGGGGCAGTGACACGGATGGGATGGATCAGGAGGAGTTTGGCGAGGATGAAGGGGAGGATGCAGAGGATAGGGAGGAGCGCGAGGATCGTGAAGATGAAGAAGATGATGAGGACGAGGATGAAGATATGGTGGACTGAAAAAGCAATCTTTTGCTGACCATCGTACAGCCGCTGAGATGGGGAGGCAATCGCAACTTCTCAGCATAGCGAAGGCGTTTCACAGTGTGATAAGCCGGTCTGGCTACTAATATCTCAGGGGATTCTCGGCGCTATCATGGATCGAACTCGCACTAAAGGCACACTCATAACATGCTATAAGAGCTCCTGAGTAGCTCATCATCAATAGGGGGACACATCAACTGAATACAATACTAGAACAGCTCACGCTTACTAATGCTATACAACGGTCTTCTCCTTTCCAAAGAACACAGCATAGAACAAGCCTGCGAGTTTCAAGGGTAGCCAAGCATCCGACGTGAGTCCCCAATGTTCATCGATTGATTGCTTGACGTGCTCTTCTTTTGTCGGCCTTTCTCTCTGCCACTCGAGCTTTCGCAGCAGCTTTCCTATCCGACGTCAATGGCGTTCCACTCCTCACCGATGCCATCGAGCCTGACCTCTGAGCACCGATTGCTGAAATCATAGAAGACGATCGACCGCTTGTCGCCCGAAAGGATCCAAGCTCACGTGCTTCACTATAAAGACTTCCTCTGGTAGGTGCCAACTTAGCAGGTGATGACGCCGTTGTGTTGATGTCCCGTGAGGCTCGCCATGAAGTTGATGAAGGGTAGATGGGCATTTCGTCCTCGTAGCCGATTGGCTCTTTGTGAGGCAAGACATCATCTCGTATCTTGGGGGACACCAAGGCCATGGACGCCTTTTCCGAGGTCGCAAGGTTCAAGTCAATCTCCTTGAGTGCCTTGTGGATATCATGCCTCACGCTCGACGGAGCCAGGTCCATCGGCTCCTTGTTTGGACTCAATAAGCCTTCATTCTCCCCTGCTTCAGGACTTTGGGAGGTCCAGATGTCCACAGCCGGCGGTTGTCTCCTCTTACGGGGCGATATTGAGGTGATCTTGACCTCTGTCGCAGGTCGGCTCCTGGGAGTCGTACGCTCGCTCTTTGCAAAGGGCAATTCTTCTTTCCCGTATTTTTCAAGTGGCTGACGGCGAGAGGCCGGCACTCCATTTTCTACATTCGAGGAGCTCTTCACCAGAAGCTGCTGGTAATCATTCCTCAGTTGATGAAGTTGGGCTTCAGCCGCGTCCTTCTCAACCTTGTGCTTCTCCATCCTCTTCCGAAGCCTCTCCTCACGTGCCTGTCTCCTATCGTCGTAGCTTGACATTTCTGCTTTTACTCTGGCCAAGGATCGCTTGAGTGCAGTGTTTTCTTCTTGAAGCTTATCGGCTTTGCTCTCAGCATCATTGGCGTTGCGCTGTAGGACCTCAATCTCGTCTCTCGCATTTGCTTGCTGCGAACCTCTCAGCTGGTCACGAGCCTCGTGGCGCGTTTTTTCGCTCTCAGGAATGCTGCTGATGGCATCTTCGGTTGCAGACTGTTGTTGGAGTGCTCTCCGATGTTGGTCAAGCTCTTGCTTGTACTTACTTGCCAGAGCTGTCTGCTGCGCAAGCTCGCTGACAAGCCTTCCGTGATAGCTGGCTGGTTTAGTGTCCAGCTCCTGAGCAATGTTTAGCTTCTTTGTGAGTCGGAGTATCTTGGCCTCCAGTTCCTTGACCCTCGCGGATTCCTTCTGCAATTTCTCCGAAAGCATCGATGCCTCAGAGTCTCGTTTAACAGCATAAGACTTTACATTCTGGCCGTACTTAATGATGCTCTTCATCTCTCGATCCGAATTCGTGAAATACGTCTCATACTGACGCTTCCAGTGCTGACCGGATCGCGAACGAGGTTTGGCAAGGTCGATCGTCTGGTCTGGATCTTTCTCTGGGATATCCTGCATCGTGAGAATCTTTGGCACCGGCTTATGCTGGGGAAAGTTCCTGTTTTCCACTAGGTTCAAGTGCTCGTTTGCCCTTTGCTTGGACATCTTTATCAGTGTCTTGGTGAAGGCGCTAGGTCCAGGTCGTGTTTCTCGCCGATGTGTCTTTTTGGAGGGTGTGTCATCTTGGTCGACTTGCTGTGCCACGAACGAATCTTCATACGCCGACTCGTCCTCGGGCTTCACGTCGTATTGCACGAACGAAACGTTCTTTTTCCTCGACGTTCCAGCGCCAGGCGTCAGGAGGATACCCTTTGTAGGGGAGGCAAACGGTTCAGCAAGCTTGGTCGGAGGATCAATCTCATTCTGTGCGATTTTTTGCGGTTTCATCGTTTCTGGTTTCATGGCAAGTGAGCCGTCTTTATCCTCGTTGGGAACTGCATCCTCAACTATATTTGACAGAGGCTGCACGGAAGATGCCTTTGGATGGGGGGTTCCAAAGATTGCGGTCTTGAACGCGCGTATTGCGAAAATATGCGCTGGGGTTTCTGGTGGCTCATCAATGCATGAGGCGCCCTCATCTGTAAAGCGAAATCAGTGTTGCACTGCTAGTTTGGACGGACAAATTACTCCAAGGTGTCATTAGGGCATCTGCAGCGCGCAGAGGGCCATTGGTCCATTCGAGCATCTTGAAAGGGGGCTGACCAGCGACGCGAGAGTAGCAGAGCAGCAGCTTGAGCTCTTGTGGAAGGAGCGCTGCCCGATGCGACCTCGTTGCTGGATGTTTACATCTGAAAGTAAACCGCGGCTGCACATGGCTAGCGGCGGATCTAATCGCGGAAATGTTCCGTAGACTTTCTCGATATGACTTTGATGCCACAGATTCTCTGGACATGCTTCACAAATATCGACCTTGACTTCTTCTGAAAAAACAATCCTCATTCCTCCATTAAGATGCCTGGGCCCCTGAGATCATCAGCTTCCCCCGAGGTTGCCCAAGATGCAGCCCATACGCAATCCACTGACCTCACATCCACGAATCCTGCTACAGACTTAATGGCCCCTGAGTCGACTTTGCTCGAGAGAGCACAGAAAAAGACCAAGAAGATTATTCGTAAAAAGCGTCGGCCGGCTCGCCCTCAAGTCGACCCCTCTACGCGAACATCAGAACCCCCACCACAGACAGGGACCATTTTCAACATCTGGTATAATAAATGGTCTGGGGGAGATCGCGAGGACTCCTATCTCTCCAAGACTGCTGCTAAGCACAGGTGTGATGTGGCCAAAGACAGCGGTTACACCAGGGCCGACAAAGTGACCGGATCGTATTTCTGTCTTTTCTTTGCCAAGGGTGAATGCCCGCGAGGACAAGATTGCGAGTATCTGCACAGGCTGCCCGGAATCTTCGACACCTTCAACCCGAATGTGGACTGTTTTGGCAGAGACAAGCACTCGGATTATCGAGATGACATGGGGGGCGTAGGATCATTTATGCGCCAGAATCGCACTCTCTACGTTGGGCGCATCCACGTGACGGATGATATCGAGGAGGTCGTGGCTCGTCATTTTGCTGAGTGGGGTCAGGTTGATCGCATACGCTGTCTCACTGCCAGGGGCGTCGCATTTGTCACTTACACAAACGAGGCCAACTCGCAATTTGCCAAAGAAGCTATGGCTCATCAAGCATTGGATCATAGCGAAATCCTGAATGTGAGGTGGGCAACCGTGGACCCGAATCCTGCGGCACAGAAGCGAGAAGCCAGGGCGATCGAGGAACAGGCTGCTGAAGCAGTAAGGAAAGCTCTACCGGACGAATTTGTGAAGGAAATTGAAGGGGATGCAGGCGCGAGGAAGAGAAAGAAGATAGAGGGCGGATTTGGACTTGAAGGCTACGAAGCTCCTGATGACGTTTGGTACGCGAGGAACAGAGCTTTGGAAGATGGGCAAGGGGTGAAAACAGATGTGTCTGCGGGACCAGTCAGTGAGCAAGCTTTACTAGAAAACGGAAATGAGTCGCAGGCCACTCAAAGTGGGCATGGGATTCTGAAGACTTCAACATTGGCAGCTCTACAAAACCAGAATACCACCAAGACAGTTCCGCGCGCTGGACCTGCACCGAAAGCTCCTACCCTTTTGGTGGGATATGGTTCGGATAGCGATTGAAATAAGCATTAGACGAACGATTGAAGCCAGTACCTTATGGTCGAACATGTCCCTAGCTGGATCCTCTTCCATCTTATTACACTCCAAAAAGGCCGGATATCACAATTTATTCATGTGCGAGATTTGATCGACAGCTATCAGCTTTTATACGGGGCTTCTTTTGCAAGCTGATAGTACAAGATGCCCTTGGTTCGGAAGTTGTAAATGAAGACGGCGGAAGAGTCTTGCAATTCCTTGAGAAGGCTGTGCAGATCGGTCAAATATGCACGCTCAATGACCGGGACGTTCTGAATTAGCCGTTTCCACGAGTCGGGATCACTCAAGTGGGTCCGCTGGAGTGCCTGGAAGACTTCATCTTTTGTCTCTACAGCAATGATCTTGTTTTCGACCGCATTCCTACGCCACTCTTGTGCTTGAGCGATGGCATCCTCGACCACTGCTTTTCGATTGAATTTCTTGCTTTTGTTAAGAGACACCAATACCTTCACATCTGGCTCTGAATCCATCGAAGGCTTCTCTGGCTGGCTCTCATGGCGCAACAAAGGAGCTGTAGCGTGACGACCTTCATTGCGGTTACGCTCTCGTATCTCAGATCTTATATGCTGAGCTAGATCAGCCGTCCAGACCTCTGCCTCATCCGGTCGAAAGGCCGCCTTCACCTTCAACGTGTCTTGGGACTTGATGAGAATGACCCAGCTATAATTTTCTTTGATTGGCGCAGATTTCGTGAAAGTATTGCTGGCAAAGCCTGGGTTCCTCTTGTTCGCAAGCTCGGCACTGATATCGTTCGCCCATAGTTCACTCAAGATCCTGATACCCACGGTGTCGAGCAGTTGGGCGTCGTAGCAGTCGACAAGAACGTCACATCTTCTTGAAGTCCAGGCCGATCTATCGAAATTGGACCTCTTCTTCGCCTTGGATCTTGTTTGGGCTTCTAGGTAAGACATCATACCCGTGCAGAGACCTGACCACGTCATCTGGAATCCAACTGCATGCGTGATAGACGACCGGGCAGCAAGAACCTGGTGATCTCGGATGAGCTTATCGTAACGGCCTCCCGCAGCAAAAACGGCCTTGCGCTTGCGATCATGCAGACACTGAAAGAAAAGATGTCCACAATAGAACTTCTCGTTATATGTAGCCAAGGGGCTCATGAAAACCTTCCGCCTAACATTCATGCGTGCTACGTATGCCATGAAGTTGTTCAAGTGGGCAAATGTGGCCTCGAGGTCAGTGGTATCTCGTAAAAGTAGGCGCAGCTTTGGCAGTGCTCTCTCAAGAGGTTCCCGAAAATCGAATTGCTCCAACTCGTCGAGGCTCGTGCTAGCTAACGACAGTGGAGGTGCTCTCAGTTCTGGCCTAATCTTGGACCATGTCCATTCGCCTGTGTGGAGCTTGCTCATCACCTCCTTTGCCCCGAACCATTTGTCGCGGCTGATATTGCAAGCCATGAAGACTTTGTCCAATACTTGAGAGTGATTGATGTGGTAGCACATGCTCGTGCTGGAAAGGTTTGGGAAGCCATCAATTACTTCATCGATAACTTTCATCGTCTCAGCTTCGTCAAGCGCAAGATTGCTATTACTCGAGCCGATGATGTCGAAGTCTGACTCTCCAAAAATATTTGGATCTTGCATTCTCGGATCTGGGCGGAACACATCGCCGAAGGTGAAGGTCTTGTAGTCTCCTCGCGACGACTGAGCAAGCAGGATGGCGTTTGGCAGGACGAGGTCGTACGGTAGCTGGAGCAGTTTGCCGGTAGCGTCTAGTACGCGTACAGTGTCTGCTGCTGCGTAGCAAGGGTGTTGGGGGAACAGAGCAGGATTGTCTGTCCTTTCGACCGCCCCATGTCTCCGAAATATTTTGGTCAACTTGCTCTTCACCTTTGCCTGTAGCTCCATGTCGGGCAAGTTTCGAGCCATCGCACTCACGGCGTCCAAAAGGCTGACTTTTTCAGACATAGGGCGAGCGGCCATGGTCATTGCCGCAAGCTCATCCTTACCTTTCCTTGCGAAAAGGTTTTCGATGAACTCGACCCTGAGCTGCGACTCAGGATTTGCCAGTTCTCTACGCAGTAAACGAGACGTCTGATCTTCGTCCTGTACAGGAATTTCTGTAACAAGCTCAGAGCAGCTTGGGCGCTTATGGGACTGATATTGCAGCAGTGACGTTGCTATGGCGGCCTGTGTGCCCTTATCCGGGTTGCTGAAAGCTGGAGGTAGCTTGTGATTCTCCTCCGCGAGAGGTTTCAAGGCTTCAGCACGTTCCATCCCTGTTGTGAAAAGCACATTCAATTCGACAAGGATCACTCCCAGAGAAAACATATCTGCTTTTTCGTCGTACTGCCCTGCTCCGCCTGATCTCACTTCAGGTGCAATATACCAGGCAGTACCGACGTCCCTGGTGAAACTACCTACTGCATTTGACTGGCTTCGCGGCAGCTCAAGCGAGCGACCTTCACCCGGCCGAGCCAAACCAAAGTCGCCAATGCGTATGTCTTCGCCGTCGTCAATGAATATGTTCTCTGGCTTGAGATCGCGGTGAACGATTGACGCTGCGTGAATGTGCTCCAGTCCGCGAACGATCTGGCCGAAGAGGCGCCAGCATTGGGCCTGATTGCTCTGGATGCCTGAATTGATAAGGTTGCGTAGGGTTTCCTGCTTACAGTATTCCATCTGAATATATAGATTCGTCCAAGGGCTGTGCGGCGGCCCCATCTCAGCAGTCTGTTCGCTCACACTGCCTTCGGAAACGGACGGGGAAGGCCCCTCGTATGGATGGCCATTGGTCAGCTGATCTTCAGGTGATATACTCGAACCGCTACTGGAAGCACTGTCCTCACTTTCACTGTCACTCTCATCATCAAACTCTTCATTGTCTCCGAAGACGACATGGCTTGAGCTAATAAAGTCGAGCCCTCTTGAACTCAAGGGTATAGGGGCATGTAAGCCAAGGCTACTCATGGACGTGGTCATTGTCTCTTGGGAGATGTCCAAACTTGATTTGTCCTCCAACGTACCTTTTTCGTCTTCCTCTATCCAGGACGCAAAGTAACGTACCACGTTGGGATGATTGAGTCGGGATAAGACCGTCACCTCACTCAGGACTGGATCTAATGCTGCTCTGGAACGCGCTTTGATCTTCTTGATAGCGTAGAGCTGTCCGTCTGTTCTATTCCTGGCGCGGAAGACCTCACCAAAACCACCGCGACCCAAACGGCCTTCTTCAACGAACTTCCGAGCATATTCGGAGGGCACGTTAGCTGCTTCGGATTCGCGCCTTGTCCTATATTTCGTGAGGGACAATGATTGAGGAGTGTCAACGCAGCATGGCTCATCATTTCGAAAGAACTCGAAATGCAGCAAGTCCCATGCAGACGGGCGTTTCTTCTCGTTCAAGGCGAAAATTGCTTTCAAAAGAGACATCATGCTTTGGGATAGTCCCAACTCCCCAATAGCTGCCGCAGGTGTATCATATTGTTGCGACACGTTCAAACCAAAAGCCATCCGGAGTATGCAGACACCGAACATCCAGATATCTGTTCTTGTACTCTGATGTCTACTATCCTCACTAGCTAGTGTTTCAGGAGGTATCCATCCAAGTGGCGTCTTGGGCTGGATTTGGTTCATGATCATTCGCAGATCGTGCCCGTAGATACCGTCCGACCACTTGACTATCACAGTCGCCGCTTCGCTCTCCCAAAGTAGAATATTGCCAAGTTGAATAGAACCGTGAGCAAGTCCTTGCTGGTGGTAATGATGGAGACCCTCGAGAAGCTGAATTGACCAGAATTTGAGTCTTTTGACATCCAATGCTTCTGAAACACTCATGAGGTCTTGCAGAGATCCTTTAGCTGTGAACTCGGTGAGGATGCTAACAAGCCATTGCGGACTGTCCCCGGAACCAGCTAGCGTGCGCTGTATACGATAATTGAGCGGCTTTACCACAGCTGCATGAGGCGAGGCATTCATCTGATACTCAAGCCGTGACTCTAAATCTTGGAGTCTCTGCTTCCGAGGCGTGTCATCACCTTCGAACGTTGCCTCCTTCAAACAGAGAAAGGGCTTGCCGAGGACCGCATTGCTCTCCTTCCACGGTTGAACAAGGAACAGTGTTGTGCCATGGCCTTGCTGGAATGGGAACTTTTGGGACACTGCTCGAACAACGACAACCTTACCATCGGGAGTGCTGATGCGCGTTGAGGATCTTTCGAAATTCAAGCCATTGGGAATCACGACCGGTTCAGCGCTACCTTCAGAGCTCTCGGTAATGTTGGCACTACGTCGCTCAGCTCGAGCCTTCTCTTGCTCCACAAGCTTCGATAGAAGCTCATCTTCCTCCTTGGCAGCTTCCTGATCGGCGGCTTTGGATATTTCCGCTTGCTTTTGGGCCGCCGCCTTCTCTGCTTCTGCTTTTATATTGGCTTCTCGAGCCACGCGCTCTTCGTCCAACGTCGGCACATCCTTACCTTCTGGATACGAAGCATTGTCTAAGATGTCCTGTATGGCTACAGTAAGATCATATATCATTTCCGACCCAAGCAGAGTCTTCGGACGATCTCGGATGACGCCTTCGATCGCGGTCTTGGTCGCTGGACGTATGTCATCGTCGTAATTAACACCAAGCTTCGGTGCGGTCTTTGGATATGTTGGCGGAAAAGATACATGCAAAACGACGGCAATTTTTTCTTCAGCGGCGATATAAGCTCTCAATGCAATGCGAAAAGATTTATCCAAAGCCTTGTTCCATGCGCCCACCTTTGCCAACTCCTCATGGAAGTCCTCGGGATATATGGCCCGCAAGGCCTCAATCTCATCATTCTGTATTTCTGAGTAATTGGTTATCGAAGGTGCCATAATACATATAGATATTGCGAATAACGACTTGAGAGAACGCCCATAGGCGCCTTGCAATCATCCACTTGATGACCGAAGTCATCAGATATGGACCTCCATGTTTTTACGACGGGCTTCACTGGGAGAAATGATGATTATTGACGAACATTGATTGACACCAAAATGATACCATTTGCATTACTTATCTCTGTGTAGAGCGTCGAGCGGCGGACTCGGCTAGCGCCGCTAAAGCCCCCTCAGCCTTCCGGAGTCAATCAGTCCATCAATACTTGTTGACCTCCAAAACTAGGTGATCTTTACTTTAACATTGCCCAGAGATAAGCAATACTCTGGCCGGAAGTTCTTCTCCAACTCTCAAGTCTGATTGAGCTTTACAAGATGGTCAACATCACAGAGAAGATCAAGGAGTGGGTAGTCTTCCCAACACGTTCGCCTTCGAAGCTGCTAAGTGACACAAAGGATCGAGGATGAGATGCGGAGGACGCAGAGTACATCATTGCATTGCAGGGATTCTGTCTAGTGGCTTATTTCATTTTCAGAAAACAAGGCGACTGGTCAGTAGCCATGCGGCAAAGCTCTGAGCCTCGTTGACTTTGGGGCATTAGAGTATCACTTGGGATTGCTGAAAGGGTAGGCTACTTGTTTCCAATTTTTCTCATAGCATTGTGTTTACGCATCTCTGATCAAGAAAACTTGCCCGACTTCGTGCTCAGCTCCTCGAGCCTGCGCCTGGAGCTGGTTCTGGCGGCGGCAGTGGCTTCGATGTAAGCAAGAGTGGCGATGCTCGCATCGCTCTGGTGGGCTTCCCTTCAGTGGGCAAGTCGACCTTCCTCGCCAAGGTCACCAAGACCAAGAGCGAGGTCGCAGCGTATTCCTTCACCACGCTGACGGCCATCCCTGGTGTGCTGGAATATGGGGGAGCGGAGATCCAAGTGCTCGATTTGCCTGGTATCATTGAAGGGGCCAGTGAAGGGAAGGGGCGAGGAAGACAGGTGATCTCCGCGGCGAAGGTGGGTTCTTGGAATTTATCTGGCAGAGAATCAAGACTGAGCGTTCGAAGACGAGCGATCTTATCTTGATGATCCTGGACGCAACGAAACGCGCAGAGCAACGAGCATTACTCGAAGGCGAGCTGGAAGCTGTAGGTATAAGATTGAATAGAGAGGTCCCGTATGATCACCCGTGAAAGCCACGCAAAGGAACACCATCTGATTGAATCTAGCAACATCTACCTGAAAGCAAAGAAAGCTGGAGGCATGAAAATCACGTTTCAAGCGCCACCCAAGAATCTCGACGAAAAGATGCTCTACAATATATTGCGAGATTACAAAATGCTCAATTGTGAAGTGCTGGTCAGGGATGAGAATGGTAGGTTTCTTCTACCCTTCATGGCCACCAGTGACTCACATCTTCTCGCAGCAACTGTAGACGACTTTATCGACGTGATCATGAAGGATCATCGAAAGTACATCAAATGGTAAGCTACCCAACCCCCTACTCCGGCATGGTTGCTGAGCAAGTGCAGCCTGTATGTCTACAACAAGATCGACTCGGTCTCATTGGACTTCCTGGACAAGCTGGCTCGAGAGCCACACACGGTCGTCATGAGCTGCGAGCTCGACCTGGGGATCCAAGATGTCGTCGACAGATGCTGGCAAGAGTTGCAGCTGATGCGGGTCTACACCAAGCGAAAAGGGGAAGAGCCCGACTTCAGCGAAGCACTCATCGTACGCAACAAGTCCACGATCGAGGATGTGTGTGATCAGGTGCACCGGACGCTGAAGGACACGTTCAAGTACGCCATGGTCTGGGGAGCCAGTGCGAGGCACATCCCACAGAGAGTCGGACTCACTCATGTTGTTGCGGATGAGGATGTGGTATCGATCGTAGCCAAATGAGATATACTGTATGAAGGCGTTGAAGGCCTCTTGAAGGGCATACCAGGCAAAATGAACAATATTCAAGGGGTAAACTGCCCATCCTGGTACGAGGGTAGCGGTTTAGTGGCCCCTATCCGTAGAAGCATCTAGAAGCTTCCACGCCTGGAGCTCCCCCGGAAGATGCAGGCCAAGCAGGCGTCGGCAGGCTTCTTTTGCCTCAGGTTGCACAGCCCAACGGCAGCCCAAAACCAGCCCGACACAGATATATTCAGATGCGAAGCTTGCAGGAGGACTATCGGATCGTGACTGTCTCCCCACTTTTGATGGTTGCTTCTCGTCCCTTCCTACTGGCTGTGCTCTGCCAAAAGTCAATTTGAAGGAACATCGGCAACGTCCCCCTCCTTTGTCATTTGGGAATAGAAAGTGAATGCTTCATAACACCTCTCCCTCCAAGAATCAACCCAAGCTTTCCTTCTTGACAAAGCGATCCATTATACAGAACCCGATCCTCACCGACTCTCCAATGATCACCTGAAAAACAACAACAAACAAAAATACAATGGTCCAAGAAACGAAGCTCTACGACGCCCTGGGCATCAAGCCCGACTCCACGCAGGATGAGATCAAAAAGGCCTACCGGAAGATGGCGCTGAAGCACCACCCGGACAAGAACCCGGACAACCCCAAGTCCGGCGAGAAGTTCAAGGAAGTGTCCCAGGCCTACGAGATCCTCTCCGACCCGGAGAAGCGCAAGGTCTACGATCAATACGGGTTGGAGTTCCTGCTGGGCGGGGGTGCGCAGGCTCCGCCGCCGGGGCCACAGGGTGCGGCGGGGGGGATGCCGGGAGGGATGCCGGGGGGAATGCCGGCGGGCTTTGAGCAGATGTTTGGTGGAGGAGGAGGAGGAGGAGGAGGAGGGCGAGGATTCCATTTCAGCACCAGTAATGGAAACGGTGGATTTCAATTTAGTAATGCCGACGATATTTTCTCGTCCTTCATGCGGGGCGCAGGCGGTGGAATGGGAGGAGACGATGACGACTTGCTGGGGAGTGCGTTCGGCGGCTTCGGCGGAGGAGGAGGCAGCGGTCGTGGTCCGCGGTCGTCAAGGAAAACATCCTATGGTGGTGGTGGTGGATCAGGAGGGGGTAGGAGGAGGGCACGCTCG
Source organism: Ramalina peruviana (assembly GCA_001956345.1). Lineage (NCBI taxonomy): Eukaryota > Fungi > Ascomycota > Lecanoromycetes > Lecanorales > Ramalinaceae > Ramalina > Ramalina peruviana. The sequence goes on along the minus strand of MSTJ01000003.1, from coordinate 242,192 downwards.
CCCGAGGTGACGACGGTGGAGCGGCCGCTGCCGGTGTCGCTGGAGGAGCTCTACAGCGGGACCCGCAAGAAGATGAAGATCAAGCGGAAGACGTATGATGATAGAACCGGGAAGAGGAGTGTGGAGGATAAGATATTGGATATGGAGATCAAGCCCGGATACAAGGCCGGCACCAAGATCAAGTTCAAGGGGGTTGGCGATCAGGAGGAAGGGGGGACGCAGGATTTGCACTTCATCATCACAGAGGTAAGTGGTTCATGTGGACCTTGAGGGATGATCCTGATGACTGACTCTTCAAACAGAAAGACAACCCGAACTTCCGTCGCGATGGCGACAATCTGATATCCACGGTCGAACTGGATCTCAAGGAAGCACTGACCGGCTGGCAACGGACTCTACCCACCATCGACGGCAAGCAAGTCCCAGTATCAGCAGGGGGACCCACAGGGCCAGGCTTCCGTGAGACGTTTCCCGAACGAGGCATGCCGAAGAGCAGGAAGCCGAGCGAAAGGGGTGACATGATTGTGGAGGTCAAGATCAAGTTTCCAACAAGTCTGACACCATCTCAGAAGACCCAATTGAAGTCGATCCTGTGAAGAAGGAAATGATCTTACGAAGTACACGATTGCGAGGAAGAGTTTGCATTGCGTCTGGCGTTCGGGCCTTAGATATCCCAACAAGCTTCAAGGGCACTGGACTGAGGCGAGTTGGAAGCATGATTAGGATGTAGCTTCCTACCAAGATCATATGACTCATTGTGAATGATGCCTTGCCTGTCCTGTCCCAGTACTCTTCTATATATTCTCTCTTCCTACGAGTTGAAGATCCTCGAGTAAAGCAATTCGTGTCTCCCCATCCAGACATCAATGGCCGGCACCGTCTGCCCAGCGTCTTCAATATCAGTCTCCCACTCGCTTGCAAGTGCCCTCTCCAACTCCGCGCGCAGCCAGTCCGAACCCAGCAGAGCCTGTGCTGCATACGGCCCCAACACACCAGCCCTGACGGCCGCGCTCGCCACAGCCTTCGCATGATTGAACAAGTACGTATACGCAGTCTGATGATCGCTCAGCCCCTGCGCCGCGCACACGACAGCGTAAATGAGCGGGAAATGCGCATTCAGCTCTACTGGCTGCTCCTCCTCCTCCTTCTCCCCCTTCACCACCCTTGTTGGCTGCACCTTCAACCCCAGACAGAACCCCCGCAGCGCACCCTTCGCCACGCTCTCCGCACTCTCCCCCTTCAACGAGCGCTCCCACACGGAGATCAGCGCCTTCCCCTGGCTGATACTCGCCCGCCTGGCGACGGGACACAAGATGCATGCGTCCAGGGTATCATCCAATTCGGTCAATCGCTGGGGCGCATGGTAGGCGGCCAGGAGATAGGGCAGCGTGGCCGAGGCCACGGATGTGATGCTCATGTGCATGAAACGGCGGAGTGTCTCTGGGCGGCTGTTGTGGGCGGGGGAGTGGTGAGCTAGGTAGGATTCGAGGCCGCTGCTGAAGGCGAAGGAGCCGAGGGGGAGGGCGGAATCGGCGAGGAAGAGGAGGGAGTGGGGGGGGATGGAGGAGGGGTTGAAGCTGGTTGGAACCGTGGGTGGAGTGGTGGTCGATGAGACGGGAGGATCATCATTACTTTGGCTTGGATCGCGCTGTGGGAAATTCCCTGATGGGGTGGTGGTGGTGGTGGTGATGGGGGTCTCATTACCCCTGAGTTCTTTCAGCCGGGCGGTGGCATCGTCGATTTGCGATCGGAGCTGGGCCACCTCTTGATCGATCGAGTGCTCCTCATCTTTGGAGGGCATTTGGCCACCATTTTCCGGCGAGGGAAAAAATTCCTTGATGGGTCTTGAACAGTAATGAGGAGGACATGTTCTCGATAAAAGGGAATGCAGATCGTTCCTCCGCAACTCCGCATTTCTGCGGGCAGGGTGGGTCCCGACCGCCGTATTGAATTGTTTCTTATCGACCATCCCCCGATCGGTCCTCTGGTGCCTCCACCAATTGAGCATGTAATAATAGATATGGGCAAAGCGAAAAAAGGACTTCAGAAAAATACAAAGCCATCATCAGACCGAGCCAAAAAATCTAGAAAACCAAAACCTGCTTTGCCCAAATTGAAGAAAGCGAAATCCCAAGCGATTAAGCCGCAGCAGAAGCAACAGCATAAGATCATCATCCCATTCGAACCCGAACATCGTGTACTTCTCGTCGGCGAGGGCGACTTCTCCTTCTCGCGCTCTCTATCGGAGCATCATGACATTATCCATATCTACGCCACCAGCCTAGATACCCGCTCAGGGGTGCTTTCCAAATATCCCCAAGCCGCGACTCATTTGAAGGTGATAGAGGCCCAGGATTCGTCTCAGGTGGAGTATGGCGTCGATGCTACGAAGCTTGGCCGTGCAGGTGGAGGCGGCGGAGGGAAAGAGGTGAGGAAGGGAGGCTGGGATCGGATTGTGTTCAATTTCCCACACGTCGGAGGGTTGACGAAGGATGTGAATCGGCAGGTCAGAGCGAATCAAGGTGGGTGAGAGGAGCTAAGAGATCTCGCTCGATTCGCTTTTTTCCCTGTGCAGCACTGATGTACTGATCTTGGTAGAGCTTCTCGTTGCTTTCTTCAAGTCGGCGCTCGCTATCTTGTCTCCCAATGGACAGATCGTTATGACCGTTCTTGAAGGCGATCCATACGAGCTCTGGAACGTACGAGACCTGGCTCGCCATGCCGGCTTGAAAGTCAATAGAAGCTTTCGCTTTGAGGCATCGGCGTATCCTGGCTACAAGCACGCAAGGACACTGGGCAACATTGACGGCGGAGGGGGGTGGAAAGGGGAGAACAGACCGGCGAGAACGTACCTCTTCGAATCGAAGGACAACGAACAGCTCAGTACCTCTGGGAAGGGACGAAGAGGCCCGGATGATTCTGACAGTGATTGATTCATGATCATGAGTTCCCGATGCAATCATAAACCGAACCTCCTCTGATGTCGCTATGCCGCTAGAATGCTATCACCATGAGCAAGCGGGAAGGTTTAGGAGATGTACACCTTCTTCAACTCGCTCGCCGGCCAGATGTTCAACGAAGTAGGATCCTTCACGAATCCCTCCTCGAGGCCAATCTTTTTGCAGTACTCCAGCAGTCGATCGCGCCCATACACCCTCCCTTCTTTCTCATGCACGAGAACGACCGGGTCATTCTCGACGTAGCTCTTGGTATGATGGGCATACGGTAGCTTTCGGGCGAGCTCATTCAGTTCCGTCGAGCAGATGGGACATACCGAAGTGGTGGTGGAGCTAGCATTCGCCGTGCTGCTGGCGTGCTTCGAGTGGCAGGATGGAGTCTTGAGAGCGGAGAGACCGGCCGAAAGGGCGATGAGGAGGAGAGGCTGTGAGGGCAGGGAGAAGAGCTGATGGTGTGTGTCGATGAAAAGGGCGGCCAGCTCGTCCCATCTGGTTTGGGAATACCACGTCTGTTGCAGATAGGTCAGTAGTGAATTCAGTCTTTTGGAAGAGGTCCCAAAGTGTACATACATGCTGTCTTCGATCCGGCTTGAACGCCAGCAAGCTCGCCGCGACGGAAATCTTCTCCTGATGACCCTCATGATACTGCGGGAAGTACTTCTTCGCATGATCGCGGGCCTCGACGAACCTGTCCTGCCGACAGAGCTCGATGTACTGCTGTAGCCGTAGCTCGAACTCCAAGCTCGTGTCCGTCTTCTTCATCACGACCTTGTACTCGGCGCACCAGGCCAAACACTCGTCCAGACTGCCCGCCCTCAAACTCCGCCTCACCTTCTCGCACCGATCGAACACCCCCAAGTCCACCAGCTCCTCGATCCCTTTCTCCCTCGCCAACGCCCACGCACTCGCCGAATACCCCTGCCGCACCATGTACTCCACCAGCAGCCGATCCAACCTCACGGCACTCCACTGATCGTACTTGACATCCGCCAGACTGTTCATCTCGTACAGATCGTTCAAATGGCTCAACCGGCGGCGGGAGGCCTCGTGCAGGACCTGCTCCTCCTCGTGCAGGGACTCCATCTTGCGCTTTAGCGTGTGCAGCCGCTGGATCATGGCGTCGAGCGGCTTGACGGCCGCGGTGGCCTCGGTGCTGCCGTTGCGGAGCGCACTCCCCAGCTTCGTCAGCTCGTTCTGCATCAGCACGTTCTCCCGCTCGAAGTGTTTCTGGGCCGTCTTGAAGTTCTTGCGGAGGAGCTCCTGGGGCAGCCGCAGGAGCGGTTGGTCCTAAAGGGTGGTGAGGTCCATGTCAGTTCTGGGGGAAGTTGAGCTGCGGGGTGAGAGCGGAGTGGGGAGGATTTTACCAGAAGTAAGTGGCTTTCTGGATTCAGCTTCGTTGTCGTCAGTTCGGCCGCCATTTTTGTCGTCTTGAATGTATATAAAGCTGCAAGGGGTTTGGGCTATAGAATAGCGGACTGCGCGAAAAGGCAATGACGCTAGAGCTCCGCAGTGACTGAGTCGAAGGACGTAAATTTACTGATTAATGAAGGTGAAGGTGAAGATGAAGGTGAAGATGAAGGTGATTTGGATCTACCTAAGTCATCTAATGTCTGATAATTGTCACATGTCTTGGCTATACAAGCGGCAACGCCGACATGCTTGGATAGAATAATTATATACAAGTCGAACGAATGGTCTTTCGTTCGCCGTCGCTGAGCTTTCTTTTCTCCACCATTTTGAATAGAGGGTATCGATCCTGATCATCCCTGGTGAGCTTCAGCCCTTTCGCTGACAACGATCACACAACATCTGAACGCCTCCGAACATGTTTCCGATCCACAGAAATCACTGAGACCGCCGTGCGCTGCTTGTCCACTTCTGTTCAATTCAATCAGCTCCCCTAGGTGAGCTCGCTTCTTCGTTTTCTGCAGATGTTCGTCTTCGATAATGACTTCAGTTGAAATGTATGCATGTCGGCTTGAGACCGGAAAACAGCCAGATCAAGCATTCAAGCGACAATATGTGACGAACTTCAATCGGAGGCTTCTGCGCTTGCTTTCCTCTCCTTTTTCTCCTTGCGCTTGCGTTTGCGTTCAGCGCGCTCTTCAGCTGTCTCGCCTTCGTGTCTCTTCCTCTTCTTCTGCACACCCTCCACCGGTACATCTGAGATCTGACCATCCTCCATCTTCACATCGTCTGGCGAATCTTTGATCTCTGAAACAGTTCCTGTCTCCGGCAAAGAACTCTTCAGTCCGCCCACGGATTCCAATGGGGCATTGTAGTCTTTGTATTCAGCACTCCAAGCAGCGGGAGTCGCTTCGTTGGGGCGTCCGTATTTCTGCATACTGTCAGCAGGCTCTCCGACTTCGAAGGTAGGGTCGGCTCACATCGAGCTTGCCGGCAGACTTGAGCTTCTTCTTCTCCAAAGCCATTGGTCCTTGACCCCAGCGCCTATACGAGAATTCAGCCATTAGCTCAGCTTCATAACACTTGATTCGAGTACGTCCATTGAAATTCTGGGTAGTTCCATCGTAATTCAGTGGAAGGGGGAGGGTGTTTTCTGGTTTACCTTGGATAGAGATCTCTCTCCATAATGCATCGCTTCACTTTGGCAACGACACCGTGATCGCAGGTGGTAAGTTCGACCGTCGTCATCTGAGCGATTCCTATGGCAATGGCTTCACCCTTTGTCGTAATCAGGACCACTTCTTCATGTAGTTCGATATCCTTTTCTATTCGATATGTCAGCAACGAGATGCATTCCCATCGAGTGTCTCGGCATTTACCGAATCTGAGGAGGCCCGGAATCATCAGCTTTGCTCCGTAGCATACAGCATTGACCGCGCTATCCTTAACGACCAGTCTCTTGAAGCCGGTTAGGAGACTCTCCAGTGGCTGAATGACTTGTCGAAGCTCGGACTCGTCGTTTTGATTGTCATTGATCCACATGGCGTCCAATACTTCATGAAGGGTAACCAATCCCTTCTCCTCACTCATTGCGCCGCTTCGGACTCGACGCAACTCTTGCATGTGAGCTCCCACGCCAAGGATCAGGCCCAAATGCACACAAAGAACACGCAAGTAGGTCCCCGCCTCGCAACTGACCCAGAACACTCCGAGGTGTCTGGCGTTGTCGAACTCATAGACTTTGCTCTCGTAGATGGTTCGAATGCGCAATGTGCGCTTGACAGCTGAGATGAGGGGAGGTCGTTGGAAGATGGGTCCGGTGAGCTGCTCAACTGCGCGACGAAACTGGGCTTCCCCTCCTGGCAAGGTATCATGTAGGCGGATCACACACACATATTCCTTTCCGGCGCTCTGCTGAGACTTGACAAGACGGGTGGCACGATCGATACAAACGATCAAGCAGCCAGTCACTTTCGGATCGAGAGTACCACTGTGGCCGGTCTTTTGAACGCTATAACGGATGTGAGTTACATCGCAATGACGCGCGACTTTTCGGTTGGGCTCACCGGAGAATACGCTTCAGCCATGCAACCACCTCATGACTAGAAGGATTGGAGGGTTTGTCAAGGTTGATGATGCCGGAGCTGATATACGACTTGATGTCGCGCTTGTAAGGTTCGGAGCCATGAGGAATAGGTGTGTAATGCCCATTGCGAACGAGAAGCTTGAGGTAGTCCTTGAGAAGCAACGGCCAATCGCCGGAGTCGATAGTACTCGCGATGTTTTGAGGCAGGATCGTTGTCAGTGCACGACTTGCTTCATCGTCCTTGTCTCCATCCTCCTGGCCTGAAGTGGCCGGTAGCTGGGTCATCTTGGGATGGACTTCAGCGCTGTGCAAGGTGGGCAAAAGCACAGATAAAAGTGCCTGGGTTTTGGTGTAAACCTGTGGGCTAATTAGACAGCCCAGCAKGTCTTCTGGCGCTAGGCTAGAAATGTGCATTCTACAGTGGTCCCTGCAGGGGTGTCAATGTTTCCTCAAGTCTATTGGCTGTGCCGTGTAGTGGAAAGTCAAAGGTCGAGAAAGCCCCACCAGCGGGACGATTAAGCTTGCTAATTTGCCAAAGCTTTAGCGGCTGCTGAGTAATCATCTACGTCATGCCGCGCGGGACGAGCAGTGCTTGGACCGTGCGGAGTCCAAGTACCGCCGTTGCCGCCAGTAGTCTCCTTGATTGGCTCGATTGGGTACGCAAGCATCTAGGTCCTGAGGTATATTCAGGCTTGAGGAGAACGAGAAGAGATTCATGCATTGTCACGCTGCTAAGCTGTCACTCCCCACCTAACCTGTGTCCTGCTCCCCGATGGTTCCATGAATCCGAGAAACTAAATCCAGTCGAGCTGCCTCGAGGGGCATCCTGACCAGCAGGTCGATATGCTGTCCCGTATCCTTTCGTTTTGACACCACGCTGATCTGCCCCGAACCATTTTTTGACGATCGAAGGAGTGCGAATATAATTTCTCCCTCCTCCAAAGGTCGGCCAGAGTCGGGTGAGGAAGTCGTAAAGATGGGCTGCTATCAGGCCCGTTCCCTGTTGTAAGGCTGCGTCCGGTCCTCCCAAGACCAGGGTAAGACCAAGGATCGCCCATGGCAAGTAGACGGCCTGGAACGAAATAATGAAGAATGAGACCTTCTTGTTCTTGTTGTCTTGAGAAAAGGTATAGGCCATGCCAAGGATCAGGGCTGCACGGAATAAGCTGTGTCACCCACGGAGAGAGGAAAAGGATGATACCTTGTAAGAATACCATACCACCTAAGACGAGACCCGACGTAGTCTAAATAGAGTAAATCAAGTCAGCAAAAATCATGAGCCGCATGTTCAGAGCCTCCAGCATGAGATGATTAGTGCGTAACGTGTAGGAAGCCAAAACCGCCAGACGTTCATTTCCAAAGATTACGCAGGCTTTCTCATTTGACATTTCCACCATGCTCACACCGCACGTAGTCCGTTTTGGATTGATTGCGAATGATGGAGCTACGCGAGATGCAAGGGTAATCTTCCTCATCTCCAGGAACCGCTTCAGCCAGAAATGAGCTGAGCGGGCAGATATGTGAGGTTCTGACGTCACGCAATCGAAGGAGAGCTTGTTTGAATGAAAGTATCGAACGCTGACAACCTTTGAAGCATGAATGTAGTTTGTTGTCACTTACTATGATGACCAATCCAAGGAAGACAATGTAGGTGAAATAGTCCCCTGGTTGAGAGAAGCGACTCGACTCGAGCTCAAGTCCACTGGAGTACTGCCACACTAAGAGCTGTAGGTCAGATATAAAGCCAACGAAGGTCGTCACATAGGCAATCTCACGGAAGACTGTATCGAAGAGGATGTTCAATCCTCCTCCGGTAAGCCAGAAGGGGGTGACGAGCCGCCACAACTCGGGCAACGGAAATTTGAAAATCCATGGCAAATAAAAGACCATGCGATGACCACTGAGAAGGCCGCTATGGACGAGTACAGAAGTGATAAGAGTCAAAGCCGTCAACGTACTAGTATGTTGATGTTAGAAAACACGACAGCCTGTCTATGTGCGGATAGGGACAAGCCTTACCGAGATACTGGAGGCGCTGCCCAGTATGCGTCAAGGGCACTCATATTGACTTGAAGCTCACTTCATGCTTTGATTCCAGATTTTTGTGATGGTCATGGTGATATGGGATTAGACAAGTGTCAACTTGACAGGAAGTGTGTCAACATAGCCCCTGTAGGGCTGACATAATTTCTGCAGCCTCATTACGTAGCCATAGAAAGCCGTGCAAGATGCGTGGACATACACAGTAAAGAAGAAAGCCTGGAAAATTTCGAAGATAGGCATATTATCTCCTGGACTAGGGAAAAGTAGCACCATTTGACAGCTTTCTCTAAATTCTGAGCTTGCATGAGCGCAAAGGGTATCGACTATGCTAATGCTACAGTTGTTCCATCCGGAACTCCACGCTGATAGGAAATCCACAAGAAGCTATAATTCAAGACATCATCTCACTGAAGTCTGGGCCGCTTGGTCATGTTCGGACCTGAGGCCAGGGAAGCCTCCCTCCTTCGCTTCCTCTCAATCTCCTCCTTCATGATTCTCTCAGCTTCGCTCATAGGTCGTTTTGGTACTTCCCGATCCGCAGACTTCTTTTGGCCAAGGACATTCTTCTTCGACGCCGACGCCGCAAAAACATTCTTGGGCTTTTTCGTGGTGTCCATCTTCAGGCTGATCTTTTCCGGTGGTGGAGTTGGCACCCCGGTTGGCGGAGACTCTGACGAAGGTGTGTCAGTGCCTGCCTGATTGGTCTCCTCCACCATTCCACCATTGCCTTCTTCTCGAGGCGGAGAGGCTTTCGTCTGAGTTGCAGCCTTCATGCCGAAATTGAGCTTGATCTTACCGCCTTCCTCCCTATTCAATTGTCCTGAGAGATCATCTCCTTCATCCTTTGCTTTGGCTTCAGCATCCAGCCGTGCCCGTTCAATCTGCTCTTTGATCAACTTCTGCTCTCGCTCCTCGTCTCCCTTGTCTTGCCTCTCCTTCTTCCGAATGGCTTCCGCCCTGCGCAATGCCTCTGGAGAATTATCCACCCAGGAAATGTGAATGCCCTTGTCGTTCTCGTCGACCCTGACGAGTCCTTCACGGCCCAAGTGCTTCGCAAATTCCGTCAATGAGGACCATTTCGTGCTGTTCATGTGCACATGCTCCTTGTCGGTGATGACTTCCTGGTAGAACTTATTCAAGTGGACCTGCTTGGTGCCGTGCGCTGTCCGTAATTGTGTGAGGAAGTTCCTCTGGAAGTCGGTCGAGTAGTCCGAGATGACTTTGTTTGCATTCAATCCGACAGCTTGCATTTGCCGTACATGCGACTCCGACATGGTGTGACATTTGTAGCCATTTTCATCTCTACACTGCTTGTGACAGACCTCACACCAGAAACGTAGTCGTTGGAGACCTTTGGACTTGAGCTTGTTGCTCAGATATTTCGTCGAGCCTACTTCGGCTTTAGGCATCGTGAGAATATTGGCAGACAAGTCCGTAAAAAGGTGTGTATATGGTAGGTCGCGAGGAGTTTGAATGAGTGGAATTACAAAGGGGGTTACTAATGTCACGAATGACTCGCAAGGAGTAGACGCTTGCCGCCGCAGCAGGGTCCCTAACGCCACGTTTTGGCCCTAAACTTTACGACTCCGATGGCACATCCAGCCGGGAGGACTTGCTATAGTTAGCGTCCTTTTACGGGCGGGCATGCTGTTTGGTCGATAATGGGGAATATCAGAAACATGTGACTTATTCATCAAGGAAAGGCCGGGAGACGGACCACTGAACTGGCGAAGAGCATGTATGATACACTCAGAAGCGTCAATGGAGCGTAGAAGTTGCCCAAGTGGACTAGCTAGTAATTATCCAGGTCTCCCATTCTCCTTTCTTCTCCCAGCTCCACTCGAGGACGAAGAAGAGACTCTCCTATGGTAACGTGCGTCTTCTTCGTCGCTCATCAGACCCTCCAACTCGAACTCCTCGACGTCCCTGAGTCTCTGGCTGTCGCCTCTCAGGTGTCCATTGCCCACAGCTCGCCCATTGACTTTGGGCAAGACGACAGGATTCCGATCAACAGGCCACACATGAGCTGCGTAAAGATGTAAGAGCATTATCACGAAGAGAAAGAGGAGAAAGGAGATGCTGAAAAGGATCAAGATGTAAGAGACATGTGTGACGTGGGCGGTAGCGAGGAGAGCCATTTGTTCTTCCGTAGCTCCCATGAATAGGAAGCCCGAGGTGTAGAGCAACTGAGCACAGTCAGTGAGGCTTTCATACAATGTTGGTTGTTCCAGCTTCGTCTGAAAGCCGAGACAAAGCGTATGATAATAGGGGACTCACGAAGGGTGTGAGATACTGGAAACTGCTGGTTTCCTCGAAATTCTTTTCATCAAGCGTATTCCGATCCTTTAAAACAAATGCTATTTCAATGACACGGACGGCGCCAGCTGCCATTAGAGTGTATCCGAATACGGTGTGTACGTGGGTGCTGAGCTCCAGCGACTGTGGATGGGCACTCATGCCCCAGCCAGTCAAGATGATGACCAAGGCAGGGAACAGGTTTCGTTTTGGACGTCCATCTCTTTTCCTGCTGAGATATACCCCCAACAGTCCTGCACACCACCATACGACACCCATACTGGTGTGTTGGATGTCATTCTTGACCCAAGGCCCACCCCAGCGGTGTTCTGTGAAGGTATTGACGCAGCCCCAAGCGGCTATGAGTAGCGAATCGAAGAACTCCTGGCTTCGACCTGACCGCTTGAGCCAGTACTGCCCCACGAGGAGCAAGATCGTCAGGATAATCCCATAGCCGATGAATGCACTGCCCATGATGAAATGAGCCAGGCATTGACCGAGATGATCCCCCCGGCAAAAGCCCAAAGCAGTGATTCCCCCAAAAAGCATCTGTACCCAGCTGATCACGGGCATGACTTTGCCCATGACGCCGTGTGTAGCGACCACGTATCGTCTGATCCGAGCGTGCCCGCCTTTTTCCAGATGCAGTCGCAGGTAAATGCCCACGAGGACTTGTGCCAGAAGGAAAAGCATCAACCAATTCGCAAAGCTGGCGTGCACATTCTTGGCGAACTGTCTGCCTTTATGAGCGTGTCCAAGGAAATAGCCAACGACGGCGAGCAGCGTCCCAAGGATCTGTACGGGAACATGCCAACGCGAGTGGACGATGCCTAGAACCATGCCAGTAGGATATATGATGCCCCAAGCAAGAATCTGGATCAAGATGTGTGTCCAAAGTATCGAATCCTAGCGTTGAGAAGAGGTTAGTCCTGGTACTGCAGGAGGATTGAGGGAATGAGTGATCTTTGGAGCACGTACCAAAGGTTGGGCAGAAACGGCCTCGCCTTCGGGTATCTCGTCCATATGGTGTTCATGACCGGCAGCAATGGATATAGAACATAGCAAGGCCACAAGGCCTGCGATAGAAGATGTCGCCGGCATTATAGTAGTATTTGCAAGGGAGGTGAGGCACAAAGTGGCGATCGATCGTTCCAAGACTTTAGCAAGGTCTGCAAGCGAATTCAAGCATCGTGCCCAGTTTGCCTATCTAAAAGCATAGATGATGGCGTAGGCGAAATCTTTGAACACCCGTCAATTGTTGAATATTGTGTCGGATGATCGAGTGACTGCAGGTGAAAATGCATTGTAAATGCACGAAGATGACGAGCCTCGGGGAGCGGGAGATCGGAGCCGCCGGACGTTGGCGGAGGCCTCCCCCTTTTTCCTCTTCTCCCCCTGCCTTCCTCACCTTCTCCACTCACACCTACAAGTGCTTTGCTGATTCTTACAACGACGATGGGTGGTTCAATTAGTATGGACTTGATTTGGGGACTGTATCTCGGCCGTCGCTACTAAAGTAACATCTCCGTTGCGCTCTAGAGGTCGGGTCATGCATGTCGCGGTTTACAGAGCTGGGTGCCAGCCGCAAGCTGTATTAAGCCTGGGATGAAGTTCTCCAACAGCTTCCACTAGACCCATCGCAGGATACAACCTTGTAGCCGAAATCATCATTCACTTTTGTACAGGAGGATCGAAACATCCATGATCCCATGTATCAAGACTGTCTAATGGGAGATGTAAGCAAGTCCTTCTCGGTTTCCCTGCAGCAATAGGCGGCGAAGAAAGGTGAAACGATATGTAGATACCTTTACCTGAAAAGCTGCATGTATTTTGTGAGTGCGAAGAAGGTGAATCAATCGCAAGATGTTTCCTATTTTGATAAAACGCGTCAGTACGTCACGAAAACCATTCGAAACGCACATAGCAACTTTGATAGCTCGTATTCCTCACTTTTGATATTATCTTTCCTAATATCAAACGTACCTGCATAGATTCGCCACTACTGGCCCTCTTCTGCAATCGTACTCTCCATCGTTCTAACATAAGCTCCATCTTTCCCAGACGCGTAACTCCCACCAAGATGCCTGAGCCTTCCAATACCAAACGCGAGGAAGACCAGGTGGAGCAGCAGAAGATCGTAAGTTTCTAGATCACCGCCACGCTCCTGCCTGCCTCATACCTTGTTTGTTACATCTTATGCATTGGCTACGACCTTTCCCCCAATCCTTGCCATATCAGCTGACCCTCATCGCCCCCAGGCCTCCCTCGCCGCCAGCAATGCAGAGCTGGCATCCAAGCAGGCAGAGGTCGAGCAGCAACATGCCGAGATCCTAGCCTCCCTCAAGTCAGAAGAATTTCCTCTCGCCCCCCCTCCTTCCCCATCTTCAGACCATTCGTGAGAGAGGAATTGCGAAAACATGTGGCGGGGGTAAAAAATCATTCTAAACCGCCCCCAAAGCAAAGCTCGATGTGTGTGCTGATTCTTATCTGTTGCTGTTTTACAGGACCCGGGATCCCAAGGCGCTGGTGGACAGCCACATCAGCCTGCTGCACGAGTACAACGAGATCCGAGATAGCGGGCAGAAACTGATGGCTATGATCGCGGAGGAGAGGGGTCTGACGGCTAAGGAGGTGTATGAGGAGTTCGGCGTCGGCGAGAAGGATTAAGAGACTGGAGAGCAGGATGCAACGACAGCGACGACATTGCTTGTGGGATGCGAAGGGGGCCAGCGCTTTGGCGCTGTTGTTTTTTTCATCAAGTGGAATAGCTCCATGGTTATATTCTAGCTGACATGGAAAAGCTTCTGAGAGGACTGCTTGATTTACCGAAACGCCACAGCTATGCATGCCAATGCGGTATTCCAACATGTCCGTCGCTGGGGACTATTACTATGTGACCTTCTCCAGACTTTGGAGATTCACGAGCTCGAAATACTTGCCTCTAACTTTCAACAATTCATTATGCGTACCGCTCTCAACAATTCTCCCTCCATCGAACACGTAGATCATGTCCGCCTTTTGAATCGTACTCAGCCGATGAGCCACTGCGATCGTCGTTCTCCCCTGAGCAGCCGCGTCCAATGCTGCCTGGACCACCTTCTCTGACTCCGAGTCGAGTGCAGACGTCGCCTCGTCCAACAGGAGGATTTTGGGATCACGAAGTAGCGCGCGGGCGATAGCGATACGCTGCTTCTGACCCCCTGACAGCATACTGCCTTTCGAGCCGACTATCGTGGCAAAGCCGTCACTGGAGCTTCGATCAGTAACCCTTCACGTGCACAACCAGGAGCAGGAGTATCTTACGGCAGTGACATGATGAAGTCGTAGATATTAGCATCCTTACAAGCCTGCTCAATAGCCTCTTCCGGCACGTCTTCCCGGTCGGCTCCTAATAAGATGTTTTCCCGGATCGAGCCCTGATACAGCGTTGGCTCTTGGCTCACGAGGGACAAGAAGCCGCGGTAGTCATTCAGGTGAAGGGTTGAGATTTCCTTCCCATCAACAAAGACACCTCCAGACAATGGATCATAGAATCGTTCCATGAGGGCAATAGTCGTGCTCTTCCCGCAGCCACTTGCTCCTACAAGAGCCACGTACTGTCCAGGCTTGACCGTCAGGTTCAGCCCTCTCAGCACGGGCTGCTCAGGCCGCGTTGGATATCGAAAGTGGACGTCACGGAATTCTATAGTGCCTTCTACGTCTTTGAGAGGCTCCCCATTTGGAGACCATGAATCGATGTCAGGAATTCGGTCGAACAGCTTCTTGAGTGATCTGGCAGCATGCTTCGCTTTGCCCATGTCAGGTGCAAACGAAAATATGGTACCAGCAGACTGAGCACCGAAGATGATTGCTGAGAAGACGATGAAGAATTGTAGCTCGCTGTACTCGCCACTAGCGATCAAAGTACCACCGTACCAGAAAGCCTACAGAGGACATAATCAGTAACTTGCCTTGAATCAAGTCTTGGGTGATGTGAAGCTAATCAAGAGCAATCTCTGGGTCAACATGGAATCTAAGGACTCACCAGAGCGTTGCAGAGGAACATGAGTGCCTGAGACGAGGCGTATAGAGTCGAAGACCTCAGTACGGACTTTAGACTCTTTTTGCCTTGTGCCACAAGCGTCTCGTGATAGTGATTCCAAACGTCTTCCTCGCGAGTCAGAGAGGCTACAGTGCGGATTGCCGCCGTAGCTTCGCAAGCATAGCTGGCAGAGTTCTCGTAAGCTGCCTTTGCACGCTCGTGGAAACGCCCCAGCATCCAAAATCTTAGGTAGCCACAAGCGAGTAGGATAGGAATCGTTGCCGAGCATACCAAGCCTAATTTCCATCCAATGGAACAAGCTAGGGCAATGGCGGCAATTAATGTTGTGCTGACCACTAGGATAGTCCCCAGGGTGACTCCACTCATACCGGCCAGATGTGTAGTCTCAGTCGATAAAAAGGAAGTCAGTGCTCCTGCTGAGTTTTCCTATCAAAAGCTAAATATCAGCACCCGGGTGAGGCATGGGCCAAATGATGAAGAGATATTGTAGGAGAATCACTTGAGAGACCAAACACAGGAGATTTGAACATGGACATACCTCTCTATCAAACCAGCTGATGTCTTGTCTTAGCATTGTGCGAAAGGACCGGTCTCTTGCACGGTGAACGAGCCGCTCAGAACAGTGCGCGAATGTTGTTCCCTGCACTGCGTATGAGATTAATTGGGTCAGGGCCAGCATCAAATACATCAGGGACCAGAAATTTGCGTCGTGCCTCAGTTTTGCGTACATACTCGGAGGCAGGGATAGGGCTACAATAGATTTTGCAAAGAAAACGGATTGGGTGGGATTGCCGCCTCCAGCAATGATAGAGAATATGAGGCCGACGAGCATCCACCAGGCCTCTGGCCTGTTGAAGGCGCCGACGACCTTTATCAAGGTCCAAAGCGAATATCGGTGGTCTGTCGGACAGGGAGGTCAGCAGGCAATTTTCAAATACTTGGACACCATATACGGTAGTGACAGTATGAGGCGAGGGTGGGAATGCGGCTCACCTTCGTTGGGTTGACGGTCTTTCAGAACTGCACTCGAGACAGATTTCGTGGTGGTCGTCCGTTCTAAAGCCTGTCTGCTGGCTTTCTCTGACACTGTGGGTAGCTTTTCGATCATCTCCTCTTCCATGCTTTCCTCCTTTTTCTCCTCGTTCTCGGCTGAGATGCGCTGCGCTTCCACCAGGTTATAATAGGGCCCTTGTCTTTCAACAAGGTCATTGTGGGAGCCTTGTTCCACAATACGACCTTGGCTCATGACCACGATGCTATCAGCAGTCTTAATGGTAGATAGACGGTGAGCAATAACGATAGTGGTGCGCCCTCGAGCGGCCACATCCAAGGCCGCTTGAACTACACCCTCGGACTTTGTGTCAAGAGCTGAAGTTGCCTCGTCCAATAGCAATATCTTCGGATCTTTGACCATGGCTCTAGCAATGGCGATTCGCTGCTTTTGGCCTCCAGAGAGCAGGAACCCTCGTTCGCCAACATTCGTCTCATAGCCTTCTGGAAGTCCGATGACAAAATCATGGGCATTGGCCATTCTTGCGGCTTTCTCGACAAGTTCTGTCTGCTTCTCTTTGCTGGCGTGCTCATACTCTGTACCGATCAAACCGTGGATAATGTTGCCAAAGATGGTGGTGCCAAAGAGCGTTGGCTCCTGACTGACAAGGGCAATCTGCCGACGCATCCATCGCAAATTCAATGTGCTCACATCGTGACCATCAAGGTAGACATGACCACCGACAGGATTGTAGAATCTCTCGACAAGGCCCACAATCGTCGATTTCCCAGATCCAGATGCGCCCACAAGGGCAGTCGTCTTCCCTGCGGGCACTTTCAGATTCACGTCCTTCATCACCACCACCTCGGCCCTGGAGGGATAGATGTGCTTGATATTCTTGAGTTCAACTGTGCCTTCAACATGATCTAAGATATCGCCCTCTTCATTCATAGGATCAAGGGGAGACACCCGATCGATGGTGTTGAAGATCTTGGCTGCGGCAGCCACACTCGTGGTGAATGCCTGGGCATTGGGTGCTACGTTTCCAAGTGAGAAAGCGCCAATCATGATGGACAGCATGATGGTGAGAACGTCGGATAGAGTCATTTCTCCAGACACCAAGAATCTAGATCCCTGCCAAAACGAGAGAGCATAGTTGAGGTAGATGACACCCATCATGCCTCCAATCATGATGGCCAACGTTATCTTCAGCTTTAGGCCCCACTTTTCGGCTTCCTTTAGATGTTCATCGTACTGGCGGGCGAGCTTGTCCTGCGTGCCGAAAGCGGTGGCGTTGCGAATGGAAGAAACGACCTCTTCTGCCACGGTTCCACCCAGCGCATATGACTCCAGAGACTGCTTGTTATACTTGATAATGAAAGTCGATCCGGCAGCCATAATGGAAACGATGGCGAAGACGCTCGAGCTCAAGATGAGCGTGAGCTTCCAGTACTTAATGAAAGCAATGACAAACGCGGTAACGAATGTGGAAATGGCCGTCAACGTCAAGCCAACTTTCTCTGAAACGCCATCCTGGACCAAGTTGGTGTCTGCGGTGATGCGAGTGGTGATTTCGCCCGCACCTAATTTGTCAAAGAAGGCAATGTTCTGGCGTAGAATAGCGGCAAGATAGTGCTCCCGAATCTTCTGGGTGACATGTTCTCCCGTGTAAATGAAGCCAACCGTACATATGTATATTGACACGAACTCTCCAATGGCCAGGTAGATGAAATACAAGGTAAAATGTGACAGCTGAGAATTGAAGTAGGATTGGGAGACCAACCCATTGAAGAAGTTCTGGAAGAGACCACCAAGCTGACCAAAGATGACCGTCATTAAAGGCATGACCGCTCCACCAGCAATGGCCATTAAAGCACTTATGGCAACAATAATCAGATCATTCCTCGTAGCATATCGATAAAGAGTGACGAATGTGACCTTGACGGGGGGTATATCGAGCTGTTCCTTGACAATGTGTCTTTCCTTCGCTGGTAAATGGGCGTATGCCTCTTCCCCTTCCTTGACTTCACCCACTTTGACGATGCGGGAATCGAGCTTCTCCATGTGTACGACATCTTCGGAGGAGGTCGTTGACGAAGCGGAAGGATGATTCAGGGCCTTCTCGGTATATTCTTTTTCACGGACGTCATCATGACTTGACTGGTGCGTGAGCTGCCTGTTCACCTCCACACCCAAAGCATTGGCTGCAATGTTGAGGTCGCCACCCGTACTGTCCATTATGGCAAACGAGTACAACAAGACGCGCGTTGGGTTCAAAGCGCAGAAGATATTGACAAAAACGAGAAAATCGATATGCTCTCAATGCAAGACGTCAATGCATCCAGGCAGGGGCCTTGAAATATTATTGCCTCGAGGCTCGAAGCAGCATTGGAAAGAGCAACAGTCATGGGGGATCATGAAGCATATCAGAACAGTCAGGTTGATGAAGAAGAGTCATATACAGACACATCAGGCATCCAAATGCAAGGGTAGGCTTGCACCACTCAGCATCATGCGTCAAGCGACTCATTTTGCACATTATCTCAATCCGGACTCTGGAGCTTCCGAGACTTGTCAAAAGGCCGAGTCTATTTCCTCCTCGGCAGCACCGTAGCCTTTTGTCCCGCATTAAACACCGCGTAACCCGCTGTACGACCCGCGCTAAGTCACCGGAAGACCGTGGGTGCCGTTGGCCCTGCAGAGCTTGCCCTAACGGCCGCCATTCCCCATAAGCGAGGTTTTTCCCACTCTTGCCAAGCGAAATACAATTTAGTGTACGGATACGGTCACCGCTCGCACGAAACACCATCGAACCACATTCCTCCAACCTACCTTGAAGGTCATCGCATCGGTTCATCATCAAGATGCCTGTGAGTGTATTCGGTCTATAGTAATCAAATCGTTCGATACTGACAGTGTGATGATATAGTCCCACAAATCCTTCCGCACCAAGCAAAAGCTCGCGCGGGCTCAGAAGCAAAATCGACCCATCCCACAATGGATTCGTCTTAGGACCGGCAACACCATCAGGTAGGCTTTCAACGATCGATCGATATTGGACGGGAGTCCACGCCGTTGTCATATTGATGAGACGACAACGATGAGCGAGGAGAATGTGATGGCTAATACGTTTACTGGTTAGATACAATGCGAAGCGAAGGCACTGGAGGAAGACAAGAATTGGCATCTAGTGGCTGAGCGCATGGCTGAAATCACTTGGGCATGGAGGAAAAGCTGTCTCTGAAGAGTGCTCCGATGCACTGGCAAAGTGGTTGAGAATGTTGCAGAGAAATGAGAGGAGCAGACCAGCAGTACATCTGATGCTCATCAAGCAGATACGCACAATTCATCTTTGACATGCATTCATCCTGGTTCTCCCATCATCGCTATTGATCTTCGTCCCGAAGCACAGCGCAAGAGGAGCAAGCCCTGATTTTTCAATGGATCTGATTCGGTCTTGTCTAAGAAGCTACTGTGGTGACCGGTTGAAGCAGCTCGGCATCTGCAAACATGGCAATTTTGGGATGACGAGTCTTCAGCCAAGTGAAGTGTTCTGATGAACCTGACGCAAGCATCCCCATCCATGACAAAGCCCTTCAAACTCCTCGCAAGTGCATGACACGTCACCCATGACCTTCCCCATTGAGCAACCGTAGACCTCGATCAGCCGGGAAATCTGGCGGTAAGGTCGTTGAGCCGATTGTAGAGAAGCGACCGTTTAGCGGCTACATTCCCGTGTTAGCCAAGTCCTAAATACTCGTAAAGAAGGGTGTGATGGCTTACTCCTCGGCCCACTCATTCTCCCGACGGATCTGATCCTCTTCCTCGGGCGTGAAGTCATTCTGGATGTTGAACGTTTTGCGGATTTCCTCGGGAGACTTTCCCTTGATCATGTTTGCAACGGTCTTGCAGCCAACGTCAAGGAGCGCCTTGATGTCAAGATAATTGGCAGCCTAGAAGATAAAGATCGTCAGACCGAACCTTCAGGGCGCGGAGTAGGATTAGAACTCACGAGGATAATTTCGAAGAGCATCTCCTGGTCAACCTGCATGAATTTTTGATCCCACTCCTCGATGTCGGTGGTCTTCTTGCGGGAATCGGCGTCCTCGTCATTGGCGGTGGGTGGGTCAGCGCGATGGTGATTGCACCACTCAATGACCTTATTCAAAACGGCTTCATTGACCTGTGCATCCTCATGTGATTAGCAAGCACGGGATGAGAGATTTTGCGGGCGAACTCACGTTGGGAATGGGAATGGCCTCAGTCATGGCTTGTTCTCCAATATCCTCCATCATGTTCTTGATGAGGACCGAGCGCTCAGCGACCTCACGCTCTGAATGTAATCGTCAGCAGTTGCCCAAGATCACACAGGGGAGAATGGGGACATAGTTCTGTCTTGGAAAGCTTACCAACTACGATCTCGGCACCATCGGAGCTCTGGAGCTTGATGGTAGTCTGTGCAGTAGACATATTGGTGGTGATGATGAGTTGACTGGATGTAATATGTGAGTGGGAAAGACGTTGGTTGGGAAGATATTGATGGCTGAGTTGATGGATTCGAGTGTGAGTTAAGTGTGATTGTATGGATTGAAAGAAGTCAAGTTGAGAGGAGTGGAAAGTCTGATTTTGAGTGAATGGGAATGTGCAAGTGTCAACTTGACAATGAGATGTCATAGGCCAAACTTCAAGTGCCACATTTGGGGAAAGGCGCAAGGCAACAAGGGCTTGGCAAGGCTGGGACCCTTGGGCTTTGTACTACCTGGAAACACTGCTGATTGGTTGATTCTGACTTCGCTATCGAACAAGGAATCCATTGCAGTCAGGTGTTGCAACGCATGGGGAACATTGAATTGACTGGTGTCGTCGTGTCACACAATGTTCGAATACGTTGAACCGCTCGGAACGTGAAGTAATATCTGGGTACAAAGGCGAACCAGAGATGTGTGTCTAGGGGTAGTAGCAAGGCGACTAAGACGACATAGCATCAGGCTCATGGCAAATCATGGTCAGCAGTCTGTAGAATGTGATATGTAATCATTGATTGATGCTATTGTGCAAAGCTATTCGCCCAGCGAAAGCTATCCTGCAATGCTGCATCCCCCCTTAGCTCAAGCGCCGCGCTTTGGATAAATATACTGGTGCGTTTCATACGTCTGTGTTCATGTCAATTCACCGATTCACAATGTAATGCAGTGTGGAACTCACTGTCCATGTCCCTGCCATTGGCTGCTGCCATCAGGCAGCGTCGTCCCCCTTCCCCTTGCCACTTGCCTTGCCCTGGTCGTCTTTTGCCGCCTCCTTGGCCTGATCGTCTTCTGCCGTATCTTTGGCAGCTTTGGAACGCGCGGCCTCGAGCACTTTCGAGAGGCCACCGAAGGCGTGGCCAGGCGCCTCTCCCTTGCCACTGATCAGGCCTTGGTCCTTCAGGTATTCGCCCATTTTCTCAACTCGTCTGGTCAAGAACAACGTGGCTGAGCGACCCTGAGACGCTCGGATACGTTCGACCTCCTTGCGATACGCCGTTTCGTAGATGTCAATCTCCGCTGCTTGGGGAGACTCACTCACGGTCGGCGTCGATGGAGGCTCTTCAGAGATGCCAGGCCCGAGATTAAGGTACAGATGATCGGATAGTGGATCATGGGCCTGACCGCGACCGCGGTGTGGAATGGCTACTGGAAATGTTGCCGCGTGAGAAATACGATGGGCACCAGGATCAGCATCTAGGTCACGTTTCGAGCTGATCGGAGAGGATGAGTCAAGCGTCTCGGATTTGTTAGTTGAAGATCGAGAAGGCGTTTCGGGCTCGAACACCATGGCTGCGTCCTCTCTACGCTCCAGGGGACCCTGATGATGTTCAGGTTCGAGCTCCCGATGGACACCTTCAGCAACGAGTCCGCCTTCGATTGGGCGACGATCGTGGATATCCATACTGCGGGATTTGTGTGGCATTGATGGTTTACTTGGCTGTGATGCTTCCATTGACAAAGGAGGCTGAACGAGACGCGTATCTTTGCCGAAAATCCCTTCCAGTCCGCGTGGCCGCTTAGATGCAATCAAGTTTTTGAATTTCTTCACGACTTTCATCTATACGCGTGTGAGACGAGATCTGGGGAAGGGCGACTTTTACATACCAATAGGAGGACGTTACTCAGGTTACCGGTGATGGCTTGATCTGTTTCCTCTTTGGTGGGAGGCTCGACGATGTGGGCCGTGTTATCTTCATGAGAGAGTAAAGGATCTTTGCCGTGTTTCGTCACCCATGGATGGGTCTGTTTAGTGCGTCAGTGTCCGGTAACTTATTTTGATTGGGTACGGCCACCCTTACCCGCAATTCAGCCATCTTGATTCGTTTAGCCGGATCTTTTTCCAACAGTTGTTTCAGGACATCTTTGAAGCTTTCGTTTATGTCCTCACGGCCCAATACGAGTGGATCGTTCTTGATTGCTTCATAGAGCTGCAGTACGCCGGATCGTTCAAACGGTAACTTGCCGAATCTTAAGCAGTAGAGCGTGACGCCCATGGACCAGACGTCCGCAGCCTTGCCCGAAATGTCGCCATGCTTTGCGATACAGAGCTCCGGTGGAAGAAAGGCTGGAGACCCTGCCGACTTCGCCGTCACCATTTCAGACTCTTTCTCAAAGATCTCGGAAACACCAAAGTCGACGATTTTCAACACATCGTCTTCTGTGAGGAGCAGATTGTCAGGCTTGATGTCTCGATGAACGACGCCTTGAGCATGGAGATATTCTATCCCTAGGATCAAATCTCGAAACCAGCACCTACAGCTCTCCTCATCATACGGCTCCGCCTCCTCGTCGATGCCTACCTTCATAACCACTCCTTTTTTGCACATCTCAAGGACCATGTACAGCGAGTCTTCATTGGGGTCGTCAAGGACTTCAATTAGAGAGACTAAGTTTCCGTGATTCAACTTCTTCATGATGGCAATTTCCTCCTTAATCAAGAACAGCGGGTTTCCCTGCCCCTCGGCTTCTTGCATCTCCGCTGTGGATTGTCTATGCAAGGGGGAATTAAGGCCCACTCCCGCGGCTACATGGTCTGTTCTACGAGCTGCATGCGGTCGGCGCAGGATATGGGATTGCGCACGCTTCCTCAGTCTGGACTTGGAGAATTCCTTCACTGCGAATTCAGAGCCGTTTTGGTCCACGGCCAGATGGACGGCGCCGAATGACCCCCGACCGATCTCTTGCTTGATGACATATTGGTTGATGCGGTGTATTGCCCCGCCGTCGTCTTGGCTGTTGGTGTATTCGGAGTGAGCGTGCAGAGTCTCTTTGACTTCTCGCGCGCTGGATTGATGGCGTGTGTGATGTCGCAGGGGGCTTTCATATGCAGGCGAGGATCTAAAGATGTCAGATCAACGATGTCTCGAGTTACAAAACTCAGTGGGAAGCCATACACGTGTCTGATGTTAGAAGGGCGGTTGGGTCCAGCAGTAGCAGGCAGGTCTACAGATATGCCGTGAGAAGGGACTATGCCATACTGCTGCTCCTTGGACACCTGATGCTGATCCTCAGAAGACATGATGGCACTTTTGGCTGATTGTACTGCGCGGGGGAGCGCCTTGACATTTGTGGATTACAAGGCTCATGGATATGTTAATGTTTGAAGCTTCGGGTCTAGAATTGGGGTCAAAGTATTTTGGCGGGCACTAGGTTGAGCGGCCGTTGCCAAGGATTTTAGCCTCCGATGCCACAACTAGCTCGTTTTGGGCATGTCCATCAAGATGCCTACAATGCCCTTCGAGCCTAAAGCCTCACTACTATCACATTGCGATCTCTGACATGCCATGAAGTCGACTCAGTCTTAGTCAATATCAAAATGGTGGTTTACTCCTTTTACATATTCGATCGCCATGGTATAATTGTCCATTCTTTGCAAAGTTCTTCGCCTCTGCTAATCTTTCCGTGTAGCTGAATGTATCTACAAGAAACGATGGACACCACGACCCACGTCGTCCTCAAAGGTTGCTCAGACAAACGGCGCCTCGAGTGGTCAGAAAGCCTTGAGTGCGGAGGATGACGCTAAGCTTGTCTTTGGTACCATCTTTTCACTGAGGAATATGGTCACAAAGCTCGGTGGTCAGGATGACAAGTAAGCCTATTGGTAGGAATCAAGGTGATAGAATGTATTGGCTTACCATGGTAGCTTCATTTCTTATCGAACTGGTCACTACAAGTCACATTACTATGAAACGCCGACTTCCTTGAAGTTCGTCATGGTAACAGATACGAAAACGAATAATCTCAGGGTCGTGCTACACCAGATATATGTCAGCCTCTATGTAGAATACGGTAAGGTCTCATTCAGTGTTCGAGTTGTTGGAGGCCTTCCTGCTGACTTGTTGCTAGTCGTCAAGAATCCGCTTTCGCCAGTAGAGCATCCAGGGGGGTTAGGCGTGAACTGTCAGCTATTCGAATTGGGCGTCGAACAGTTCGTAGTAGGTATCTTGAAGTTGGGGTCGGGCGATGCTGTACTAAGCATCATTACAGACTGCTTCTCTCCAGAATTAATTCATGCCTACGGGGGCCTTTGGAAGCGAACGTATACAGGATGTCAGTCCTTCCAGATGAAATATGATCATCATGGCTTCTTGCACAGCAATCATCAAGTCTCACTCAGGATCAAATTGTTACGACTCTTCTTGAATCAAGCACCATCTAAGGTCTAGTAGAAGGACTCGACCATGGTGGATTTGTTCGTCGTGTTGATGGAGCTGGGCCCCATGTTCTCCCCTAGCTTGAAAATACTCTCCACCACATTCAACTCTGTCGCAGTCGTGTCCAACCCGGTCACAGCCATCCAATCATTGACCACCATGCCCGCCCCGACCACTGAGCTCCCTCGATTGACGCTCCCAGCAACAAGCGGTACCTGCAACAGACTCGAAAGCTCATCCTGGTCCTGGATCGACGTCTTCGGGTGGACGACGCCGCCTTGGTTGGATAGGCTCATATAACTTCCCACAAGAACGTTGTCCGCGATTGTCTGACGGAACACTTCGACTCCGAGGACATCTGCTATGATCTCTTCGGTCTCCCTCTCGATGTCTGGGTGGACTAGAGCAACGTGGTCATTGGTGCATATGACATTACCGAGGGCGGACAGGCGCTCCTCTATTCGTTGGATCTTGACTTCGTCGGGGATGGTGTTTCGCAGGTGCTGCAATTCTTGATCCGTGGTTGAAGTTGGGACGAGCAGACCCTTGCGATTCCTGGAACAAAGGTCTTTAGATAAGATGACCATTCTAGAAGGAGGGCATCATTACCCAGTGGTCAGCGTGCCAATGATCCTCGTGCCTGCTATTGTGGCTCGACATATGGGGATCACATCCTGAAGTTCTGCTTCGAAGATACTAAGGGGAAAAAATCAGGAATCACAAGTCCCTTTCATCCGCATCATGCCTGACCAGTCGAGCTTCATACCTATAGAAGTTTTCGCTGCTGCCCACGGGGACCAAGGCGTAGGAATTCGTGAGTGTTGAGAAAACGCCAACTCTGTGCCATGTATTTAGTATGCGATAAAAAACACCATACACCAGACAACCAACTCATTGGAATTCTCAAATTGAGCTCGTACAGCCATGATTGAACTTGACAATTGCGAAGGTCTTCCTTTTCACTAGTGGTAGATGTGGGAGTAAAGAGAGACTAGATCGGTCTGACAAGAAGTGTTGGAGGAGGCACAGATTGCAGCTCCTGTCAATTTGGGGGAATAAGAACGGAGATGGAGCGGCCGCTGCGACCCCTTTATGGTGAATTGATAGTTGTATCAACAAGTTGCATTTCGTGGGGGAGAGTCATGCAATCTACATGTGCGTCCGAGGGGTTGCCGCTGGCTGAGTCATGCTTCTGCGGCGGCAAAATCTCACCAACCTCCTTTCTTCGACTCACAGTGATCACGAGTCATAGTGTGTCATATCTGCAATGCATACGGATCTTATCCAGCATCCCCATTCGAAATAGTGTATGCAAGAATTGTACCTGTGAACCCAATCTTCTGTTCATTGGTCTGAGATCTCCTTGTCGACTTCCGCTTTGTTTTCTACGCAGGGCTCACTGTCGTCGCAAGGTACATCATTATTGCTTGATCGATTTGGACTTTGCTCTGAAGCTGAATATTGTGGCGCATTAAATTCCTTTGCAAGATCTCTGTTGGGTCTGCAAGGATGAAGAAAAAACCTAGCTAACGCTACATCATCGAAAACCTCCTTTAGATATGAGGACGCCAATGCAAATGCTTTCGAATCCAAGCACGCCCCCTCGATAAATCATCGCTGTTTCGTTTCTTCGTGAGATCACATACCTCCCTCTCGTTCCACACCTATTGGCTAGCCTCCCTCGCCCTCTTCGACCACTTCACCTGCCTCTTCCCCCTGCGATAGATCTCAGGGGCTGTACCCGCCGGCTTTGGCCTATCAATACTCCTCCTCCGCTTCCGCTCGAGTATCTCCCTCCTCACCCGCTGCTGCCATTCTTGCTCTGCTCTGTGCACCCGTTCGGCTCTCTCGCGCAGTCGCTGCTTTGCGTGCCTGTCTGCTTCCTCTTCGCTCGGTCGATCGCGCTGCTTGATGAATTCGTCCAGCTCGATTTGTTGCTTTGCAGCCTTGAGTAAGAGGATGACGAAATCGGTGTCTTCTTCGTCACGCAGCCGTCGCCTTTGTTGTCGCGCTGATGTCTCCTTTCTCGCCTTCGTGACACCGTTGGTTTTGGCCTTGGAGATCCCATTGCAGTGGGGATGGCTATTGGTTGTTTTCTGTGGAGTGGAAGTATTGGTAGGTGTCCCACCGTTGCGTGTGTTCATGTGAAATGTCACTTGCGGTTGCATTTGCGATGATACTGAAGAAGCACGATCAGTCGATCCAAAACATCAGTACGAAACTGACGGAATGTGAGGGTACAAGTTCAACGACTGATCCAAAGATACGACAAATGTGCCACGACAAAGACGAGTGAGAATGTACAAAGAGCAATGTTATTGCCAACACTTACAGCATTGTGTGCTGATGGGAAGCATACTTTTCAATCGGTCTCATCAGCAGGTTCTGGCAGGGCGGTCGAGATAGCTAAACGATGCAAAAGAAGGAAAACAAGTCCTAGTAAGGATGTGATAGCGACTGAGAAGCGTTGCCAGCAATGCCAGATAAGGGTTTGAGGTGAATAATAGCCAAAATGAAAAGAAAATTGATTGATTGGCCCAGACGAGGTGTTTAGAAGGAAGATTGTAGCACTTTGATTGGTGGGAAGAGGGTGCTTTGAGTCACCAAAGGTACCCAAATGAGGATACAGTAAAGAATCAGATAGCAAGCGCTTGTCTTGAGGTGTCATAGATCTTAAAGTAATTGAAAGATCGCCCGTGTAAGCTGAAAGGTTTCATGCTGGAAACGATCTAGGCTTTGCAATACTTCAAAACATTTCATGCTATGGATCAAGAGAGATTCACTGTATTTCTCATGAAAGGTAGGACAGGCTCGTAATGCCCACAATGGGCTATTGATTAGATTGATATTTCCGTAACGTAGCTATACGCTTTTCACCTCCATCGCCATGCTAGTAAATCATGAAGGTTCACACATTGCGCTCCACAAAAATCGCCGTCAACGTCCATTCCTTACCGTCTGCAACACCTGCCTTGGGGCTTTCATCCTCTCGCATCATGGCTCATAGCCCTGTAACGTAACTCATGATGAATAGTACGATAAGAAATGTAGCAGCATCCATGAATAACAGAACTCAACGGCCACGTAGGATTCCTTCGAGTGAGGTGGAACGTTTCCTCCGGTGGTTCCGGAGTTTCTCAGATGGATCCGCAACCCCCTCAAGGTGCAGACCATTCACAGGCGAGTCAGCTTCTGGAGAGCCTGTGAAGACCATAGCAGCCATTGCAGCTTCACGCACATTGGGCACGCTCTCTGACCTTTGCAACGGACTAGCAGTCGGTGTTTGGCTCATAGAACGCATGCGGTTGAGCATATGGCGATTGATCAGCTCGCCGGCCTCGGGCGCTGCCGTTACAATGGTATTCGAAGAGGCGCTGGGAGGCGGTGTCGGACTTGTAGTTCGAAAGAGAGGGTGGATATGCTCCTCGCCCGGGCTAGTATCGAGTGAAGGTGGTCTCGAAGGCTTTTGGCGCCGGGATTGCAAGGGCATGGGCATTGCGGAGACGGAGGCTGGAGGAAATCGAGTGGTAAAGTCAGGGCCGCTTGTAGGCGAAGTCGGATGGGAAACGGGAGGTTGAGGTAGCGGGCTCTGTGGTGGACTGTCATCAGGGCTAGGGATGAAAAAGGGACCCTCAAGCGCTTTCGCTGGCGAAGGCGAGCGGCTGCCAGGGATAGTTTGAAGTCGCGTAGGTAGCCCAGACCCGTTTGTAAGAGGTTTCGCTTGATTGACGGTCTCTCGCATCTGAGCAGACAAACTCGAAGTATCCCATGAATCGAACCCGTCGTCTTGCGATGGTCGTTTTGAGGCTGTGTCCAATGATGATCTTCCTGAAGGAGCCCGGTGCTTAGAGTGTGAGCGAGAAAGTAGTTCCCTCCTGGACGAACCCGGTCTGGTAATGTTTGAAAGTGAGGATCGTAGGGAGCTATTGCCATCTGAATTGGTGTAAGAGAGAGCTGCTGTAGATAGTGTCCTTGGGACTTGGTCCGATTGAGCTGTAGTCGCTGTTGTGGGCTTACTAACGCCCTCCATCTTTTGACGCAGTTCCTCCATGACAAGGCTTTGCCCTTGAGCTTGAACTGCGGTCTTCGGAAGCAAAGCTAGGACAGGAAGATAGACAATCTTGAGAATCATAGATAGAATCCAGAATACAAAGAAGATGACCAAAGATCCTTTAATCTTCCGTCCCGCAAGCATAAGTTGATTGTTCTTGGTGAAGTTTCCGGCAGCTGCAGCAGTGACAGCTATGCAGAGTAATGACGGCAATAGTCCTAGTAGCAGAATGATCAATTTTGAACGGGCCTGTGCTGTTCGGGCGGCCCAGACACGGTCCCATAAGAAGAGAAGCATCAAGAGCACAGATGAGAGGGTTTCCATAGTAGCAGATGTCAAGAGCAAAGCGAAACCTCCGTTGACACCCTTTGGCAAAGCAAAAAGGAACAAATATACAGCTGTAGCGACACTGAAGAGGACGGTGGTGGCCCCCAATAAGGGACGAAGGGATAATCTACCCATGTTGGATCTTGAGGCCGGCAGTCGAAGACTCGGGTGTTAAGGTTGACAGAAGATCACCTGATCAGGCCAGAAGCACAATGCGGGCAGCAAGAACTGTTGATGTCCCCTTGAATGGCTGTTGATTACAGGAAAGCTTGGGCGACTGCTGGTGTGTCTGGCCTGGTTGCGACTGAAAGGGCATTGCAATCCTGAATATGACAATCTCGGCCAGGCATAAGTTGAGAAAGTTGGTAGATACCTGTCACTCAAGTACCAGTGAATTGGCGAGTGGTGGAGCTAGAATTTACCACTCGTTTTTTTTAACTGGCCAATGAGCGGGCCGTCAGGTCGTATTCTTGCATGATATGGAATCGAATGAAATATGTGAATACTACAAAAGGCAGTGAAGGGGATGCCAATCACACATCGATAAGTCTGCCATATCAATGGACCTTTCCAATCACTTCGTTCGCAGGTTGAAGCAAAGTGAGCTCGCCAAAGGATGAAAGGAAAATCTGGAAATTGGGGGAGGAAAAGTGCAGTGGGACTCTACGCGTCGTTGCAGTTGAAGCTAGACGCGAAAACACTCGCGCGCTCCGGCTGGCGGAGGGCTGAACCCTGCGGTCGATCATATGGAGATTGCTCAGCTGCATTTGCAGGATTTGGAACTTGGAAGCGGGCCATCCATGCAAATGTGTGGTTGCCCGTGGTATTAAAATAACTGTGCCACCTCATGCTTGCATACTGAGCTCGGACAGTCGGCCTGCCCTGCACAAAAAGTCTCGAGAGTCCTGATGATTCCTTGGACATAGGATTAAATGTGATTGGGACAACCTGACACTTGTCAAGGGTCTTGAAGCGACAAGCGGACATTGCTTGACCGAAAACTTTCCATACAACATATGGCCCCTCTCCCGGGCTCCGGCAGGGCGTAACGAGGAGTCTGATGAGTGTCTCAAGGCTGGGCCATCCACCCATCATGCGTTGAAAAGATCACCATATACTCCAAGCTAGCTGCATATTATCGTCCATGACTCGTAGAAACTGTCATCGAAAGGTAAGCCACAGGGCGCCTCAGGACTTTCGAAACATACGAAGATTCATAGTAACGGGAGTGAAATGGAGAATGATGGCGTTGGTGGCGCTTTGTATGAAGGGACCTAGGGGACCCCTGTCACCCACTTCCACAAGTCCCAAAATAAGTTAGATCTGTCGCGCAGTGCCGAGAGGGTCAAGAGGTGCCATAGTAGTGTCAGCCTTACATTAGGCAGGCAAGGCTTTGCTAAGCATCAACTGAATCTTGACATTAGTGGTCCATTTCGGTGGCACATTTGAGGACTCGACACTTATCTTTCCTCATAACTACCTTTCACGCAGGAGACCCGCATCTTGCCCATATCACACCCGACATCATCCTGTGGTCAAGCTCTCGAGAGCTAACGTCATCAAAATGAAGTTGACATTCAAGGTCAGTATAGCTCGCATTTATGCAATATTCGAACATGACTGATCATGCCATATTCTCCAGGATCTCAAGCAACAGAAGTTCACTATCGAGGCCGAACCATCAGAGACAGTAAGTGGCGAGTCACAAGCGATTTGGCCGCTTTTGTCTACTCCATTTCACATCTCTGGATAGCAGCTGATCTTGTCTTTCAACAGATCGGTCAAGTCAAAGAGAAGATCACTTCAGAAAAGGGCTGGGAAGCTAGCTCGCAGAAGCTCATCTATTCGGGTGAGTGATAATACCATATGTTTGTAGGCTATTGGGAAAAATAGAAGCCTCAGCTCACGCTCGTCGTTTTTGAAGGCAAAATCCTACAAGATGCAAACACCGTTGAATCGTACAACATCGAGGAGAAAGGCTTCATCGTGTGCATGACATCAAAGGTACTACTTCGCCTCGAACTATTCTCCAGGGATCCTCGTCTGACTGTTTGAGCAGCCTAAAGCAGTGCAAGCAGCTTCATCATCGAATGCCGCACCATCCACGCCAGCACCTGCATCAGCACAAACTCCAGCGGCCCCCGCTGCTCCAGCTCCAGCCTCATCCGCAATTCCAAATGCTCCCTCCACACCCACTCCTGCGCCAGGCTCAGCTGCTCCTGCAGAGTTCAACGACCCGTCAGCACTTGCGATGGGATCAGGGCAACGTGAAGCAGCCATTGCCAACATGGAGAGCATGGGTTTCGCTAGGGCCGAGATTGATCGCGCGATGAGAGCAGCTTATTTCAACCCAGATCGTGCTGTCGAATATCTCATCACAGGAATACCGGAGAATGTCCAACAAGAGCAGCGCGCGCCGCAACCTCTAGCGGGCGGTGCGGCAGCAGCAGCTCGAACAGCAAATACGCCCGCTTCACCACCAGCTGCTGCCCCAGCCCCTGCAACTGCTACGACCGGTAACCCTCCTGCTCAAGGTGACGAAGGAGACGCACCAATCAACCTTTTTGAAGCCGCCGCTCAGGCAGGACGAGGTGGCGGTTCTGGAGGAGGAGCTCGTTCAGGAGGTCGCGGTGGTGCGGGCGCAGGATCGGCGAACATTGGTCAGCTTGGTGCCGGCATTGGCGCCGCGGCTGCTGGTGGTGCCGCAGGTGCAGGCGGCGAGGGTGGTCTTGGAAACCTCGAGTTCCTACGCAACAATCCTCAATTCCAGCAATTACGACAGGTCGTGCAGACCCAGCCACATATGCTGGAGCCTATCCTACAGCAGGTCGGGCACGGGAACCCTCAGCTTGCACAGCTTATTGGTGAGAACCCTGACCAGTTCCTGCGTCTTCTGAGCGAAGACGCGGGAGATGATGTTCCTCTTCCTCCAGGGGCTCAGGAGATTAGCGTCACAGAGGATGAGAGGGAAGCGATCGAGCGAGTGAGTCTCGTAAACACCCAGCGACGGATAGTCTTACTGACTTATGCATAGTTGTGTCGTCTGGGATTCGAACGTGACCTTGTCATCCAGGCTTACTTTGCCTGCGACAAAAACGAGGAACTGGCTGCCAACTTCCTATTCGACCAACCTGAAGAGGGGGATGAAGGCGGGGCTGCCATGTAGGCTGTCTAGTTGTGGCAAGAGGCATGGCTCGCTCACTGATGCACTGAAATGAACGCGAAGCGATTCTGTACACACCCATTGCTTTCACAATCCCTGCTATCTGGATCAAATGCGATTCGAATATCAGCATGGATCTGCTATGAACCTTAGCTCACCCGCGGAAGGGATTCGAATAATGCATTATGGCTTTGCAATTAATAAAATATCTGTGTCGCTAAGGCAATGGAGAGTGATCCTCAGGTGCATTGGTCACCAATCGCCCGCAAAAAGGAGACCCCTATCACTTTGACACAACCTCCTGACGTCCCAAATGACTAGGCCACGCCTCCCGAGCACACGCCGCACTGTGGGCAATATCCCATCCTCTGCTATATCCAGATCATCAAGGTTCAGATGCTGTCTCCACCTCCATTTTTCTTTCAGCTCTAATCCCTGCTCTTCTGCGGTTTTTCCCCAGCCATCCATTTCTAGACTCGATGCAGGAGCCACGAGTTTCACCATCGCTGATGGTGTATCACACTCGCCCAGTGCTCCGAGCACCTTGGCTTGCATGTCTCCGAACGGGATACCCATAAGGTCGGTGGTATTTCCTGCAGAGTGGCCCGCCACGTACAAGGGCGGGCTATACGTCCTCCACCAGAAATGTTCACTGCCGACCGCTTGCTCTAGCTGACCAAGCCATATCTGAGCGGGTATCACCCCGCCTTGGTGATAGGTACCCATCAACACGCCGAGAATGATATTGAATGCCGCCCAGACTGCGAGCCAGACCTGTCTGTGTCGTTTCGACAAGGGCAGACGGATGGAGCAGAGGACCATGGGAACGATAGGGAGGAGGAAGCGAGGCTCCTGGTGTGGTACGGCGGAAAGAAAAATGGTCCCGGTCACGGCTGAGACGACGTGGATTTCCCTCCAGTGCTCTTTGATGGTTGGAAGGAGAAGGAGAGCCGGTCCGAGTAAGAATGGAAGAGAAGCTGTAAGATGTTGGTAGTGCGGATGAAGTCCATGTTCGGCGAGGTTCGATTTGGAGGAATTGTAAAGGAGAGCATTCCAGGGTGTGATGGTGGGATTGCTCCAAATATCTGATACGCTAAAATTGGGAGTATAGAATCGAGTGTCGGCAACAACGGCGACAAAAGTGATACACAGAGCTGCGCTCAAGAAGGTGATTAAGGATAGTGGCCTACCATTTTTGTCAGTGAATCGTTGCGCAGCTCAGTCCTGGTGTGTGCCATACCTTCGGAAGAAGTGAGGCAGAAGGTAGAGTAGTGGCACAAGAACGAAGAGTAGATAGGTGATCCTATTGAACACCCCAAAGGTGACGATCGATCCTAGAATGGCAGATGAGAGCAAGGATTCCTGCTTCTTCTCGATGATCCGCTGTATCAGGACCAGGCTCCAGAGTACGACCAGCGTCTCGATTGCGTTGGAGAAAGTGTGAGTCTGGAAGGTCCATGTGACATAGGACGAAGCGACCAAGGTGGAGGCGAATTTGCGGCGCTGAGGCGACTGCACAAGCTCATGTATTGCCCAATCCTCCAACACAAAGCTCAATATGAACATCAAGAGGCGCAACGCGTAGTAGATGACCATTGGAGGTACATCCCCATCTCCTATCTCGGTTCCCACGCCCTTCAGGACGAGCATAGGCAGGGTGTAGACTGGCCATAGGGAGAAGCTGCTGCGCACAGGATTGGCGGACGTGAATTCCCATGTCTGATGATAGGGTAGATCAAATGTCCTCCCTGTTCGACGAGGATCAGTTCTTATATCTTTCGACGGAAATGACAGATGAAGAGCGGTGTCAGGGGTAAAGTAGCTCGCTTTGACAGATGAGAAAAGACGTACCAGCAATAACCTCAGGACCCTGGAAATTCTCGTCTGGATGGATGTAGCTCGGGGAGGTGGCAAAATACACGCGCACTAGCAAAAGTGCTAGGTATGTACGCGTCCACATCGCCACTACACATTGTTCAAAATACCATCGACGTTGGATTCGTCACGGCTGTCTCGGACTCATAATTTGAGAGCTTGGTGGGGCGCCCTGATCCTGTAAACAAGGAAAGAGGACTTGCTTCTCCAAGGAAGTGGGAAATTGCTGAAGCTTAGTCTGGATTGAAGAAAGGTTGCTGGTTCAGGGAAGAGCATGAGAGCATTTCGTCATCCGCGGATTGTGTTCTATATCCTTCCTACCGCTTGCAAATGATTACATGACTTGAGGATATGATATTCCACAGTGCTGGAGCCATTGTTGATGTTTGATCGTGTTTTTCCGAATTCGGTCTTATGACGAATCCCAAACAGACTCTGCGGCTTTCTAAGGTAGTAGTGTTTGGTGCTGCGTCTCAAGATTTCTTGATGCTATCATTGTTGATGTGCTTCTATTCAATGCACCTCATGTACGTTCTCCACAATATGGGTCTACGACTTCGTTTTTCGGTCGGGACGTCAAATTTATTCACGGATATCCTAGCGACCGACGGGAAAATTCGCTCTATACGTTATATACAATGTGAAGATTATGCTGAGAGAATGACCCTCTGTGGGACACCAGATGACCTCTCAGCACCCTGATCCTCGGCACAAGGTGCCCATCAACTATGAGCCTTGGTCATTGGCTTCAGGAATACGCGATCTATACAACTGATACTGGAAGAACTCTGGTATACAATGGCCTCCTCCGTTCATCTGAGGTGCTTATTCCTTGACCGTACCCTGCACCAGGCTAACATAGACATTCTACCTCTTCCACGACGAGGGATGCGATGATGCATGATGAGGAACGAGAAGTACAAGCATTTGCAATGCCAAGAGGAACGCCACGATAATGAAGCAAGGCAGAGCTTTTTTGTACGGGTCGCGGACTCATCAATCCACATCTCGACGAATTTGGCTGCCCTATCACGGAGTCCAGCCAGCAAGATTGACGAATCATCCGCGCCATCTTGTAGCGTCATGGGACTACCCAGCAAGCGAGGCGCTCACGTCAGCGTAAGATCTGTCAAGTACTTCCACAGGCCACGACATTTGTTCCTCTGCCGAACATGATCGGAATGCAGGCACGTTGCCTTCAGCTGGGCCGGCGCCGCAGGGGACAGACGCCGGGAGGAAGCCGGACGCACGATTCTGTCCGATAGTGCGGGTACAGAACAGCAGTGACCTACCGCCGGCCCTATCAAGTATCAAAGGGCATCAAGCACAGCCCCCACCACGAGCACCTCATCACTACTGCATGCATCGTACGTCATTCAGGACGACATCGTACATGTGTCGGAAAGATGATTGCTTGTATCTTGGTGGCGATAGAACAGATTGTCACGAGCGGTGAATAAGATGACATGGGGAGCCCACTGGCCAGTCAAAGGCGTGTGAACAGCAACGTGCTTCGAAGATAAACCATAACCCTCCGAGGATGAACTGATGGAGGGTTGCGCTGGGCACCTCTTCAATGGTGAAGTGGCATCAACTTCTTGCTGGTCATGCAGCAATAGCTTTGGCCAGGGAGATTGTCCTACCGTACCGGATACGGTTATATGAGGGATTAATCTCAACAACCTTTCAGTGTCCGACCTATGCCAGCTAAGTCTTAGGTACCGCTCTCCCCGCGACAATCCGCTGTAGATCCAAAGCTTGAAGCCAACTCGGGTCTGAGGGTGTGGTGTGTTTCTGGGGATTGCGAATTGTGACAACTGAGTAGGGGCCAAGGTGGAACACAGGGAGCCAGACTTGGCGCTTGTTTTCCTATGAAACGATATTGGATTTGGGTGAGAACAAGGTAGGCTATATGGTCTTTTGAGAGGGGACAATACAAGGTGTGGCAATGGACAATGACACTATTGGCGGTGGCTTTGATCGTATGATTGCATGATTGCCCCTTTACACCAAGCCTCCCTACCCGGCTTTTACACTCTGCTGAGGACCGCGTAGGAAGAAGGGGGGATAAGAAGTGGGTCGTGTGAGATCCTTTACCTTGTAGTCGAGAATTCATCCTCTAGATCTACCCAAAGATGCAAGGATGACATATCTGTCGACGGGACAATAAGGTACTGCCAAACTCAATACAAGCTATCCTATACCGACAGATAGTCCTAGCATTGTACGACGGTATCGAGCTTCGATATTCCTTCCCTCTTGTGAACTTTGATCTCTAGGTTGGCGCCGCCTTCTGTCGCCATCAAACCCAGATTCCCCACCTTGTGTCCCACATTTGCCCCCAAAGGCTACCAAACACACCCACACAAATACCACATCAAACACCACCGAGGGCGGCCGCCTGCCAAGAGTTCGGATTGATTTCTTGCCTATTCGCCCCGTCTGACATCAATCTCGAATAAGATCAGGCGAATCCAGCCATCGACGATTTCGAGGCTACAAAATGGAATTTTTCCCCGTCGCAAAAGGATTGATAATCGCCTGGTGACGGTCTTCTCGAAAGTCCCTCGAAAGTCCCTGCGTGCTACTGCTGCTGCTCCTCCTTCGCCTAAACTAGCGTCACCAAATAAAAAGACCCCTCCACCCATCTCCCTGATGACCTTCTGATCATCACTGGAGATTATCACGTCGGCCGCATCACCTTTTGGTTCTGAATAACCCCTCCAAACGGCGGGCAGGGCTCTTGCCCGCCTGTGTTGACTTCTTCCCTCCTCTTGACCTAACTTCCTCTCCCCCCCTTATTCATCAACCTGCCGGCTGCCTTGAACGAGACATGAGTGGACCAACCAGCACGCTGACACATCGTCCTTCACCAACGCCATCCCCTGCACAATCTTCAACTTCTCTTCAATCGCAGGATGCAAAATTGCCGCTTCCCACTCCGACCATCCCAGAGGGTTCCGCAACCTTCATACATAGCACAAATGGACTCGATGTGCCTCCATCTGCCAAAAAGCCGACCACAATTGGCCGTCTGACTCGCATGTTCTCGCAAAATAAGGTGGACGCTTCTCGCGATGGTGGTGCTTCTGAATCGGACAGCAGCACCAAGAGCACATCCGCAGGCCTTATGAAACCACCGGCGCGGCAAGGCTCTTATTCTGACCGTCCCAGTCAGAATCAAAGTGGAGCAGCAGCGGAGCGGAGACCAAGCTACGTCAATGGCAAAAAGGAACCAGACTTTGCTCACAAGAGGTTCGAATTGCATCCCGATGGCACTCACCAGCACACGCTCAAAAGTGCAAAGCGACAGGAGAAGCTCTCCGGCATGTTGAGGGAGATGCTGGGAGGAAAGAAAAAGGAAGATGGAGTAGACGATCATCAACAGTTGTCTCTCATGTCGTCTTGGGTTGATCAATTACGGATCGAGCGCGACAAGGTCGCTTCCGACAAAAAAGGGGGCCCAAACTCAACCGCCACTCTGGTGCAGAAGTATGGAAAATGTCAAGAGATAGTCGGACGTGGCGCTTTTGGCATCGTTAGGATATCTCATAAGCCTGACCCGAAAGACAACAAGAACGAGCAGCTCTTCGCCGTCAAAGAGTTCCGTCGCCGGCCCCAGGAGTCTCCCAAAAAGTACCAGAAGCGCTTAACGTCCGAGTTCTGCATCTCGTCTTCTCTGAGACATCCCAATGTCATCCATACTCTCGATCTGCTCCAGGACGCCAAGGGCGACTACTGCGAGATCATGGAGTTTTGTGCCGGCGGAGATCTTTATACCTTGGTCCTGGCGGCGGGCAAGCTCGAAGTGATCGAAGCGGACTGCTACTTCAAACAGCTCATGTGCGGGGTTGAGTATCTCCATGAGATGGGGGTTGCGCATCGAGATCTCAAGCCCGAAAACCTACTTCTCACCACGCACGGCGCTCTCAAGATCACCGACTTCGGCAACGGCGAATGCTTCCGAATGGCATGGGAAAAGGAGGCGCATATGACTGCTGGGCTATGTGGTTCGGCACCATACATTGCGCCAGAAGAATACACGGACAAAGAATTCGATCCCAGGGCGGTGGATGTCTGGGCATGTGGCGTGATATACATGGCTATGCGAACCGGCCGCCATCTATGGCGCGTCGCTCGGAAGGACGAGGACGAATTCTTCGAGCGGTACCTCGAGGGCCGAAAAGGCGATGATGGGTACGGACCGATCGAAACGTTGCATAGGGTGAGTTCTCCCCCAAAGGTGCTCGACAAACCGAAGCAGAGGCTAATTTGGCTTTCCAGGCTCGCTGCCGCAACGTCATCTACTCAATTTTAGATCCGGATCCCAGTTCGAAGCGTCGTCTGACTGCCACCAAGGTGCTGAAGTCTGAATGGGTTCGAGACATCAAACTCTGCAAGGCCGCCGAAGAGGGCTTTTGACCGAGCATGAAAATACTTACGACACTAATTATCGACAAGACGCGAATGATACCGCACGACCGCTGCTGGAGCCACAGCTTTTGCTCCGCTTGATGTCCTGTATGTGGCTTTTTGAGCAAGATGACTGATAGATCAGGAGGTACATGAGATGTTGCTTTTAATTTAGCGAGCATTGCTGCATTACGGGGGTATCGTGAAAAGGACGATCGGGCAGTGGGCACTACCACGGTCGTTGCCATAAAATCAAATGTATTTCTTGCTTCAATTAATGCTTCACCATATACAACGCTTCTGAGCAGCAAAATCTGGCTCAATGATTCAGAAGTCCAAAATCCTATCAACGCTTGGATTGTGAGGCATCTCAAGTCGGAAGTCAAAAGGGGCAACCTTTCGCGATGACGCTTTCGAGTGCCAAGACTTTCAACGTGTTCTGCCTCTCTGAAGAACTTTGGAGCCGCGCAGGCACAATTCCTCCTCATTGCCCTCTACAACCTTGCCCCTTGGAGAAAAGATCCAGAAACTAGATCGTCACCACTTCTTATACAACGAATTGACATTTCAGGCCTTGCCATCCTCATCCAGAATAGTAACCCCAACCAACATGTCGTGGGCAGGTGTGTAGAGAGTTGCAAATATGCCTCGAGTATAATCTCTAACGCAGGAACCAGGGTTTAAGAAGGTCGCCAACCGGGCGACCACCCAAGTCATGATGAAAACGGGTGTGTCCGTCCTCGCTGCGAGCAAGCCGTATTACGAAAAGACTGGGGGGGGCTTACGACTGAATCGCAGGCCATGTGGAGAAGACGAATGATCGTGATTACGAGGTGGAAGAAAGGTATGCCGCACCTGGCTAACAGGCCTACGTGGAGGTGTGGAAGCTGACGGCAGCTCAGACGGTACCGGGCCATGGAATCCGCGGCGAACAGGCTGCAGAAGGAAGCCAAGGGGTATCTGGATTCGTTACGAGGTAAGAGCTACGACGGCGGCCTGTTCAGGGCATAAAAGCTCGCACTTCGAAAAGGAGAGACATTCCTGACATCCAGAAACAGCAATGACAGCGTCACAAATGCGGATAGCCGAGACGATAGACGCATTCTACGGGGACGCGGGTGCGAATGATGGGGTCAGCAGAAGCTATAAGCAGGCGGTGGAGGATCTGGATGCAGAGACGATCAAAGCCTTGGATGGGCCGTTCCGGTACGAGACGGGAACGAAGACATGACGAGTGATGGAACTACTGGGAGCACCTGCTCACACGCGCGTATTAGGCAAACCGTCCTGGAACCGATCTCACGATTTTGCGCCTACTTCCCCGATATCAATGAATGTACGTTCTTCTTCTTCTCCTCCTCCTCCTCCTCCTCCTCCCCCTCCTCCTCTCACCGAGAAGCACGTCTTTTCATCGAGGGACCGGCCCATAGCCCCCCGGCTTGAATCACGATTCGCCTTCCCCCTTGCCCCTTCTCAATCGGCTGACGAGAGTCCACAAACCCCCAACCCACAGGCATCAAAAAACGCAACAACAAACTCCTCGACTACGACGCCACGCGCGCCAAAGTCAAGAAACTGGTCGAGAAGCCCGACAAGGACCCCACCAAGCTGCCCCGCGCCGAGCGCGAGTCCGACATGGCCAAGACCGCCTACGAGGCCCTCAACGACCAGCTCTTCACGGAGCTGCCCCAGCTGATCGACCTGCGGGTCCCCTATCTGGACCCCAGCTTCGAGGCGCTGGTGAAGATCCAGTTGAGATTCTGCGCCGAGGCGTATAGTCGCATGGCGCAGGTGCAGCAGTTTCTCGATGCGGACACGAGGGAGCAGTATGCCCAGGGCATGCTGGACAGTCGCGTCGAGGAGGTGCTGGGGGAGATCAGGGAGTTGAGCATTGCGGGGACGGTGTAGCCGGGACTGCTGCTGCGTTGATGGTTGGTTGCCCAAGGGACGGTTTCCGTTGAGCGTGTCTGCATTTCTGATATGACCGAAACGCATGAGTCAGGAGTCACGGACCACAAGGGGATGGCAAAGGGGAGGCTGATCGCTGAATGTTCACTAGAGGTGAAATATCATCAGGCCCGACCAAACCATATCTTTCATACAAGGATCAAAGAATACGATTAATTCTACCTACGAGCCAACATGGCCTTGAGCAACCCACGTCTGCTTCTCCAATCCAGACGGCCATTATCACAAACGCTTCGCCCCATTTATATGTACAAGAAGACCGGAAGTCGGCGCCAGGGAGAAAGTAGGCACAGGATGTTCCCCAGGAGCAACACTAATGGTACAATAATTGAAGTATATAGCTGGACTCGTTGGGTAAGCCCAGGGATCATAGGATGATTTTCGTAACGTCGCCAGAGCCAAAGGGGCGGTTACAATTCGGGCATTTGCGTAAACGGGATGCTGTCCGCTCTTCGACACATTCCTTGCAGAATACGTGCCCGCACGTCTTGATGGTCGTATTTTTGAAATTGACGCGGCACACCGTGCATATGGCGAGTTGCTGGAGCAGGAGTCAGCCATGTCTAGCAGAAAGGGAACGCTGCAAATCAGAAAGACTAACCCGGAGCATTTCATACTCGCCACTTTGATTACCCAGACCTTTGCTCTTCCACGATTCGAGACTCTTCTTGGTTTCCTCCAGACGTACTTTGAGCGACTCTACCTCCACTTCGGCCTTTCGATGTGCGGATGACTTCGTGGTCATGATCTCGTCCTTTGTGGTACTGGTCTTCTTTAGCTCTTCCACTTGAGCCTTCAATGCCTCGACTAGGATATTGCGCTCGGAAACTTGCTGCTGTTCCAGTCTCAACTTTGCTTGGACGTTCAAAAGCGATTCCTTTGACTCTGCAATTTGTTTGTCCAGTCCGATGTGCAGAGCGCGATTGGCAGCCTCGGCTTCCTTCAGCGAAGATACCATATCCGAACTTTTAGAATTCTGGGCTCTGAGCGTTCGCACTTCTTGTTCTCGAGATTCTTTTGTCTTCATCGCGCCGAAGTATTTCTGGTCCGCTTTCGACTTCTCAGCGGCCAGGCGTTGGACCTTTTCCTCGAGCGAGACAAGACTGGCTACCTTCTGGTTCGCAAGCTTATTCGACTTGCTGTAAGCAGTACTCATAGATTGCAGTTCATTGTTCAGCATCGTGTACTGTTTCTCCAAATTTGAATACCGGCTCTGCACCTCGTCATGAGGCACGCCATCCAGGCTTGAAGGCGGGCTATCCGGTGGAGCGGATTGTCCAATCTGAAGCTGCAGTCTTGAGACTTCCGACTCGAGGGCACGGATGCGCTCTTCCTTTGCACTGGCTAATTCTTTGATCTGATCTATGGAGGCACGTTCCTGGCCTTGGGCTGCCTTGCGCATGGTGAGTTCTGCGGTCAATTCGTCTCGGCTATGCCGTATCCTCGCGAGATCGTTCTCCGCTTGCGCCAAATGAGCCTCTTTCTCGCCGATGGCCTCCATCGACTCATTCTCCAGCTGGACTCGACAAGCTGTTCTTTCTGCGTGAAGCTTCTCTGCTTCTTGTCGTAGCTGGACGTTGGTGGCCTCCAGATCATTGATCCTCTTGATGACGTCTTCATGTTGCGATTTCAATTGCTTGAAGAGGTCAGACTTGCTGTAGTCATCGTCCGACAAACGTGACAGTCGATTGGTCATATTAGTAACTTGCGCAGTCAGCTTCTCATTCTCCACCTCGAGACCTTCTATCTGCTGCCTTTGTTTGACATTTTCCGCCTGAGCTTCTTTCTTTGCAATGTCCGCTTCCGCAAGCTCTTCACTATTTGCGCCTATATCTTTCTGACCATTTACGGTATCATCCTGAGCTCCGCCAAGTCCGCTCCCTGACTCGCTCCGACCACCGGCGATGGCCTGCTTCTCGAGCTTTGCAACAGTTGCACTCTTTGACCGATCGAGCTTCTTCTCTGCAATCATGTA
Source organism: Ramalina peruviana (assembly GCA_001956345.1). NCBI lineage: Eukaryota > Fungi > Ascomycota > Lecanoromycetes > Lecanorales > Ramalinaceae > Ramalina > Ramalina peruviana. Next base: position 199,919 of record MSTJ01000003.1, on the reverse strand, counting down.
ACGTAGCGCCGCCGTCTCAAGTCTCTCTTCCAATTTCTCCTTCTCTTGTCGCCTCTTTTCTATTTCAATGATGTGTGCCTTTTCCGCTGCCAGTAGGGATGTGATGCGCCCTTGCAGCTCAGCCACTTCTGGCGTGACAAGTGTTGCGTGCGCGAAGAGCTTTGACACTGCAGAGGATATCTCGGACGAACGATCCTTCAGATGGGCCTTGAAGGCTTCTGAATCAGAGTTCAGAAGAGAAGAAGGGAACGCCGTGAAGGATTTGTGATTATCGGGATCCCCAACCACGACCTTGACCTCGTCGAGTAGCTTTGTGAAGATCAGCATCGACTCTCAAGTGGTAGCAGGATGGGTGACTCACTTGACTGAACCATGCATCTATTATCATGATGTGCTCGTCATGATATTGCGCGGATTTGGTGACCTCTGTAAGACGGCTTTCTACCGAGTTTCGTTCTCGTTTATGTTCCTGCATCTGACGCCATATAGCCTCTTTTTGGAAGCGCTAAACAGCGAGGAGAGCCCTCGTCAGCAGCCATATCTCACAATCGATCTCTTTGGAGGGGAAAAGACTGGGAGAGGGTCGACGGAGGAGTTCCCTTCCTACCTCGAGTTCATCTTTCCATGGCATGTCAGCGTCAACGTGCGCCTTAGCAGCTCCATTAATAGATGTCGCTTGTTTCTTGAGAGGGGGTGCCGAGTCATCGTGATCGTGATTCGCAGGTCGTTTCCTTTCTTCCATCTTGATGAGGTCTGGGGAGGGAAGGGAGACGACCTGGCTTTGGACTAAGGGCATCAGGACGAGAGACCGCCAGGTCAATGTTTACCTGGCTCAATCTTTCGAGCCGTTCAATGCAGGAGCCAGACCAGTGATAGAATAGGCTGCGGGAGACAAAGGCGCCGGTGTTGTGCACAGGAGACGTGACAAGGTAATAGGAGACGTAGTTGGAAGATTTCCTCCATTTCCATGGCGGGACGGCCGGAAGAAAGTGTAGCCGAATTCTTCCCGCTCCACCTTCCCTTCATATGCTTCGCGCCTATTTCGGCCACGTCCGAGGGGTCGGCGAGCTCAGTCATCTGCAGCACCTTTGGGCCTTGATACGATGTCAGCATTTGGGAGTTCAGTAATTAGTAAGTCTTCCTCATCCTGCTAGAAATCCTGTGAGTAATGCTCATCGAACCCGTTAGATAAATCGGGCAAAAAGTTTGCGCCCAAAAAGGCCCCCATTCGACGAGCAGCTGGTCCTGAGTCTGAACCAGCTTCCAAACAGCCGAGTCTTGATGGACAGACCCAACCAGAAAATCCTCAACCTCGATCCTCTCCTCGCCCACAAGTCCGATTGCCCACTTCTCCTGCCGCCGCTCAGACGGAGATCGCAAGCGGCGAGGCATCTGCTGCTACCAGGGCAGACCCTGAAGAATCTTCCGGTGTAGTACGCATTGCAGCCCCTTCAAGGACTGGCTCAGATCAGCTTCGGCCATCTTCCATTACCGCTCCCCAGAAAAGGCAGTCTGAGAACCATTTCGGCCCTACAACCCCAGTTACCGCAGCGCCGACTATTCAGACAACACTTGACTCAACAACCACCATCAATGAAAGCAACGCTGCCCCTGTGGCAGATTCAGCAAATGGCCCTAGCTTGCCAAAGCCAGCTCCAAGCAAGGCGAAAGCTCCCTCACAGCTTCAGCGAGGTTCTACGAGCCCAGCGCGTGGCCATGAGGCTCTTGCTCAAGAAGCCGCAGAAAGACCTGCGAAAAGGCAGAAGAGGGTAGCAGCAGTTGAATCAGATACCCAGCTAGCTCAAGAGACCACCGAACCTAATGCTCTTCTGCCAACAATCGAGCTTGACCCTACCCATGCAGCAAATGAGAGTGTTCCCAAGGTAACACCTCGAGCAGCCCAGGCGGACGCCCGCAAAAATGCCCGGAAGAGCAAGCCTCAAAGGAAGAAGTCGTCTCGGAGACAAGAAAACACAAATGACGTGTCCGACCCTGCTGTCGAGGCAGAGCCTGCTAATGAGCCTGGAGAGGAGAGCCAATCTCAGGCAAAGCAGAAAAGGCCTAGCAAGACGAAGGTACCTCGTCGAAGGAAGAATGTGGAGGAGGAAGCGGCTGCAATTGTGGACGCTGCCGCTCAAGGAACAACAAGAGATCCCGGTAAGCGAGGACGTAGGTCAAAACGCGCAGAGACTCCTGAAGACGCCGAAAATGAAAGGATCTCAACAGCGGACACGACAATGGTGGAGCTTTGTCGTGACACTAGAAAGGGGCGGAAGTCTTCAAGGGAACGTCGGTTGAAAGAGATGGACCGTGCCGCCTTCGTCGCGAAAAAACAGCGCGAGCTCCAGGAGTTGATGGATCAGGAAGCAACCCCTGACGCTGAGAGACCTGTAGAGCATGCTCAACCTGAAGAATCTCATGAAACCCGGCAAAAAGAGCTGGAGCACACGGTAGTGCAGCAGGTCCCACGGACCATCATAGTCGACGGCCAGATCCGGATTGATCCAGATTCCTTGAGGATCGATCGACACGCTGCTGCCGCTGTTGAGCGCGAGCGGGATGGTGAGATCGAGGCCATTGACGAGAATGACCTTAGTAGGAAGGTCACATCAGGTAGCTGGTTGAAGAGGGATCAGAGTGGCCGCTGGAATGAATTACTGGTCGACCGATTGTACCAGGGACTCCGCATGTTCGGTACCGACTTTGAGATGATCAGTAAGATGTTTCCTGGCAAGTCGAGACATTCGATCAAGGTGAAATTCTGTAAGGAGGAAAAGCTCGATTATCCTCGAATCCAGGCAGCCTTGCTTGGAGAGAAGGAACCCGTGGTCTTGGAAGAATATGAGGAAATGACAGGTGCAGAGTACGAGCATCCGAGCGAGCTAGAGCGTACGATGGAGGAAGATCGCAAAATGCTGGAGGAAGAGCAGGCGGTAGAATTGCAGGCAATGAAGGATGCGGAGCAAGAAAGGGAGGCACAGGCAGAAGCTGAGAGGGAAGCTGCTCAAGAAGATTCAGGTAGTCAGAGTGAGGGCAAACGAGGAAAGAAAACGAAAAGGGGGAGAAACAAGCAGCAGCGTGGTACGAAGAAGTCAAAATCTCCTGGAAAGGGGTTCCTACAGGGTGTCGGCAGGCAAGCCTCGAAGGGCAGCGTCGCCGCGGCTGCTTGATGCGGTTCAAGATGATCTAGACGATCAAACATCCCTCTTGAAAGTTGAGGGTGATGCTCGAAAGACCATGAGAGTTGAAGAGATAGAACTTGACTTGGCTTGAGCTCCTTCGGCCGTATCCAGAGCAGCAACCAATTGAAAGATTGTTCAAGAGTGAATTTGCCAATGGTAAGCGGCTTATCGCCTTGTGCTACCTCCAAAGCCCATGCTCTCATGCCGACTCGATCCATACGAAGGGGTCGAGGAAGAACTCCCGCTGGGTCTTGACCTCGTACTGGAGCCCGAACTACCCTCATCATTGCCCCACATGCTTTGAGTCCTTGGCGGATTCGGTTGAGTCTGGTTGCCTCGATTACCGGCCATGTAGCCTGCAGCCGCACCACCGAGAGCGCCTGTCCAGAAGCCGGGCCTCCAAGCTTGCTGTGCTGGAGCTGCCCGTGCTGCTCGGGGCGAGGTGTATGTCCTCGGCTTCGAAGGCGGAGGGTGGTAGTCATAGGGAGGAGGAGGATCATCGTTGCCTCCACCGCCTCCACCCCAGCCTCCAAAGCCTCTTCCATTACCTAGCCGTCCAGGACCACCGTCTCTGAAGAAAGCTGCATAGGCGATCCAAATGACAACGGCGACAAAGACGAGCCAGAATATCGCGGCCCCAATGTCGCCGCCTTTTGTCCGCCCATTATATTCGTCCCAAAGGCCTGAGCCCTTGCTGCCGTACTTCTCCTCTCCAAGCTTTGTGAGCATCAAGCGATACTCCACCCCACAGCTGCCCTTCAAAACATAAGGGTCCTCAGGTCCGGTGAAACCCTCGCATATCACATCGGTGCTTCCAAGCTTGAACTCCGCCGGCAGAGATGCTGTGCAGGTCCATTCGACATCTTCATCACTGTAAGAAGAGCCAACATTCTTGCAGCGCAAGACGTCGATATCGTATAAATCCTTTGCGGTGCCTCCAATGCAAGTTAGCTGAGGTAAGGGCGACACGCGATTATGTGTGGTTTTGAGGCCTTGACGAAGGGTGAGTGACTTGATTGATGAAAGCAGGACTCGCTCGGGTTGTTTGCGCGCAGCCGCTGCTGTGAGGCCCGTGAGAAGGAGCAATAGAAAGGGCAACGGAGAGTTCATTTTCATTATGTGCAAGGCTCTTAGGAGCACGAACAGCTCGACCCTACATCAAGACAACTTCAAGAATAAAGAAAGACCTGTGTCAAGGAAAGAGACTCAACTAGAAGCCAGGTGGCCTCTCTTACAATGCCCAAGGCATCCAATACAAAGACAAGGACACAAGATATTGCCTCGGCCCTGTGACGTAGGATCTAAAGGTGTGGCGCAGTAGTCGTGGCGCAGTCCTTAGATATATCACAAGCATGGTGCTCCAGCTTTGCGCATGATTGGAAGTATCCGCGCAATGAGCAAGGAGAATGAGAAGAAGAGTCACGCTCGTCCATGAGCCGCAAGATGCTATCGATCCAGAAAGATTGGCACCCATCAACGGCGTCTTGCATATACAAGGACGGAAGGCAGCTCGTGAAGAGCGTTTCATAGTCGGCCTGTATGAGCTTCCTCAGGAGGTAAGAATAAACCGCTGCATCTGCTATTGACGATTGACCATCGAGATATAGGTATGGCGAGCCTTAAAGCAATGTCATGAGCTGCACCTTCGTTGGACAAGCTCGCGACCGTACAATCATGCTGCCCCTTTCGTCTCCAACACTCCGCCTGGACTGCACGTTTTCTATACACCATTGAAGAATGAAAGCGGGTACGTGAGGAGGATAGCCTCGCAATTTGAGAAGTTGGGCTTTGACTGGGCATGCTAGTATCCTGTGCTCATTCCTTGACAAGGCGTTTGGGTCAACATTGACTGCTCAATCCTGTGAGGTGCAGATTATCTCGAGGCTCGTTGCTGCTTGAGCTGACAAGCTACAGAAAGCTCTGACACGGCCTTCGATCACTTCCGAACGCTTTGCTTCATCAGCGTCCCTGCAGTATCATGAATCATTGCAGAATCTGAACAATCTAGTGGTCTATGTCAAGGAGAAGCTGTGTCCAAAAGGGGCGATCCACTGTCAGAAAGACGCTCTTCGCTTGGCTCATGCTGATCACTTGGACATTGACTACGACGCAGTATCGCAGACTTTGACCATATCTGCCTACTTTGAGGAAGCTATCGGTGACTTAGGCGAAAAGCAGCGCGAAGGCTGGGATGAGAGTATCAGTGACTATGCCGCATCTGTGCCGACCGAGATAGGCATTCTCAGTATCCAGAAAGCCACGCAACCAGAGGAGGTTTCCCTCGGAGGCTTTCTAACCACGCTAGACAAAGACAAACCGAGTGAGTGCGAAAGCGACCGTTGGAGAATTCTGCCTTGATTGACCGTTTTAGAACCAACACTATTCTCGTTCCCTTCGCGTCATCATGCATACAGATCAAACGACAAGCCTCTCTTCGACGTCCGCTTCGACACCCCAACAGGCTTGCACCCTACACTGCGCCTAAACTTCAACCGCACGCAAGCTCCACCATTGCCGTCCTGTAGCATGCATGCTTACTCAGTGCTTCCCTCATCTCTCTTTATCGACAAGTACCAGATGTCCTCGGCGAATTTCCTCGCCTCGAATAAAATCCGCGCCCTCCGCGCTCTGGACGGTGAGACCGATCTGGAGGCGCCGGTCTGGGCTGTGGAGAAATGGGGCTCTGCAATGCTGCTTGAACTCGCCCCTCCCACCATCCCTAGTACAGAAGGAGGCTGGAGTGCAACAGTACCGCTGCATCTAAGGTACCAGCGTGCCCGGGCRAGCCGTGATGCAGCGGGAGAGGCCGCCGCGAAGGACTCAACGGTCGCTATTGCAATGCCATGGCCGGTGGTATTCTGGGCATGCCCTGCGGAAGAGGGCACGAAGATGAGTACCAACCCCTTTGACCGGGCCAATCTGGGGTATGATGGGCTTTTTGGTCCGAGAACGAGGTTCTACCACGCAAGTCCTGCTGCCGATACCGCGTCGCTGGTCGAGAGTATTACTGTCCCGATCTTGGATCCTCAGTATGCGGCATGGATCGAGCAGGGGACGGTCGGGACAATCGTTTTGGGGTTCTTGTGGGTATGCTGGGCTTTGGTGCGACCGTTAAAGCAGAGGTCTGGTAACCCTCATGCGGGTAAGGGGGAAAAAGCAGACTAGGATTGGCTCTGTTCACTTGATCTGGCGGCTTCAATCGCATGGGAATCAAATTGCTCCATCTGCCGCGAAGTCTTGAACACGTAATCCAAGACCAAGTCGCTCGAACAAGTGACGGCTTCTATCATCCTACACAAAAGTTCGGTCCTCGTCCTGCTATCCTCATTTCTATACTCATACTCTTTCGTCCAGTGGCACCAAAATGGTGCAGCAGCAAGAGATGCCCAGTTTTATTGGAGTTACAAGGCGACACGGATCTCGTTTACTCAGCCCAAGGAAGAGCAATCTCTGCCCAATGGCGGTCATTGAAGGAAAGGGCAGTCAATGAGCCCAGGATCCGTCCAATGAAGAGCGAGATCCAGGTATGAAATTTGTCAGCAACAAGGCCAGAGATGCTGAGCAGCTGAGTACCAGAACAAGAATGCCCAGACTACGATAGGGAGAAAACTTGTCTTCTATGGACTGGACACCTGCTACCCGGCTGATCTATACATATAGCAAAACTCGTCACGAGAGCAAGATTATTCCTCCCCTATGGAGTTGGTGATCCATCCCAGAAGACCTTCTCGCTCGGCCTCCTTCCTCTCACTTTGACCCTTGCCGAATTCGCACGACCAAGACACTCTGCTGACCATTACCAGCCATGCCGTATCCTCATCTGGTTACACAATCACTTGATGCCCATCAGACCTAACGAAGAAGGTCATTCCATGAACAGGACTTGATGAACAGCACTTCATGGCCAGGAGTGGATGGACAGTACTTGAGGGAGAGGACGTGATGGACAGGACCGGATGGTAGGACTCCACGGACACGCAAACGTTGAAACTCAAAACAACCAGCAACCAGGCCACCCAACAATCCCAACCTCGACGGCCTCCCCCGCTCCCCCACATCCCTAACTCCCAAGTCAGCATCCGTTGCCATTATCGCAGGGACCATGGGTCTGGTATGAACTCACCGGCTGGAAAAATTTGTATCGCGTCAAGACACCTCCCCTTTGCAATAACCAACTCAGCCTTAGGTTCCGTCTATGCCCCATTCCACCAACCACTATCTCTAAGCTCCCTGTAGATGGTAGACTTCCTCCATATGGTATCTCACGATACGGCAGAAGAGATGGCAAGCAGATGGCACCATAGATAGCACACTTCCTTCATATGATGTCTGACGATACGGCGGAGGAGATGGTGAGTAGATGGCATGCTTCCTCCACATGGTACCTCACGATACGGCAGAAGAGATGGCAAATAGATGGCATACAGATAAATACTTATACAAACGGCAGATAGATGGCAAAGGATCCAAGGGGGGAAGGGTTGTGCCTCAGAAAAAAAGGAGGGAATGAAATGGGAGAGGGGATGGACGCCATTTTATAGACGAGAGGAGGTGCTGGTGATGTGGCATAGATCCTCTGTCCTTGGCGTTCATGCGAACGTCATTGTGATGTGGCTTCTCAATAGGCGCTTTTGCTGTCCGAGAAGGAGAGGCTAGACTTTGGGGAATACGATATCAACGATTGTGGAAAGTCATGGTTGTCATGGCAAAGAAGACAACAGTCGCAACAGAGGCTTGAAGACGAGGGGAAAGCATCAGCAAAGAAGACTTTCTTTGCTTGTTGCCTCCAATTGTAAAGCTTATTCACGCCTCCTTGTTCCGGCCACAGAAAGTCAATCGATGAGTCTTTGGTACACCAACCCAGCACTTAGCTTAGATGAATGGATGCGTTGCCGGGGTCGACGAGCCATATGGAAACACTCAGATTTATGACCGCAATACCATACTCCCAGTCCAGTCTCGCATGTCGGAAGTCCTACCTCACATGTGCGGAAATATTTGCAGCTGATCGATCCGACGCTGGTGACGCGGAGGGCGGGCGTCATCTCTGCAGTGCTTGCTAACGAACGAATTCAAAGGGTAACGGGGTCAGGCCTGCGGAAGATTGTATACATTGCACTGGTTCGCAATTTCATGGATGAGTGGCGATGAGCTTCACTGGTGTATCCATAATTAGGATGAGACAAGACCATGCATGCCTCTTGCGGCAGGTTGAGCCGTTGTTTTGATAGGCCTCTCTTCGTCACGCTACAGCGACGCTCGATCCGGGGGTATTCTGAAGGGTAAGAGTTTGACCCGAGATCATCACAATCACCCCAACCGTCTCTCCTTGCGATATGACCTGCACCTGTATCCCCCTCCACGTCTTCTTCTCAAACAGGACCCTCGGTATAATGCCCAAAGATAAGAGGGCGATCTGGTTGGTGAACCCCGGATTGGGCTCTATCCCCGTCGGATACCCGCCCACCCGAAAATGTATGTGCGCGCGAGGATTGTAGATATCAACATTCATTGCGGGGTTGTTGAGACCATGCTCGTAGCTCAAGTCTCCCTGCCAGACGGAGCGGGCAAAGGGCAGGTATGCCACCTTCCAGCTCAGGCCGGGGTCGGGAAGGAATCGGCATCTCATTTGGAGGGAGGGGAAGTTGGGATCCTGCCAGATGAACCAGTCATCGTTGCTGGAGCTGTTCGTGTCATTGGCCGGTAGCTCGATGCTGGTCGGAGACTCTAGGAGAGTATCGATGATACTACCGTTGGTGGACGGTTGCCATGTGTCAGCCATGGTTGCATTGCTGTCGCCTTGCAGGTCAGCTACTGCGGAGGGTTCGTTGCACGAGTCATTGTCCATTTCCGTTGTGTTCCCTCGCTTGGTAATGGTGAGAGCATTCTCCCCGGGAGTCGGCGACGTCGGGTAAGCAGAGTAAAATTGCACGGACGCAATCCTTTGACCTCGAGGGTCAAGTGTTTCCTGCGTCATAGCATAGAAGCTATGCAATACGGCCATGTATTCGAGAGCCTTGTACACCCCGTCCTGAACCCTGTCTCTCCTAACAGGCGCTATATCAGTCGTACCGCAGATGCTGATGAAGACTTGGTTGTACACTGCACCAGGAGTCTGGTGGACGACCGCTTCTTGTATGCCTGCTGCTGGCCTCAACGCGAGATACACTAGCAAGTCAATGGAGTTGATGTAAGTTGCAGTCTCGCAAAGCATTCTTTGAGGATCCATGCTTCTTGTGAAACTGTCGCCTACAGCAGTGGCGTTCCGAGGGATTTGAGGTTCATTCGTAGCTGAATTTGCAGCCGCATTGACTGTTGCTCGAGCATCATGCAGTGTAGCAAATGTTGCGGGATCGCCAGCTGTTGCCAATGCTACGAAGGTCGTCAAGGCCGGGACCCAATTTAAGTAATACCGGCCAAGCATCACATGCAAGGTCAGAGGTGCTCTTCAAGTCAATCCGGAACAGCGGTGCAGCTGGCACAGTGTTGAGACGGTCGCCGTCTGTCTCCAAAGCAGTAGCAGGTGGGAGAAGAGAAGTTGGAAGTATACATGATCATAAACGTATGGGCGTGACTGGATTGCGGCTATCTGGGATGTATGTCTCTGTATTATCATGCGCCTTCAAAAGCGACGATGCTGCTACGAGCGGCTTCAGCATTTGTACGTACCCAAAGCTCAGGCCTGCAGTCGCAGTCTGAAAAAGGCCCACTACCACGCAATCACATTGTGAGTGATATGGCTCTTGTCTCAATGTAATGTGAATCCGATCGAAATGGCTCATAAGCATCCTATCTTGGCCACAAGTCAGCAGTGCAAATGTCTGAAAAATTCTTCCTCCAAATAAGGATAGAAGTTGCGCTCAGAAAAGCCGTGAAATCAAGTCACCCTCCACCGGCTCGTCCAAACAGGGCCAAGACGACGCCTTTTTGTCACGAGCACTGAAACCACAGTCTCGCTCTCTGCATCGCTCCACAACCCATCATCCCACATCGTGACCATTAGAGCGAACAAGTCACAAGCGGTAGGGTGAGGGAGCCTGGCTTGGCGAAAGGGACAAATTCATAGAATGGATTGACTTATCTCATCATTGCGAATTGACAGAGGAACTTGGATCACTTACTCGGCTTGGTGGTCGCACTGTTGTTTGGCCCGACACCTTCTTTGGATACCCAAAGACATCAAACCATTTAGTCTTCTAGTAGAGGACCACGCTCTGAATGGCTTCTATCCTCGAGCCTGATGTTGCACCGACCGCTCGATACGCATTCAATATTGAAGAGGGGAGAGTATCCATAGAGGCTTCACCGACGTTTTCTTGTCCACACTGAAGCTGACTGCATGACAGACCTGGCTTTTTGCTTGACGTTGAATTCTTGATCCTCCTACGATCCTGACGAGGTTCCGGTACTGCCGGTCGCTTTGGACCAAATACTTTCGAAGCCGCCCCAAGCAGCATGGGCGACTCCGCCGGCTCTGCCGAGGAGTTCTGTCGCATTTGCACTAGAGTATGTATTCTGGTCCGCTTGTGGGCTATCTGCGATCGACTGATCAAAATTGGAGAATCCGTTGTTGCCGATGGGGTCGAGCTCGAAATTGCTACCAAAGATAACAGCGGCAAACCCTTCAAGGTCGCCGACGTTTTCCAACGCCTGTACGTACTCATTGGGAACGCCGTTGCCTATCTTGTGAGCTTCCCTCGTCATGACGGCTAGAATGGTTGCCAATTTGGCCGAAGCTGTCGTTGGATCGTTCTCCGTGACATCCTGAATGCGCTCGGTAGGTGCAGCATTCAAGGGTGGCAACTTAAATGCCTCTGATCGAAGCTTATTGTCCGTCAAATGCGAGAATGCGGTATCGAGAAGGAGCGTGATGACTTGGCTAAACATAGGTGAGTCTATGAGATCAGCAGTCTCATTCAATAAGAGACGCAATGGGGGTTGCAGCTCCAAGGCTGCTCGATCAGCCTGAGAATCCAAAGGAGATGGAGCCATCCCCGACTCCCGGAGGACATTGTGCTCTTGATCTTTCGGAGGCAGGAGGTAAGGAAGCCATTGATGAGCACTGAAGGATGTTAATCTTTTTGGCGCTCTGAAACAGATACACGACTCAAACTGACCTTCGCTCTTCATTGGTAGAACCTTCAACCTTCTTCCGAACATCGAGTATCAGCTGCGACATCTTGTCTACCGTGATATCCTCGGTTGGTTTGACCATGCCAAAAGTCTCCTGCACAGCATTTTGCACTTTTGTCATGACAGCACTCCAGCCACGATGCAGTAACCACCAGCTGAAGGTCAGATATTTGCGATTGGTCTCGAAATCGGCTCCACGTGCACGCTCCGTCCCATCATCATCTCTATTCTCGAGGCTGATTGTTGGCGACTGGGGTGAAGAGGATACTTGGGAGACTATGCTCAGGAAGTAATTCTTTCGGCCTAGCAGGTTCAATTGGATTCGCGTGAGAAGGCTGAGAAGAGCGACGCAGTAGATCAGAGTGAAGGCCCGCGTAATGGCTGCAGGGATATTAGCTGGAGTCGAGAGAATAACACAATGGGATCTTCTACGGACAGCTGATCTTGAGCTCACTCCACAATTGAGCCTTTGTCTTCGCTGGCTTCGATGCTCCATCATCAGTACTCGATGTGGTGGCCTGACTGGCGTGCAAGAAGCTATCGGAGAGGCTGCTTTCTCGATCGGTGGCACTTGGAGCTGTCGAGGACGCTTCAGAAGGTGCTATCTCAGAAATATTTCCACTCCGGCCGAGCCGTTCGACCTTTCGGTGCTGCAATTCTTGAGTCAAACGTTCCGAAGGTTGTGCTTCAGTGACGTTATCGGTGAGGGTCGGTAGGAGCTCTAGGACTGTGATTGTGCAATCTTCTTGATTCTGTTGAAACCTACGGCGCAAGCTAAATACAGTCAGAAGGGTAGTCTGGAGTTTGGTTCGAGTACCAACTTCTCCTTAGCTATACGGTCATCCGCCATGCGATCTCTCGCCTCTGTGATCTTTGAAATGACATATTGACCAGCAAGGTATCCTACGCCGACCACACCAGCTCCAATTGCAAACGTTGTCCTATTCCTGCGCAGCCAGCGCCTGGTACCAGAGATCATGGTGCTACGAAACTTCAGAAAGCATAGCAGTAAGCTGTAATTATCCTTTAGAAATCATGATGGTGAAAAAGCAATCGTACTTATGTCATAAGTCATATGCAAGATATCACAGCGTTATTCGGTGAGATAAATTCTGTGGCTAGAGAGCTCAAGAGCCTTGCCCTACGGCAATCCCCCGGTCCGTCGACCTGAAACCCTGGGCCCCCTTGGACCCCTAGTACGACGTCTTTCCTCAGGCACCAAAGCGGACAACATGCGCCCGCATCATGCAACCCACAATCCGTCATTTGGGATTATAATATATATACAAAAAGCCTGCCCCGGCTTCTGGGCTTGCCATTACCTTCCAAATGAAATTGTCCATATTGCGACCGTGATCCCCAGATATGGAGCAGCGCAAAGGGCCGGAGTATCTGATCGAAGTTCTCGCTGATCCCACTTGCATCAAAGACGTCGTTCGCGGTACCTACCAGTAATCGGAATCTACGAGCTCTTCCTCTGACTGTGTACAAGGCATTTTGCACACTATCTTCTTCCATCGCTACTTTCCTCCCGTCCGCCCCGCTTCCCTGGAAGTTCTCGATTTCACATTGCCCCTGATACCAGATCATGAGCTCGAAACCTTGATAGATCAGCGAGTCGGACAGCTGTCCCGACAACTGAGCTCGACCTCTTCGTCGCCAAGAAGTAGTGTGCGTGGCGTTCTCACTGTGCATTTCTTCGAGAAGAAGAGACGGAAGGCTGGCGGTGGCCTGGGTTGGTTCACCGGCGTGAAAGGAGAAGAGGATGTATGCTGGGAGAATTGGACATTGGAGGTCACGCTTGCGACTCCTAGGACAGAAGACGGTCAGTCTACGGTGTAGACTCCCTAGCTATTCAAATTGCTGATGGTTGCGCCAGAGCGGACAAAAGTCATGAAGGCGATCAACTCATCGTTGCAGAGGACCACTCTGAAGATACTGACGATAGTCAATCGCGATAAGGAGCATATACCTCCTATTACAACCAGCGAAACGAATCCATTCCCGTACAGTATTGAAATCAACCCGAAGGTCGAGGGCTGGGGAGGTAGAATAGGGACATATTGAAAATCAACTTTTGGAAATGATACCCATTTCAGCGCTCTGTTAATCATCGAACAATTCATTGTATTGGAATACTTTTCGTCGTTGCAAGGGGAATGTCGCCCACGATGATCGCAAACTCCAGCATCCTCTAATGGACTACAATTTGAAGATGCAGTGGGCAAGCACAAAGAATAATTCAAAGGCAGTTGATGTGTTAAGCCATCAGATACTATCGTACGCACAATGTGTTATCACGCATCCTCGCATTCTTCTGACACTCGAACGTGCTCCCTCCGTTGCCTGCGCAATTGACAAACTCTATGAGAACCAGCATCTTGAGAGCAACGGATCGACTCGACTGGGTGTCATCAATTGTCATGCTTCCCGCTCGTCTTTAGCCTTTCCCAAGGGTTCAACCGATGTGAGGCTTTGTTGCCTGATCAGCTTGCGAACGAAGGCCGGCGGAGGTGGAGCCGCCTTCAGTGAAGAAGCGACCAAACACAGGCTGGATCAGGGAGCGGAAGACAATCTGAGCACCACTGGCGTATGAGTTAGCCGGAGAGAAGCCAATCTTGTGCACGTGCACACATACCCAGTTTGGGGAAGAGCCATCCAAAGCACGAGGACAAACTTGAAGGTGTAGTAGAATGCTGTACACTTGTTAGCACATGTTTGCAGGTTGACATCGGACGCCTTACGAAACCAGTAAACGGCCTTGACAGCACTCTCGAACACGGTCAAGAAGGCATAGACCACCCAGTACTATGAGGCTAGTGTTAGATGGTCACGAGAAAGAAAGAATGTCCTAGACCAAAGGGTAGAGAAGGCTCACGGTCAACCACTATAGGACAGTCAGTATTGACCTAAAGCGTTAAGGCTTGCTCGGATCTCACCTGAGTATCATCGCTCTTGCCGGAAGAGAAGAGGGCATCCATGGAATAGTATCCCGGGATCAGAAAGCCGGCAAAGTTGACAAGGAACTCGCCCGCGATGTTGAAGAAGACGAGGAAGAAGTAAACTCCAGCGAGGCCAAGGAAGGCATAGACTTTAGGCACGGATGTTTGCTTTTCAAAATTGTTGAGCATAGGATACTTGGAGAGCTAGTGTTTTTCATGGATCAGCAACGGCTGCAAACAGATGACCAGATGACCAAGAGAGCAGGAATGATATATTTCCAGCTGGGGAATGGAAATGCCATCCCTGGTGGGCTTGATAGAATACATACCTCCTTATCTATCTGAGAGATCTGATGTTGAGACTTTTCTTGGAACGACATCTTGTGTGATAGCTGGTCGTGTTCTTGAACAAGCTGATTTACAGAGTTTCAATAAACGGTATCGTCACGCCGATGATTGAAAAAGCTTTCTAACGCAGGGGTGAAGAATATGGTAGTCCAACGGTGGTGAGGAAGTGACCGGCATGCGAGGCAGTCAAGAGGAGTGGTGATCTTCGTGTCATCCTATTCCGTTCCTGGGTTAGCATATTTCCCAGCTTGTTGTGCGAGCAACCAGCGGCAAGTAAACACTCTCCCTCCGGCACGACATCTCGCTATGCATATCGCTCTGGAGCCCAGTATCTCCTACTTATGTATCATTTTCTCTCATGGCTGAGCGTGGGAGAGGCTGTGAGGCATTCTGTATCTTGACTGCTCGATCCTTGAGGCTTGCCCCTCTTGCAGGGCAGCTTGCGCCTTCTAAATATCAAAGTCAATCTTCCCTATCCTCAACTTCTTCGAGACCCACAGGCAAAGAGCATGGCAGTGGAAGGGTTCCAGATTTAAGCAAACTCATGCTTGACAATATTAGATTCTGTGGCGCTGCCTCTGACTATTGCGTCAGTTGACATCAGTGGCATTGACTTTGTTGACAAACGCCGTGCTCGCTTAGTCGATTGTTTAGACGGGGGTACTTACCCTCTTCTCCTTTGGCATGGAGTCCGCTGCGCAAAGGCCTGGATCTAGTGCATCGGCCTCAACGACGAGTAATCGACCCAGACCAAAATCGCGCGCATCGACTACAAGCATACACACCCCGGTAGAGTCAATTCCGCACCCATACCAACATGCATTTCATCCAGGGAACGTGCAGCAGCAAATGCCGCCGCAATTGGGTGGTTTCCGATATAGCCCGGAGGAAATGATCAGACGAACAGAACATCAATTGACCAATCCGCCGCAGAATTATGCAGTCGATCCCTCACTTCACGCGCATCCTGCGTCAAGGGCGATGAGCGTCGACACTGCTTACACAGGTGGCAGTCATGACATTCAAAGACCGCCGCTCTACCAATCGCAGTCTTTTGATGGCAAAGAGAATGCAACTTACTTCCAAACAGAGGAGGCAAAACAACCTCCTGGCACGAGTCAGCAGGGGGGAGCAAAAAGGGCTAAAGGAAATGCATCAGCGCAGGCGAATGATCAAGAGTTGAGAAGGCTATTTACGGAGCATCGACATCAACAACTGCATGATATTGCCGCCTCGGTGCTACTGAATGAAAGAGGCCCTAAGGCGGAGAAAACGAAACAGGTGTTCGCTATGATATGGTAAGGATACGAAACGATACGGCGAGATAACCTACTGAATATTGCTTCTAGGCTCAATACATCCTGTAGGAGGGCGACTACGTCTGTGCCTCGGAGCAGAGTATACTCCAAATATGCCGATTCATGTGGCACGCAGCGTGTGCCTCTCTTGAACCCGGCCTCCTTTGGAAAATTGGTTCGGATCATCTTTCCTGGCATCACCACTCGCCGGTTGGGTATTCGTGGAGAGTCCAAATATCATTATGTAGACCTGGATCTGATCGACGGAGATCAAGATGACCCACAGTCGCCTGACCTTGATGCTACTGCCGACCCTGGCCAGCCGTCCTTCCCAAGATCCCAATTACCCCCTGACACGGCTGAATTCCCTACGCCCAGTATTTCGATCGAGCCCGGCCGTCATCAACTGGACGCTTCGTCAAAGAGAGAAGCAAAAGGGCACCTCTTCCTTGATCGTGATAAGCGTTCCATTACCCAGGGACCGTCTCGATTGAACATGGTTTGCCGCCAACTCAAATTCCCAACATACAGTGAGAAAGCCTTTCCAGATAACGCGCCGATCGAACTTCCCGATCTTCAAAAGTACCTGCCACCCGGTACAGACCATGATACAGCAAAGGCATTGAGAGCCTTGTATAGATCTCACTGTATATCGCTCATCGACTGTGTACGATACTGCAAGGAAAAGTCTTTTTGGCATCACTTCAGCTCCTTGCACGGAACACTCACGTTGCCGGTGCAGAAGCTCCTTGCCCACCCGGATGTTGCCCCTTGGATCAGGGAGTGTGACTGGCTGATGTACCAAAAGCTGATCCAATACGTATCACCTTTGGCCTTACAAGTCCTGCCAAACTTGATCATATCTACATTCCAATCGATAGCGGACAATCTTGGAAAGCACATTCGGCATGTTTTCCAACAGCACCCACAATACGTCCAAGACGCCAAACTAGGACCCGCGACCATATTCGCAAGCCTCTTGAACCGTTTATTACGTGTCAACGCTGCTTCCCATGCCGCGGCACACATCTTGAGCAATGATGCTACCCGTGATCAGATGTGGCACGACTGGATACTCCACGTCAGGCCTCAGGCTATTGCTGAAAGTTGCTTGCCTGGGGTGGGGTACTCAAGATGTGTCCAGATACTTGCTGGCGAGATCCGTGCCCTCCTTTCGCCCTTGAACATTACGGACATTGATGGCATACAGCAAGTCTATGTGAACACCGTCATAGCTACTGATACGCTGATAGATGATGTTGATGAGGGCGATGAGAATTCTACGGAGTCGGTGCTCGATCGCTGGGTGACTTTCTTGAACGGTCTCCCATCCAGGTTTCCCAACGCAGATGCCAGGACGATCCTACACTGCGTCAGTGATGTGAGTACTGCTGCACTGCGAGACGTCACTATGGCCACAGCAGTGAGTTTTGGCCAATGGACGGTAGCGAAGGTTTGGCTTGACGAGATGATGCTATGGCTTGCAGAGAAGGGAGGGTTCTTGGAAAATGGTCCTCATAGTGTAGAAATGAGGCCAAAGAAGCGCTCAGTCGACGAGGCATTTTTGGATGCGATCGAGCATCCTATCACAAGACCGCAAACAGGATCTGGAGACGACGTAACGACTGGATGCTCAACAGAAAACACTAAGATGAATGAGATCTCCGAGCGAGGGCCTTACAGCCCTCCGTCCGCGGCTACTTTTGAATTCTCTTATCACAATTCTTCGAACCCCCCGCAAGGTGTGGAATCAGGAACAGCACATAACCAGCATCCGAGCCCCCTACCTCAGACTCGGCAAACCAACGACGAGGGTGGGGAGAGAGGTCCCGGACTCCCCGGTCATGATATCGACCCCAACGACGACAGCGGAATCGGGCTGGAACTCGACACTTCGCAGCGACAGACACCTCTTCGGACGACCGAATACGGTGGTTTCATCGCCAGCAATAACAACAGTGATCCTGCAGATGTTGTCGTCTGCTGACCACCCTGATACAAGCTTAGGACTTTTCTCTTAGGGTCTGGTACACTGTTTGCGATGGCGTTCACCGGAGTTGGGATTGAGCGACTGTGCGATGTTTCCAGAAGCGTTAGGCGTTCAGGTTCGATAAGGGACGGGGCCATGACCATGAAGAAGAGTGACGTTTGGTCAGGCCAATGAGCCCTTGTCTTTTCGATCTTCCGCTCCGAGAAAGCGGCTGAGATCCTGACAAGAAGACTGGAGGAGTTGAGAGGTCTAAGTCTTTTTTGTGTCGGAAATTTTTCCTCTAAACCTAACCGTAACCCTAACCAGAGGTGTGTCCTTGAACAAACAGAAGAGTGGAGTGTAGGATATGTACGTCAGGAGCGGGACTCATGGACTTGACTTGTGAGTGAGAGCTATTGCAGACTCTAGAGCATCATCTTAGCAATCAAACAATAAATCAAAAACCCTAGTGAGGATGATGCCTCATGATATGCGATCCTGCCTACCCTATCTACAGCGTGCATGCTCTGCTATAAGGATACATCATCATAGAAGCTTTCAACCCCAGATCTGTCCATCTCCTCGTATCAAAAAAGTCACCGCTGTCTTCCCGGCCGCTGGGGTATCATAAGCCACTACCGAAGACACCATGTTTGACCATACCGTACCCAAGCCAATACACCTGAGGAACCCCGTGTAATCGACAGAACAAGCCAACACACCTGAGGAACCCTGTGTAATCGAGAGAACAAGCCATGAACCATCATAAGAATTCGGTCGCAGGAAACATCCTCGGCCCCGCAAAACCATGGGCCACGATACTTTGGATGTCGATGTTCTGGCTTTCGTCCGGACTCCAGAGCTTCAGGAGAATGTACTTGCCAGATCTGCAGTTTGCATTTATCATCAGTACTGCCAAGAGACCAGGGAGGATGATTCGAGACCGAGCGGGACTTACACTGGCGGATCAAAAGACACGCTTACAACGCTCTTCTCCCTCTCGATGAAGAACCTGGCGTGAGGCACCAAGACACCGTCTCGTCCTGCCGTGCCCTCCGCATCAGACATCACCTCGATCCTCGAAGGCAAGTCCCGTTTCTTGGCCCTCCTGCCCCTGCGCGGACCGGGCATGAGGCCTAGCCGTCGCGCTTGGCGTGCTCGCTCAATGGCATCTTCGGTATCCTCATCGCTGGTTGGGGGGAAAGAGATGGGCATCTGTTCTCGCTGAGCACGATCCGCAAGCGTCTCGAGGGTCGACTCCTCCTCTTCGTCTTCAGTGGGCTCGTCGCAGTGGGTGGTCACGTTGAAGCCTTGATCTTCGATGGGGGTGTTGTAAGGGGCCGTCGAGCGGTTTGGCGTGATTGCTTCATGTCCTGCTGCTGCTGCAGCTGCTGCAGCTGCTGACCGTCCAAGGTCGTCAGGTAGAGGGAAGGCTTCTTGAAGTAAAGGATACGGTCGATGAAGGTCACGAATAACTTGCTGATATGTGTGAAGAAGGGAGTCAGAGATAGGTGGGGGCACAGTCCGGGATGTGCTATCTCGTCGACGAGAGAGCGGACGGTGTTCTGAGGTGATTGGGGATGACACGGATACGATCTCTCCATCCGAGTCAATCTCTTCCAGCGGCCCACTACGTAATCGATAGGCAGAGGTGCGCGAAATCAGATCCTTGTCACTCATGGAGACGAATATCATACCCTCCTGAATACTAAGGAAGTGGTCAATTATCAGGCATTGAATAGGATCGAAAAGAACTTACGGTGCGGTGAAGCCGCTCTCTGGAGCTTTAATCACAATCTTCCTCAGACTGAAGCTGATTTCGCCTGCATGTCTCAGGATGATGTTGCACTTGCTTTTGTCGGTGCAGTAAACGGTCTTGTTGTTGATCAGCAAGTTCTCCTGCCGATACCGCTGACGATCCTGAGCTGCAGCCTCCGAGTGCAGCCCGCCATCACACTCGTGAATCTCCATCTTTAACTTGCCAGGCACGACTTGACCCTTCCACCCATAGCGAACCACTTTCAGGCGCGGAGACAGATGGTCCTCCTCTAGCTTCCGACGCTTTCGCCGTCTGTTCACCTCGGCTTCTCCAGAGTACTCCGCGGTAGCCATATCTGGAGAACCAATGCGAGGTAAGGTGGGTTCTGGAAGGTCAAGACTAAAGTGGCTAGGAGCGAGAGGGGGTGGAGCCCTCGGAGGGGGGTTGAAAGAGCGACCGGCTGCCATGTGTCGGCGTGGACGTGATCCCACCAGACGGGATCTTTGAACAGAGATGGGAGAATTGGAGTTTGCAGCTGCCCGGTCTTCAAGATGTTGTCGTGGTGTACTATCATGACTGGTAGTATAGTGACGAAGCTCGGCGTTGAATATCCTCTGACGCTCCGCGTTATCCCTTTGGAGTATCTGCAAGGCTCGTGTACTATCTGACAGACCAGCTCGATCACTTCGAGGATCTATTGTTGATGGTCTAGAGCCCTCAGGATGCTCAGGATTGGGGTACCCTGGAGGCGTATAACCGGCAGGGGGATAATCGAAATTGCCAGACTAGGGGATAGGGGTCAGATCATGTTAGTGACCATAGCACTGCGTGCACATACCATTGCAGAAGGCCTTGAAAAGAAATTGTCCAAAGTCGATGATCACACCGACAGTGTGTGCTTAGTAGTGAAGCGGGGGTATTTCTGGACCAGCAGTCGTGTATCCTTCAACTTATGTGCCCCTTTTTCTCAGACGTTGATACATAGATACCAGAGTCAACGTTATGGACAGCATCACAAGTCAAATGTAATGAATAAGACGCCTCATGTCTCGTGTGGTGCTGATCTGGTGAAAGAACCCCCTGCTAACTGCTAAGGCCTACGAGTCGAGGAAGGAGAATAAGGCGAATAAGGCTGCCATCGGCCTTTCCCGCCTGGAACGTCATCCCGAGAGTGACGTGAAACGCCCGTGAGGCTCGTGTGAGTTGTGTCTGGTGGGACCCCTAAGCCCCTGTCTTCCCCATAATTGCTTCACACATGATACTGAAGTGAATGGAACCTCCTAGTTTCTCAGTTTCCTTCCCCACCACCACCTCGGGGCAGGACTACAGATAATCCAAGCATCTCGACATGATGGAGCAAGGCAGCTCTGTACCGTCTACTACCAATGGTGACTTGAGCAACAACCCGAGCTCCCATATACCATCCGACTTCACGATTCCACAACCAGCTCAAATCAGCAGTGAAACGACCAATGGAGGACAAGCCATAAGCGCTGGTATTGTCCAACCTTCACCTCAGCTGTGGTACGAATTTTGACACGAGTCTGTAGATGAAATTGCGTTATATGACAGGCAAATCCGTCTTTGGGGCGTCAAGGCGCAAGAGAAGTAGGTCATTCCCTGTTGATTTCTTTTCGATACCATCCACTCATCACGGATTCAAGATTGCGAGATGCCAGAATCCTCCTCATCACTGTGCGCGCTCTCGCCAACGAAGTCGCAAAGAACCTTGTGCTTGCTGGTATTGGGTCGTTGACAATTCAAGATGAGCATCAAGTTACCGATTACGACTTGGGCGCTCAATTCTTCGTTTCTGAGGAGGACATTGGGAAGAATGTACGTGGACGTGCGCCATAGTAATCTCAAGATATCCTTCCTAACCTCTCACAGCGGGCTGAGGCAGCAGCGCCCCAAATCCGCAAGCTCAATCCTCGTGTGACCGTCAACGTCACTACCGACAGTATCAAAAGCAAAGATGTTGACTTCTACAGCCCCTTCGATATGGTCATAGCAACAGACCTGGATTTGGCTACCCTATCTACCATCAATGCCGCTTGCAGACTATCAGATACAGCCTTTTACGCCTCTGGCACTCACGGTTTCTATGGATACATCTTCGCCGATCTGAGGCTTCACGAATATGTCATTGAGCGTGAGAAATCAAATCGCCCCACGGCCCTGATCTCCGAAACCGCCACCCGCTCCATCATTGCCACCAGCACAAAGAAGCAGGATGGCAAAGTCGTGGAAATGGTCACGAAGCGCGAAATGTACACCCCGATAATCCTGGCCAACACCTCCCCCTTGCCCCCCGAGATCACCAACTCCCGCCGCCGCAAGCTTCAAGTTCCTCCTCTTCTCTCCTGTCTCCGTGCCCTGTGGGAATTCGAGAGCATATCCGGCGCCTTCCCGGGCCAGTCGCGAGCAGATCTGGAGCTTTTCACCACCCTGGCAACCCAGAAACACCAGGAACTGCAACTGCCATCACAGACTTTGAGCAGTGAGTTCTTGCGTAGCTTCTTGCAGAACTTGGGGTGCGAGATCGCACCTGTGACTGCGTTCCTGGGGGGCCAGCTGGCGCAAGACGTGATCAATGTGTTGGGTCAAAGAGAGCAGCCAATCCAGAATTTCTTGCTGTTTGACGGAGAGGAAAGCAAAGGCCCGATATATGCGCTCCAGCCTATCTTCCCTGAAATGAACGTGCCCATGGAAGCGACTCCTATGAGTATCCATGCTAGCTCAGCCGTGCCCGTCTAAAGAGGACCTTGCGTTTGAGGGCTGGGAAATGCATCAAGATGATCTTCGGAAACAGGGTGTGGATGTAAATTTATGTCGACTCGAAGTCAGGGAAAGGACTTTGAATAGGGGAACCACGTTTCCATTCGGTAAGCTTGAGCTCACTCCGGGCTTCTGAGACTTGACGAACGGGACCTGATCCGTCCAGTGAACCATCGTCAATGGGCTACGTCAAGGGCTGAGGGTATTCTGTGGGCAAAAATGATTCATTTGCCTGGATGGGAAAGGTGACTGATGGCAGAGGTTATTGAACAGAGATGTCATTCGATCACAAGGGAACACTGATGAATCCCAATTGATTGGATATCATTGACAGGTACAATGACAGCTCTTGCTGATCACTGTCTAGAATCTACATCAAGCATTCCGTGCTCACTGTGTTCTACATGGCGTTCTTGGTCAGGAGCTTCACCAGGCATGACTACTTGAAGACCTTGCCATCCGCCCAATCGTACTTCTTGCCGTTGACCTCGATGCCATCCTCCCATGTCCACATGTTGTCGACGAATTTCTTGTCGTCCTCTTTCTTTGCATCAAGCTTGGTGAAGCTGTAGCTCTCGTAGTCTGGGGCAACATCGAACGCAGCATCGGCGTCCTGACCACGGATCACGAATGCGCCCTGTACGACGCTGTCATTGGTAACGCCATAGACTGAACCGCAGCCGAAGATGTATTTCCGTGAGGCCTCAAGACGGGTGAAAAAACCACCTGAACATATTGAGTAAGCAAATACATCGTCTCATAGCATCTTCGCAAGGGGCCTACCGATCAAATTACTCGTCATGAAGGTCATCGTCAGCTCTTCATTGTATTTGTACTCCATCTTCCACAGCGAATAGTCTTCCGGATTGTAATTTTCCCAGAACCATTTCAGTGCATCCGGCGTCTCGGAATTGGAATATTGGCGCTTCAGCTCATCGAGTGGAACGGTAGGCTTGGGAAGTGCTTCGAGCGGGTGCTTTGGCTTAGGCGCCGGCTTCACCTCTTCCTCTTCATCCTCATCGACCTCCTTGGCCTTGGGCTTGGCCGCAGCCTTCTCGGCCTTGGGCGCCTTCTCCTGCTTCTGCTTCTCCTCCTTCTTAGGGGGGGTGTACTTGATGGCCTCGTCGATGAAGCTGAGCTTGGGGACGACGGCAGAATAGATGGGTTGATTGTAGATGGTCTCATACCAGCGGGTGACGTTTGGGTTCTCGGCGCGCCAGGCCTTGTCGAAGAAGAAGTCGAAGCCCCGGACCAGCATCCCAGCCATGAAGATGTCGGCGAGGGAGATGCGTTCGCCGACGAGGAAAGTGTGGACCAGGAGGTGCTCCTCGAGCACGTGGACGGCCTTGATCATCGCTTTGTAGGCTTCTTCCGCATTCTTCTTGTTGTAAGGTTCGAGACCTTTGAGCGGCTTGAAGGCACTGGTACTTGTTGGGAGGACTTCGGAGTTGCCAAATGACATCCATCGAACAATGGAGGCATAGTCCTGCTTTGTCTTTCCAAGAAGCGCAGTCTTCTCATTTTGGGAGGTAACTGTAAGAAAAGGACTCAGTCGTCAAATACACCAACAGCTTGCAGGGAAGCGAATATGAAAATAACAAAGTTGTATCAGAGTGTGAATAAGTCTCAACAATAGTCTTCAGACAGGGATAACTGTAATAGAAGTGTTTCTCATCATAAGAAGGGGGGCCCTCGGGGGATGCCTTGAGATTGGAAAAGGGCATACCGTATATGGCAATGGCAATACATTCGGTCAACTCATACCCATCCGCGCCGACGAAGCTAGGGATGCGCCCAAGCTTGTTGATTTTTAGATAATCATTAGAGAGAGGCCCTTGTCGGGAGTCGGTTATGACCTCCTCCAAGTCCAATTTATTCGCTTTGGCAACAGCTTGAATAGGGATCGATCGAGAATGGTTCTGTTACGCAATGAGCTCCCCTTGTCAAACCGAATTACATTCATTCGACTTACCTCGCGCATATAAAGCTTTCCGAAACTCATGATGACATGCGATTGATGTTGATTTATTTGTAAACTGGAGTGCAGAACGAGAAAAGGACAGGCAGTTACTTTCTGACTTTATGGAGCTCTAGTGTCAATGAGGCTGGTGTGTCACAACTTTTTCTGTGTGCGGCGGCTCTGGCGCTTTTCCCAAACGCGGGCCGCCGCTACCGCCTAGGGCCGAGGGAGTATCAAGTCCAGATCAGCAAGGATGATTCTGCAATTATCGGCGCGATCCATCGACGATAAAGGCCACCTCTACTCGCTCGCACTATCCACCTTCGACTCATTGTATCTGGTCTATTGAGGTCTGCATTCATTGTCTCGATTTCGCTGACATGGACGCCATCCAAGTGTGCATCGGACCTTTCGTTGGATCAATCGAATTATTGGGTAGCTGACAGGATACGGATCAGTCCGGGAGCTTCACGCTCTAGCGAATGCATTCATAAGATCGTCAAATGCTGTCCCGGGCTCAAACCAGATACCATTGAATTTTTGCCATGAATGACTCCAATTCTATGCCAATAGGCAGGAGCCGGCGAAGCTCTTCTCGTACGGCACACGGAAATGACAATCATGCCTACAGCAGTTCTCATGGATCATTATACAGGCGAGATTCGAACATTAGCAAGTAGGTCAAGGCAATTACTGCCTTGCGGAACATTTCAATTAATAACACCTCCAGTGCTAGCTTCTCTTCCGAGGTCGAAATGGCTCACGATGAGGTTGGTATTACCGAGCTCTTGTTTCAAATGAGGAAAAGTATTGACCTCCTCCAAGGTCTTTGCTGGGCCCATGTCGGAGAGTATTCCTTCGAGTGTCACAGGGTTTGCGCACAGGAGGCCCAGGTCTGATTCCGTAGCAAGCTTTAAGTATTTCCAGGAGGAAGACGAGTCGCCGGACTGGTCAGAAGATCAAGCTGTTGTGGATGATGATGAGAGTGCCATATCCTTCGTCAAACCTGGCGAATCTAGCTATGACTATGATGCGGAACCTGCCTTGGCCTCTGACGAGCATCGTAGATCTTCAACCTATTCAAGGACCGGCGCCGAAGACTCTTTACTCTTGCGACGGGAGTCCGCAAAGTCGGATTTCAGCGGCCTTGAGCGAGACTCTCGCACTAGCCAGAAGCTCTATATCGTCAGTGAGGATTTGACCATAGTGATAGCAGGCTTCAGCACCCGAAATTTAGGGTTTGCGATCTACGTCGCCAGCTGCATCCTGACATTAGGTCTTGCTTATTTGGTTTTCCGCTGGCTGCCTAGCTGGAGGGTACGTCTGGTCGGCACTTCAAGGCCCTTGCGAGATTGCGATTGGGTCGTGATTGAGGTGAGATCGCCATTTCGACGGCGAAACTCACGAGCAGTGACTAAACGGAATCAGAATCAATGGGGTGAAATGAGTGTCCAAAACTTGGGTCGGGAAGCCTACGGACAGGGGCTCTCTACTGTCTTTGGACAAAAGCCATTGAAAAGACGATCATCCGAATATGACGAAGATGACGACCCAATCTTGTATGAACTCTGTACCCTTGATTATCGCTACATCCGCCTTTGCTATCATCCGGTCAGGGACAAGTTTCTACTCGGCAGTGACTGGACAGATCCCTCCTGGACCAGTGTGAAATCCATGCGCGTGGGACTAGACAGCGAGGAACGACATCAGCGCGAGCAAGTCTTCGGCAGAAACGAAATCAACATTCAAGAAAAATCAGTCTTCCAACTGTTGGTCGACGAGGTCAGTCTGGCTTTCTTTAGCCTTAATCATCTTTCTGACCTCGCTAGGCGCTTCACCCATTCTATATCTTCCAAGTTGCTAGTCTGATCCTATGGTCCCTCGATGAGTATTATTATTACGCTATCTGCATTTTCCTTATCTCAATCGTCAGTATCACGACCACACTGGTAGAAACTCGAGCGGTAAGTCCAAATCGACTGGGTTGCGGCCAGTCTCGCTGACGGTTGTGCCTAGACAATGAAACGCTTGCGAGAGGTTTCGAGATTTGAGTGCGGCGTGAGGGTGCTCAGTAACGGTTTCTGTATGAGCCATATTGTGAAATCTTTAGCACCTGTCCCAGCTGACAATCTAAAGGGCGTCAAGTTTCCAGCAGCGAGCTTGTACCCGGCGATGTTTACGAGATCTCCGATCCCTCTCTGACCCACTTTCCTTGCGATGGCTTACTTCTCACTGGAGATTGCATTGTCAATGAGAGTATGTTGACAGGTAAGTGCTCCCCGCCGGCCAGGCTGGGTTCTGGACCTGATCACATACAGGGGAGTCTGTTCCTGTCTCCAAAATCCCTGTCATCAAGGAGTCCCTCCATTTATTAGGCAACAGCTCAAACATGATGCCCCCGGAGCTCGCCAAGCACTTTTTGTTTAATGGAACCAAGATCATACGTGCCCGCCGACCACAAGAGGGACAGGATGAAGAGGCTGTGGCCCTGGCAATTGTCATTCGAACAGGATTCAATACCACCAAAGGCGCGCTAGTTCGATCGATGCTGTTTCCGAAGCCCTCTGGCTTCAAATTTTACAGAGATGCTTTCAGGTACATCTCGGTCATGGCTGGTGTTGCGGCTGTTGGCTTTGTTGCATCTTTTGTCAACTTTGTCAGGCTTGGTTTGGCATGGCACCTGATCCTAGTCCGAGCTTTGGACCTCATCACCATCGTGGTACCCCCTGCGTTACCGGCGACACTCACTATTGGGACAAATTTTGCGCTCTCTCGGCTCAAGAAAAAGGATATCTTCTGCATTAGTCCGCAACGAGTCAACGTGGGAGGAAAACTGGACATCCTCTGTTTTGACAAGACCGGAACATTGACAGAAGATGGTCTTGATGTGCTCGGTGTGAGGGTCGTCCACCGTCCAGCTATGCGCTTCAGTGATGTTCATGAAGATGCACAAATGCTTCTGCCTGGAGCCTCGTATGAGATGGACCCTACTGTTGATTATCGTATCCACCAGGCCATTCTCTATACCATGGCGACTTGTCATTCACTTCGTAAGGTGGATGGCGAGCTCTTGGGGGATCCCTTAGATGTCAAAATGTTCGAATTCACGGACTGGCGCTTTGAGGAAATGGGCCAGAAATCAGGCGAAGATGATGAAAGTGCTCCACCTGGACCTTCAGCCATCGCTCGGCCTCCGTTAGGTTTCAACACTAGGATCGAGGAAGTCGAGGGTCATCAAGACACCCCTGTCGAACTAGGGGTCCTCAAGTCCTTCGAATTCGTTTCCCAATTGCGGCGTGCAAGTGTTGTCGTAGGCCAGTCTGGATCGACAGGAGGGGACGTCTATCTCAAAGGCGCTCCAGAGTGTATGAACGAGATTTGCGATCCTCAGACCCTGCCGAACGATTACGAGGATCTGCTAGGATATTACACTCACCGAGGCTTTCGCGTGATTGCTTGTGCAACGAAGCACATCAAGTCACTTGATTGGCCTCAGGTGCGAAGACTGACTCGACAAAATGCAGAGTCAGATTTGACATTCCTTGGATTTATCATCTTCGAAAACAAACTGAAAGAGGCGACAACAGAGGTCATCGAAGAGCTCAACGAAGCCAACCTTCGGAATGTCATGTGCACAGGAGACAATATCCTGACTGCTATCAGCGTTGCTCGAGAATGCAATCTGATCGATCGTACTGCTCATTGCTTTGTACCTCAATTTCTGGAAGGCGACTTTCGGGATCCAAAAGCTCGATTGCAATGGCGGAGCATTGACAACATGCTGTTCGAATTGGACGAGCATACTTTGATGCCCATACCGGCTCCTGCAGAGGCTGATGCTTCGCTTCCCCCTGATGTTTCGAACGTACGGAATTACTCTCTTGCTGTGAGTGGTGATGTATTCAGATGGGTCATTGAGTACGCCGATCCAGAGGTTCTCCAGAGGATGCTTGCGAAGGGGCAAGTCTTCGCCCGAATGTCCCCTGATGAGAAGCATGAGCTGGTAGAGAAACTCCAAAGCATTGACTACTGCTGCGGCTTCTGTGGTGACGGTGCGAACGACTGCGGTGCGCTCAAGGCTGCTGATGTTGGAATATCGCTCTCGGAAGCAGAGGCGTCGGTCGCTGCTCCATTCACGAGTCGAGTCTTCGACATCTCCTGTGTGCCCGAAGTCATTCGTGAGGGTCGCGCAGCCTTGGTGACGAGTTTCTGCTGCTTCAAGTACATGAGTCTGTATTCGGCTATTCAATTTACCTCCGTCAGCTTCCTCTACGCATCTGCGTCAAATCTTGGCGACTTCCAATTCCTCTTCATCGACATATTCCTCGTGCTTCCGGTGGCGATCTTCATGGGCTGGACTGGCGCGTACCCTACCTTGTGCGCCAAAAGGCCCACGGCCAGCCTCGTATCGCGGAAGGTACTCACGCCTCTGATGGGTCAGATCTTGTTGTGCATCCTCATACAAGCTATTGGGTTTGTGGTCGTTCGAAGGAAGTCGTGGTTCATTCCACCCGTGCTGAACACAGAGAAATCAAACATCGAGAACTCCGAAAACACGACCCTCTATGGAGTATCGAGCTTTCAGTACATTTTCTCAGGGATTGTACTTAGCGTTGGACCACCCTTTCGACAAACGATGCGCAACAACCTCCCCTTCGTGATCACTGTCGTGACCACGTCACTGTTCTGCCTGTATATGCTACTGGATCCGGGGAGTTGGCTTGCACGACTAATGCAGTTGACCCCCATGCCACTTGACTTTAAGCTCTTCATTGTGGTGCTGGCAGTGGGTGGATTCACGTGCGCCTGGATTTCAGAGCGGACCTTATTACCACGATTGGCGACTTACATAGGACGTCTATACGTATGTATTAGGCCTCATGGGAAGAAGAAGCGCAAAGAGTACAAGCTGGTACTAGCCGATATGCGAATGTAGATATATGATGATAGAGTTAGACTTCATGATGACGTTCATATTCAACTGCAACCACTCCTCATTCTCTCGCATACTAGTTGTGTTGAACCAATCTCTCTACAAAGCCTCAATGCAGTATCTAAGGGCGTATGCATGACAATCTGTTCCCCCCTCCGGCGGCATGAACTATGGTAAGCGGCCATTATTCCAATGCTTACGTCCAAGGTATTGACGTCCTACAGATTGGATCCTCGATGGGGGCTATCTGCCCCAAGCCGTCATTCGTTATGGTATCCGTCGCCAGCTCGAAGATCGTTTACGCATGATACGCTCCACATCTCTTGAGGAAGGCTACAGCAAGAAGATGGAGTACGTGAAAAGCCTTCGTACTCGCCCGATGGCCATCGAGACTGCCGCCGCCAACACGCAGCACTACGAGGTCGGCACCGGGGTACTGCAGGCCTGCCTCGGTCCGCGAATGAAGTACAGCTCCTGCCTGTATCCGATGGGAAAGGAAACGCTGGGACAAGCGGAGGTCGAGATGCTGGAGCTGTACATTGAGCGTGCCCAGCTGCACGATGGGATGCGGATATTGGATCTAGGGTGCGCGACCATACACAGCACCTAAGCACATCTCGAATTGGCAAAGCAAATGGCTGACAGAGTGCCATTCTCAAGATGTGGATGGGGATCAGGGGCGCTCTACTTTGCGGAAGTGCTCCCCAACGCGCAGATCACCGCTTTCTCGAATTCGAAGACGCAGAAGCTCTACATCGATGCACAGGCCAAGGGAAAGGGGCTGAAGAATCTGCAGGTCATCACGGGCAACGTGGTGGATTACGAGTTCGAAGCCGAGGCATTTGATCGCGTCGTCTCGATCGAGCTGTTCGAGCACATGAAGAATTACGAATTGCTCATGGCCAAGATATCGAGGGCGCTGAAGCCCCAAGGGAAGGCTTTCGTTCACATCTTCAATCACAAGACTACGCCTTATGATTTTGATGCGGGTTGGATGAGCACGTATTTTTTCACGGGGGGAACGATGCCGTCTGCAGACCTGCTGCATTATTTCCAAAAGGATCTGAAGCTGGAGGAGCAGTGGTGGGTCAATGGAAAGCATTATGCTCAGACTTGCGAGGTACGAAGAAGCTACCCCCTTTCAAGTATAAGAAACTGATTGGCATTCAAGGATTGGATCACCAAGATGTTCGAAAACAAGAGCGAGATATGGCCACATTTGGAAGAGACGTACGGGAAAGACAAAGTGGCGATGTGGTTCAATCGGTGGCATATCTTCTATCTGGCTTGCGCCGAGCTGTTTGCATATGAGGGAGGAGATACTTGGGGGGTGTCTCACTACCTCTTCCAGAAGTCGAAATGAGGAAGTAGAAGCCAATCTGATTGAAATATTCAATGCCCAGCAGCTGATGGGGAAAAAATGCGGTTCGGTCTGCTGCAACAACGTGGATAGATGGGAGCTCAATGAAGCGGGTTGAAAGTCATAAGGTCTTTTGAGGTCTCGATGTCTCTTAAAAGGCTCCTGCCTTGAAAACTCCGCTCAAAGAATGCTCTGGTCCGACGAGATATGTCAATGCTCCCATGGATGTCTCCACCCTAACAGGACTGGCCCATCCTTCTTCGCCCGATACATGATCTTCGTCCGTGTTAGCATATGCTTAAAGACACCCGCATCTGCCGATTGCTCACCCAGAACCACATGAATGCGCCCAGTCCCGTGGCTGTATATCGATATATGGCTTTGGGCTATTACATGAGGCCGAATGAGCACAAAGTCAAGGTGAAATGCATCAAGCCCAATGAGGGCTTACCGGATGGAAATTGACTGGATGTCCAGGGTAGGGATTCTTGCCATGAGCACCATGGCCGCCGGCCATCAGGCGCTGCAAAATTCGGGATCCCGTCAGCATTGTCCAACATCACAGCTGACCCAAATTGGAGAACTTACAATCGATGGCCGCATTGTCAGAAGATGTTGATCAGCGGGAGAGAGGGGTGCTCTCGCTCTCACTTGGATTGAGGGCAGTGGAGGAGGAGAGTCGCATTCATCATAGGGCTGACAATCCCTCGGCAAAACCACGGAAGATCGGCCAATTTGAGATTGCGGCTCTGCTCCAAATCGATCATTCACCAACTGTTACTCAGTGATTTACTCAGTGACCATGGACGGATGAAATGGACTGTCCGCCGACTCGTCAACGGCACCCAGTTTGAATCATTTTCTCCGGCATCTCCTTACCCGATGTTATCCTCAATCATGCTCGCTTCGAGCGCATATCTACCTTGAGCATCGAGCATATTGCCTACCGCAGCGCGCAAGGTGTTTTAGTCCGACGAAGTCGACACAGCATCCATCTTCCATCTGCACTCTTGTTGGGTAGGGGAGCGCGTTGGATCGCAATCGTCCCTATAACACCTGTCTCCCACAGCGGCGATTGGCTCTGCGCCTTTCGTATCCTTTCAACACCAAGTCTACATTCAATCTTTCCTTATCCAGATTGAAGGAGTCCTTGTGAAGGTCATGACATCTACGCTGCCAACAGACGCAGGCCACACCCCTAATGGCCGCAACAAGAGGTCGGCCCCGGAAGCTTCTCTGGAGCTTGCCCGTGATGGCAAGAGCAAAAGATTTCAAGGTTGTTCGAGCATAAGAAATTACACGCTCATGTCGAAACTTGGGGAGGGAACCTTTGGAGAGGTCCACAAGGCCGAGTCACGCACGACAGGACAGATTGTTGCGATGAAGAAGATCCTCATACACCAGGAGAAGGATGGATTCCCAGTCACTGCGTTGCGAGAGATCAAGCTGTTGAAGATGCTTTCGCACCCCAATGTTCTGAAGTTGGAAGAAATGGCGGTGGAGCGCACCAAGGGCGAGGGCCGCAAGAAAGCTACTGTGTACATGGTGACACCGTACATGGATCACGACCTGTCGGGCCTCTTGGAAAATCCGGCCGTCGAATTCACAGAAGCCCACCTCAAGTGCTACATGAAACAGCTGCTGGAAGGGGTCGCCTACCTACACAAATGCAAGATACTACATCGGGACATGAAGGCCGCCAATCTTCTCATCAACAATGAAGGGATTCTGCAAATTGCAGATTTTGGTCTCGCCAGACCGTACGACGACGAGCCACCTCAGCCAGGCAAAGGGAATGGGGTGGCTCATAGGACCTATACCACCATAGTCGTCACCCGCTGGTATCGGCCTCCGGAGCTTCTGCTGCAGCTGAGGTATTACACTCCCGCCATTGACATTTGGGGGGTCGGGTGCATCTTTGGTGAGATGTTCAAAAAGAGACCCATCCTGCCGGGAAACAGTGATCTGAATCAGTTGCATTTGATCTTTGAGCTGATGGGGTCCCCGAACGAAGAGAACATGCCTGGGTGGAATGGCCTTCCAGGATGTGGCTCCGACGGGATCAAGACATTCCAGCATCGCCACAGCACTCTGAGTACGAGTTTCAGGGACAACGGCTCATTGTTCATCTCTCTCATGAGCGAGTTACTGAAGCTTGATTGGAGAAAGCGAATCAATGCCATGGACGCCTTGAAGCATCCCTATTTCCAGACAGAGCCGCTACCATCAAAGCCACAAGACATACCACAATTTCAAGAATCCCATGAACTAGATCGTAGGAAGTTTCGTGAGCAGAGAGCTAATCCTCCGCCGGCGCCTGCCGGTGGTACTGTTGGTATGGGTCCAGATGGCGAGTATGGGGCTGAAGCCACACAAAACGGCCATCAACATCATGCTCCCCAAGGAGGGGCTGGATACCACCGTGACCATCGAGACCAGGCTCCGAGACGGAATGGGTATGAACATCGGAATCCGTACCCTGCTGGCGGCTCGAGAGTACCGCCTCCACCTCCAGCAGCGGCCCCACAAGCCGGTCGTCAACCAGGATGGGACAGACCGCCACCTCATCATGGCTCAGATAGACCGCCCCCCACGCAAGGCCTAGAAAGACCGCCACCGATCGGATTGCCTCCTCGGCCACCGGTTGAGGTTCCTCGAGGAGGACCAGGCTACAGCGGTCCTCGACAGTACGGCGGGGGTAGAGATGGGAGGGACAGGGGACCCTCGGATCCGACGAGGGAACGTCCTCCACCTTACGATGGAGGCCGTTCAAGGCCTCGTGGTGGCGGAGGGCCTCCCCAAGTAGACACTTACATCCCATCTTACTCGTCCAGAGACGAGGGCAGACGACCGCGGGACGAAGGTCACCGGAATCGAGATGACGCAGGCCGGGGCCCTAGACCGCCAGACCGGAGAGATTACGACGATCGAGATCGACGGCGGCGGAGTTGACTGAGTCCCAGATGGCAATGGGAGCGCACACCAAGAATGACCCCGTTGGCAGGATGCAACTGAGTGTCACGAAGCTCTGGACTGGTACATTGAGCACCGTGATTGCAAAGCGTTTGGAGAATGCCGTTGAGGTTGGGAAAAAGGCAACATCCCTTTAGACAAGATACCCCTACTGCTATCCATCAAATGATCGTTTTACATGCATGACCATGCTTTTCGACAGGACCCCATTCCTGTGCTCCAAACCAGCTCCACATCACAGGGCTCAACCCCTCCTCTCCACCGGCATCCCCTTCCTCTCTTTGGCCGTCAACTTCTTCCTCCGCCGCTCAATCACCTTATCGACCTGCTTGCTCTTCATCCCCCTGAACCGCTCCTTGAGCGCCCTCTCCTTAATCTCCCCCTTCTTCAAGAAAAACGGCCTCTTCCCCTCCGCCACCTTGGCCCTCTCCTCCCGCCGATGCAGCCTCACCACCTCCTGCCGCTGCTCCTTCAACTGCTGCGTCTTCCGCCGACTCTCCATGCTCGTGAGGGCCTTCTTCAACGTCTCCCGCTTGCCCGCATCCTTCTCCCCCTTGAGCCCGGCCTTCAGCTCCGCCATCTCGGCGTCCCGGTAACTGTCCAAGAAGGCGTAGTTCCGCTTCACCTTCTCGTCGTCCACGCGGCCGACGGCGGGCTCGAAGCGCGGATCCCGCGATTGGCGCTTGGGGAGGTGGATGACGGCGCGTTTGCGGGAGACGGCCTTCTTGGCGGAGAGTTCGGTGGGGGCGTGCTTGGAGGGGCGGGTGAAGTCGCGGTGGTCCTTTTTGCCGGCGCGGCGTTCGAGGGCTTCGGAGGAGGAGGTGGGGGGGCGGTCATTGGGGCGAGTTGGGTGGCGAGGGGTGGTGGTGGAGGAGGAGGATTGGGGTTGTTGGTCTTCGGTGGGGTCGGTGCTGCTGGGCCTTCTTCTTCGTTTGCCGAGGGCGGATTGGGCTTTTACCAGGGCGCCGAAGGAGATGTTGGCGAGGGCGTCGGTAGAGGGAGCTTCTTCTGTAGCCTAAAGAAAACTCTCGTCAGTCGGGCAAGTAGATTGAGAATGGTTATGTACTGATTCTTCTAAGGCTTCAGAGGAGGCATCAGAAGCCACCTCCTCATCATCACTGGCACCTTTATATGCCCGGACCCGTCGAATGTGCGGTGAAGTTGCAGACTCGATTGAAGCGGCATCCGAAGATGAGCTTCTGCTGCGCGACATGTTTCCGCGCGTGATCTTTCAATGACTTAGAAGAGCAAGGTAAAGGTAGAACTACCTTCTCATATCATGTACATATCCCGGGGGGTTCAAGCTCAAAAAGGATTGTGGTGCAGGCC
The DNA here is from genome assembly GCA_001956345.1 of Ramalina peruviana. Taxonomy (NCBI): domain Eukaryota; kingdom Fungi; phylum Ascomycota; class Lecanoromycetes; order Lecanorales; family Ramalinaceae; genus Ramalina; species Ramalina peruviana. Next base: position 164,955 of record MSTJ01000003.1, on the reverse strand, counting down.
CGCGCCGGAGATCTCGGCCGAGGTGCGTCATGCCGAGAGTCAATCTTGAACAGCGAATAGACTTGAACGACAAAGTACTTGTAACCTCCCAATGCTACCGCCCGGGATCCGGGCGTTGACAGTTGACGTTCATGTGGATCTTCTATCTTGTGATCTGTCCATCTGATTGTTAGCTTCTATCAACTACTTTCCGCTGATTGAACAAGCTATCACCAACCATTCACTCATTCCCTGCTGTTGACGATTGTATCGTATGTTGACTGTCTACACATGAATGATTTCTCCGCCCTCACTCTCCAGATTACGCACATCACTATATCCGCATCTTCAATTGCCGAACCTCTCACCTCACAGGACGAGGTTTGCTATGGACAAGCAAGAGACTCTGGGGCTGGAACAACTTGGGATCGGAAGTCCAAGGCGGAAGAGAGACTACATGGATCGTCGCCTCAAGCGAGGGAAGGGCCGTCGAGACGAAGATCCAGACCTGGCTCCTGGCGAAATGCCTCGCAATCAACCAAGTGAGGCCTTTCAGCAGTCGCAGGGGAGAATCCCTGCCTGGGTCGATTCCGTCCCCTCATACACACCCATGAAGATCGAACCGCTGGGCAGTGTGTTTGTGCAAGCAGAGGAGCCAATAGCGAAAGTCCAGAGGACAGCTCCCCGCCCATCGCCATTGACCCAAAATGGGAAGCCAAAAGCGTCTTCCACACCGCAGTGGGATAACACAAGCAACACAGGAAAAGCCCCTCCTCCACCACACCTCACGAGGGCAACCGCCAAAGCTCAGCAAAAAGGCATCACCGACAACAAACCTACCCGGCAAACCCGGGCAGAAGCAGCAGCAGCAGCAGCTGCCTACCAAGGATCCATGAACCCCCCCTCCCAACCCCAACCGCACAACCAACAACGCACCCTCCAGCTCCTGAAACGGAAATCCCACTCCAAGCACCAACAGAAACCCATCCCCACCAAACCCCCATCCACCAACAAGACCTACCTCACCCGCGCCTCCACCCCCCCAACCCGCCTGCCCACCCCGCAGACCCTCCTGCTCGTGCTCGACCTGAACGGCACCCTCCTCCATCGGAAACGCGCCACCACCTCCTACACGCCTCGCCCCTTCCTCGACCGCTTCATCACCCACGCGCTCACCCACCACAAAGTCCTGATCTGGTCCTCGGCGCAGCAGCACAACGTGGCATCCATCTGCTCGCGCATCTTCACCCGCGACCAGCAGCGGCAATTACTCGGCGTCTGGGCGCGCGACACGCTGGGCCTGTCGGCGGCGCAGTACGGCGAGAAGGTGCAGGTGTACAAGCAGCTGCAGAAGGTGTGGGCGGATCGCGGGGTGCAGGCCGCCCACCCGGACGCTCAGACGGGCGGCGGGGGGAAGTGGGATCAGGGCAATACGGTGCTGATTGATGATTCCAAGGAGAAGGCGAGGGCGGAACCGTGGAATTTGGTGGAGGTGCCCGAGTTTTTGGGGCCGGGGAGGAGTGAGGGGGAGGAGGATGTGTTGGGCCAGGTGGAGAGGTGGCTGGAGGAGGCGAGAGGGTGGAGCGATGTCAGTGGGTTTGTGAAGGCGATGGGGGGTGGGTTCGTCGTTGGGGGGAAGTGGAAGGGGGAGAAAGAAGGGGGCCAGCCAACGGCACCAGCAGCTGCGGATGAGGAGTGGCTAGCAGAAGAAGAAGAAGAAGAAGAAGAAGGAGAATCCACATCGGCTGAGGAGATGGAAGAGGCAGAGTCCTACCTTGAAGGAGGCTCGGACCAAGACATGTCTGATGATGATGAGACGGAAGGCAGCGAAGACGGGGGAGTGCAGCTGCCCATTTCATAGCAATCTCTGCGTTTTCCCATCTTGCGCCACGGCACAGGCTACCATAGTCGGAATCATCAGGAAGCAGAAAGGTATCAATCACGATTTGCTTCATTGATTTTCAGTGCTGTCTGACGAAATAATGAACAAGATGAAAGAAATCCACGTTCAAAATTGCTTGACGCCATGCTCAACAGATGGGGAGACATTAAATCAAACCAGACGCTCTTCGGGAAATGACCTTTGCTAATTCGGACCATATCAGTACTTCGTAATCATATTTCGCGTGATGCTGTTTTGCATGCTTTCCCCCCCCTTTGGATGTCACCAGTAGCACGCCACTTGTGCAGCCCCCAAAGCCGGCCGCCTGAAAGGCACAGGCCTTCTCGACCGCTCCGAGGAAGGGAAACGACGCGGCGCCAAGGTGTTCGAACAGTCTGCAGGTTACCATTCGAAAGACTCAGGCCAACTGTCGCCGATTACCGATCCATTCATCAAATGAGCCGTCGCCTTCAATGGATGCGACCATGAAAATGAAGTTGATCTCAGGATCTCCTATTGTCGAAATGGATAGTCTTGCCATCAGAAGAGGGAGGTGTGGCTCCTCCCACCCAGTGCTGGCCGGGCAGCCTTTCGATTCGAGCCTGGGCCGGATCTGTGGCTTCCAACCTTCGGGAAGCCGGCGCAGATGTCAAGACCCTCTTCGCTACTGAAATCGTCGTCAACCAGGAAATCATCAATCACAAAGATATCCTCCTTGCTCGACTCATCCATCGCGAAGCCAATGTGTGGAGGCGAGTGCTTGGACTTTTGCTTCAGTGGGGAATCGATCGCTGGGTACTTGAGATTGAAGGGGCTGTAGCCCTTGTTGATACTCGCGCCCGTGATATCGGCGAGGACGCTTGTACTTTTGCGCGCTCGGTCAGTACGGCGCGCGGACCGCTTGATGGGAGAAGCTGTCCTAGGCCGGGGGAAGTCGAAGATTCCGTCATCTTCAAAGATGTCGAATGTGATATCAGCATTGCTGACATGATCGTATTGATCTTGATCTGGAATCTTAAAGGCGGGACTGAAGAAGGCATCGCCATTGATCGGATTCATCAAGTTCTTTAGTGGAGATCCCACAAGCGCTTTGACTCTGTTTCGATGGAGTTGCAAATTGGTGTTGGGAGATATGGACGGAGGTCCACGTGGAGGTAGAGGGAACTTGATGGCGGGCGTCAACGGTGGAGGCATTAATGCCACATCATCTGAGCGAGGTGGCGAGGACGAGCCAAGCGATGGAGTTGGCTGTTTGGCGAAAGGCTTGACAAACTTGGTGGGACTGATGTCATGAGATGAGGAGCGAATGCGAGCGATTTCCTCTTCTGCTCTCCCTCTCTTCATCCGAGGCAGGCTCCCATCCAGCATGGGAAGTTTGGGATCCGGATACGGTCGAGTGGCTGATGAGTCCAAAGAAGAAAAGTAGCCGCTGTCATCGAAGTCAACAGCCTTCCGTTTCCGCGAATTTTGAGGATTGAGGGTCGGTAAGCCAGGATCACCCATTAGTGAGAGCGGATCTTCTCGGAACTCGGGCACAAGTGGCGGTGAAGAGCGGATGTCTTGTAATGGAGAGGTCGGGGCCTGAGGAAGAGCGGGTGGGAGCATGGGCTTGATTTCTTCATCTACTGACGATGGCGCATCCGAGGCTACGACGGTAGCGTCTGAAGAGGGTTCTTTGGCTGGAAGCTGCAGCCTGGTGGAGGGCTTCCAAGGCAAAGGAAGCTGAGACGTGAAGCTATTGGCCTCACTCGAGAAGTGCAAAGAGGAACTCTTGTGACTGGCACCAGAAGAAGATTGGGGCCGACGGGTCCCTTTTTCCTTGTAGATGAACTGAGATTCATGGCCTGGCACAATAGCCCAATAATTACCCTTGCCTGGATCGTCTTTGGGTCGCTCCTGTTTGTGAAAGGCTTTGTTGAGACTGAGATTGTGACGAATGCTGTTTTGCCAGCCGCCTTCTTTGGGCTTCCGGTAGTAGGAAAAGGTGTCAGCGATCCAGCTGTAGATTTGTGCCAGGGTCAATTTACGCTCGGGCGAGCGCAGGATGGCCATGGCAATGAGATGGGCATAGCTGCATTGAGGCTTCTTGCCATCATCTTGTAAAGGGGGGAAGCTCGCAGGGTCTGGTAGTTCAAGGGGTAGCTGTTCCTCCTCATTTCCCTTCTTTTCTTCTATACCGAACGACGGCTCTATGATGGAGAATTGTGTCTCTGGTGGGGCAGTGTATGTGTAAGATGGGTCGGGGAAGTCAGCAAAATGGTCCCCTATCGGCGGCGGAAAGTCGTTTTCCTTGTCAAAGTGGGTCTGAGGGAGTGAGGGAAAGTCGGAGCTGGCCTGCTTGCCGAGGGAAGGGTATTTGTCGGCGTCTTGACGGGTCTTCTTGATCAGTGAATCAGTCTTAAAGACGGATACCTTTGGGGGAGGGAATGACGCGTTGGCGCCGGAGGAATGGGCTTTCGGTGGTGAGATGCTGGGCTGACCGATGGCTTTCAGTGGGGAGCGGCCGGTAAGACGTGTTGAGGGTGGCAGAAAGATAATGCCATGCGACCCATCGCTAGTCATGGGTTCTCTGAGGTCTGGGTTGGAAATTGAAGCTTGATGAAAGTTATATGATTGGCGTGGGGGCATTGTGGCTTCATCGGTCGTCTGAGGATCTTGGAAGATTTCGACATGGCGCGTCGACCCCATCGCTGTTAGGCTCGTGACGAGAATCCACTACCGTCAGTCCTTCGTGATGACCATTTGACGCGTAGCGGCGATGCAGTGACTTCCTTTGCTCTTTGTGGTGGACGGCGACAGCGGTGTCAGTCGTGCAGCCTTTTCGCGGTCTCTTGGGCGCCAAGAGGGTCGAGAGACGTGTTGGCCAACAGGTTTCCCCAAGCCCAGGATACTTCGAAAAAGGAAAAAGGATGTCAAAGATATCCTCTCCTGCTGAGTACTCAAGGAGAGATGCTTCTTGATTCCTCTCTGTCGTCGACGTGGGATCTTGCCGGATTGGGTGATCGTTGAAGCGCAGATGGGCAAGTCTCCTTTGCTCCGCAATTAGAGCCTCAATGGTGCAGCAAAGGTAGTTCTGTTCTCGTTACAATGTTGATAAAGCAAACTCATAAGATCGGCATGGCGTTCGTGAGCAAGAGCAGATGTTGGCAAAGTGGTTGAGCGCAGGTGGATCCCGAAAGGAAGTTGAGGGGAGGGGTCCCACCGTTTTGCAACAACACTAGTAATTCTTGGTTTCGCGCTAAGATAGGAGCCAGTAACCAGTAATCGATATTCCTGAAATCTTGAGCGAGTACATGTAGATACTTGTTCCAGATATGATGCGCGTCTCTCTTAAATGAATAATAAAGGAGAACCCGCAGGTCAAAGCACGATGGTGGAGCAGTGATGTTTGGACGGTGAGGAGCCTTGGGGATGATTGGCTATCAGCGATCCCTTGCCTCAGCGCTTAATCCGTACAACACAGCAATTCGAAACGCGTTCTCCACGCGCTCGCCAAACCATTCGCTTTGAAGCTTGAACCCAGATATCATTCATATAGAGGCAATGAGGCCTTTCACCTCTAGCATAAGCTCCGGTGTTCGCAAGCTACTTAACCCTCAGTATCACATTCCTTATCTGAGCCATGATTGCACACCTCCCCTCAACCGGCTCTGCAAACACCTTACGCAAATAAGCCTCTGCCGAAAATCCTTCATTGCTTCTACCCCGAGTCGCCATTCTGGTCGTAGCTTGTCATCAAATGTCTGACGAGATTCACGCCTTCTCCGTGCGCGCCTTTGATGACCTGATCATCAGCCGAGCCCACTATCTTCCGGAACTCCAACCCCACATCACATATGCCTCCCACCAATTGCTCGAGAATTAGGATCCCACGGTAGCCATGACAAAACTCCTGATGCGTTAGCAATCCTGTTTCGATACACGCATATCTCACTGCCCAGATGGCGCCAACGATCACCGCAGGCTCAGTCCTGGCCATCAGGAATGAAATAAATCCCAGGCTCTTGCACACAAGCCAAGGAATTCATCTTTCTTCTTCCGCTGCGTTTCCGGGCTATCTATCCCAAGCCCGAAGGGCCCCCGCCGTTCTCGGGGTTCGGGTCCGCTACCCAACGGTGGTGTACCGACATCACGCTCGTACTCATTCCGCGGTCGTCTGCGGCTGCTGCGAGGAGGCTCTCCATTCATCTGGCCATACACGTGTTTGCTCGAGGTCGCCCCGCCGTGCGTCGGGGGTGAAGGAGGGGTGGGCGGCTGATTGCTGCTGCTGTAGTGCACGATCTTCGGTAGGAGCTCTTCCCGCCCTTGGGCCATCTCGGCCACTGCCTCCTCGGCCGATCGAAAGTCCCGTGCCCTGCTTGTCGGCGGTGGGTGCGAGGATGGGGGCGGGTGGCCAGGCGAGGGAAACGCAGGCCTATGGTTGGAGTGGGACGAGTTGGAGTTGGAATGATATTGGCCCTCCCGTCTCTGCATGCCAAGCCCGTCAGCAGCAAAGACGTCGGAGATAGGCGGCAATCTGTTGTTGGTCTGAGTCGCGGGGGGTTGATGAATGTGGGATGTATGGGAGAGGTTCGAGCTCTGGTTTGCAATGTGCCGAGTCAAGGGATGGGCTTGTTGTCTACCGGTGAAGCTCTGGTTGAGCGGGGCAGACTGGATCACCCTTTCATTGGCGAATTGTTCATGTGAAGGCGGTACAATGGAGAGTCCGTTTGGTGGCCTCTTCTTCGTCATGGAAGGTGTCTTCATCCCACCACCTCCAAACGCACCGTTTGCCATGCTTCTGCCGTCAGGATCCGTGGGCTTGGCCGTCTTCTGCAGCCTCGACTCGATGATGTTTCTTTGCTGATCACGAACCGAGTAGCTTCTTTGTAATTGCTCTCGCATGCTGGGGTCCTGCGTCTGGAAGCCCGGTGATAGACAGGCAAGGCCAACATCATGCATCGCCAACGTTCCACTTTCCCTCGACGTCAGGGGCGCTGATGGTCTGGCTGGGGGCGCCGCTTGACTTTGGGAGTTGCTGGAGACCAGGTCCAACTTTCGTGGTCGATGCCTCGAGATGGCGGGCACTTCTGGCGAGGATGGCGGCTCCTTCTTGACGATGATCTTGGGAGGGCCATGCCTCGCGCTGTAAGGCTGGTAAGCTGTGTGTAACGGTTGATCATGTAGCAGTAGCATCTTGAACACGGATGTGAAGTGCACGTGGGATGAGACTAGGAACTATGAACGTACGACAGTGGGGACCTTTTGCTGTCTGGAGTTATCCTCGGCTTTGCCGTGCCTTCACTCACTACGATGGGCGCATTTGGGGAATTTGTGCGCGGCGCAGCGGATGCGATACTTCGCTCTGCTTGGTTGGGTGACGACCGCGCATGGAAGCTGGTCTGGGGACTTGACTCAGGCTCAGATGGAGGCGGAGCCAAGGGGACCTGTGGTACAGTCGCAGGTGCGACCGCTGTAGACATCTCGGCAGGGCTCTGATGCCTGCTGCTAGTTGGCAGCAAATCGATGAAGAAAAGTGAAATGTCAGAAAGATTGTTTCTCCAGGTGTCAAGATATGTTTAGCGAGTAATTGATTGCGTCTGACGTGGTCCAAAGTTGATCCTCCAACAGCCGGGCTAATCCTGGATGGCAGGACTAGATGCGGCGGTGTCGGTATGCCGTCAGGCTTGCACCGCACCTGTAATGGAGCACGAGTCGTTCCAGTCGATTGGGACAGCAGACGTTGATGGGGTGGTCGCAGCAGAAGAGAGAGACCGGTGGATTTTGTGGACGTGAAACGGGGGTCAAAGGGGTGGAGACTGTGAGTGGTTTCGAAAATGCTTAATTAGGTTGAAAGGAGGATTGGGGGGTGATTACTATGGGGCGGTTATGGATGTTTCAGTCACTGCCCCAGCTGGGAAGGTGCGGCACTAAAGAAACCCACTAGTCGCAACTCGCCATCGTCTCCAGGCAGTCCCCAGGGCCAACTGCAAACTCGTTTGTGGCACAGCCCTCTTTCCATCTCTCAGCACTAGAGTAGAAGACTACAAGTACTGTACGGTACTGTCACCAGCTGTGATTGAAGAACATGAAATTGCCTGGCTTATGAATTCGCCCGCTGCAGCATGCAGAGGTCATTCATGATCAATTGGATATGTCTCTCGGAATATGCACGGAATGCTTCGCCCACAGAATTCCCGGATCTGATCGATTGAATCGAATCAGGTGAGTACACGGCTGAGTGCCTCAAGGTAGAACGTCTGTCTTTGCATCAGAAGCCTCTACGCATTGCACAAAAAGTCCCCTGCTCTGCATACGATGCACAAAGCCGTCAACCATTCAGCAGGAAAGATCCAGGCTCAAAGCAGCTTCTTGCCACTCTTTTTCGGCAGGATTCATCACCGCGCATATTCTCGTAATGCTTCTGATCACTCGATTGGCCTCCCATTCGGACGTTCTTCAGCACGGTCCGCTCATGAGGCGTATCTTTTGCGAGGCAGAAGGTCCAGATGATGGTCTTTGGCATCATTGTGTGGCACCTGGCAACTTGCGCCAACGGCGGACCGGTGGATCTGTAGTCGCATGCTTTTGGAGGCTTTGGCATGAAGGGCCAGTTGAAGGAACGTTTCTATGTAGCGCGAGAATTACAGAGGGTCGGTTTGAGCCAATCACAATCCCCGTCAATATTATCATTCGATGACTTGGGTACGAAAGGTACCTGCTACTCAGCTTCGCTACTTGCGACGTTCGTGTGAATCTTATGAAACATCCAAACAAATCCGCTGGCTTCCTTTGGACCCTGCGATTGCCACCATCGCTTTGTGATATGTTGGGTGAAGTGTATCTCTTTGGATTTTCCTTGGACCGCATGCGTGCCTCTCCGTAGTGCCATCTAGGGCTGCGGTGCCACTCCTCAAGTAGTGATGCGCCAAAAACGTCGTGCCTCATGCAGACATTCTCGGAATAGCAACAATTCAATAGTTTCAATTCGCTTGAACCGTCCCGCGACGTGCGATGACTTCAGACCGGAACAAATAGCAGACCGGCATATCATGCGCAGAGACGCGCGCTTCTTACTAGTGGTCTAATATTGTCGTATATTGAACATGAGCCCCGAGGATTGATATCGTGGTGTTTTAGTATGATCAGAGCGGGTTTTCAGTTGCGACCTTGGGTGGTTTTATCGATAAGCAGTGGGTTCCAATATCAAGCGGCTTGACACGCACAATACTATTTCACCACACTCGACGTTATCGCCTGACAATAATGGAAGTTCCACCTAGAGTCTGATCCTGGACCTCCCCAGATAGCTTGTTTGGCTCTCAAAGTGTATCAAGATGCCTTCAGCGCTTTCTGACGATGAACAAATGAGCGTCGACACTCCCTATGCAGATTTCCAAAGTGACGAGTCAGATGATGGGTTTCAGGATCCTAATGATCGCCGTATCAAAGTGGTATGACTGTCGCACGATGCAGCATGATCTGGATCTAATTGGGATCAATTTTCTCTAGCTTCCTGGTGCGTCTGAAATTGGGGCATCCTTCGAGATCGAGAACGAAGATCATACTCTGGGAAATTCCTTGAGACATATGATCATGAAAAAGTGATTGGCCTTTTGCTGCAAAGTGTTCGCAAACTTCCTGACTTTCCCGCAGCCCCGAGGTCGAGCTTTGTGGATACTCCATACCCCACCCTTCCGAGGCGAAATTAAATCTGAGGATACAAACATACGGTAAGCTTGCAAACGCCCTGGCGGTAGGACACGGCTGAGGCGACGAAAGAGGGCAGCAATGTCTACGATGTCTTGGAAAAGGGGCTTGACGATCTCATGGAACTTTGCGGGATCGTGATAGAGAAGTTCAAGGAAGCAAGGAATGAGTTCGACGCCGAGGAGGAGTCTGAGTAACATGTGGGAGGCCAACGATTCTAGCTCGAGCGATGTTGCATCGCTCTTCAATTTCAAAAGACTATGCAGATATTCCATGGAGATGCATGTATACAGCAAAGTTTGAGTATTCTATCAATTTCGACCCTGACACATCCTTCGTTAAAGTCACGGCCATCAAGGGCTGAAAACGAACTCACCTCCAGGAATCCTTGCATGAAGGTATTCGGCAACCTCGCCGACGGGTTCTCATCCTCGCGAAAGTACTTCATGACATGCGAGATCTGCTTCCAGAAGTTCAAAGTTTCCTTATTTTACTCCACTGTCAGTCTTCCCCGAGTCACCTAGCAATGACAGCCCACCCACCTGAAACTCCATCTGGCACTGCGTGAGCAGTACATCGACAACCGAGAGCTTGTTTACAAATCGGTGCCTCTCAAACTCCTGCCGTATCTTTGTGCGTATCTTGGAAACCGGCATGTTCAGGGAATACATTGTCTGGACCTCAGGCGCCTTGATAGAACAGCGTCAGCGAGGGCCTCAAATTCTGCAGTGACTGCCGTACGGCTCGAAGCCATTGCCTGTAGGCATGCACAACCCTCCTTTGGGCATCGGTCCAATTGGTGGCTTCTCGGCATTAGCATTTAGAAAGAAACTGGGTCATCGGATAGACGTACAGGTGCGCGTTCGGTGCGCCAGATAGGTAGGATTAATTGTCATCTTCGCCGGGAGCAGCAACGCTGCCTTCGTACTCTTGGAGCATGGATTGATGAAGCTGCGAGACCTGGCGAGACTTATATGCGGAGTTCAACTGCTTCTAGCTGCTGTTCCCCAAAAACACGCTAGCCGGCTTCAGGCCTAGCCGCCGTTCGAGTTTTGAGCCGCAAGCCTTATGTCATGCCTGATATTTATCAATGCAACAAATATTCTTACTGTTGCACTGCTGAAACCTTCAAGATCACCGTCTTTTGCAAAACCACCCTGGTCGTTATTCCAACATGCCTCCCATTCGGTCGGCCCGCAACCGCAAGCCTCCCCCGGATGGATTCGACGATATTGAAGACACACTACTGGAATTTGGCAACAAAATGAAGGATGCGGAGAACGCTTCACATGAGGGCAAGAAGCGCAACGAGGTGCTCTGGCCGATCTTTCAGATTACCCATCAGCGTAAGCATCACCATGTTCATCGTTGCCCCTATCTGGTGTATGTGGGCCTTGATTCCTGACTCACAGCGTAATGCCGTTAGGCTCGAGATACATTTACGAATTGTACTATGACAAAGAAGCAATATCACGACAACTCTACGACTGGCTACTCAAGAACAGCTATGCTGATGCAAACTTGATTGCAAAGTGGAAAAAGCAGGGCTATGAGAAGGTAGGCCTCTGTGCAGCGGATGCAAAGTCAGTGCTGACGCAGGTTTTAAAGTTGTGCTGCCTCAAATGCATTCAAACTAAGGAGACCAACTTCAATGCGACCTGCATTTGTCGAGTTCCCCAGGCGCAGTTGAAAGAAGACCAGATGATAGAGTGCGTGAGCTGTGGCTGTCGGGGTTGCTCATCTGCAGACTGAATCTGGAAACCCTTTTGTTATGCATGAGCAAGAGATCGGGAACAGATCACACTGATTCTAGCGAAAGCGGGCTCATCGTGCTGTCTTTGACTCACCGGAGGAAGCAATATGACCTGCAACTGATGGGCAAAAGCGCGAGATGATTTCTCAAGGGCCAGTATTGGGTTCTCAAATTGCGTCTCGGAAGTTATCTCATCAGAAGCCACCATCCGAGCTGTCGTCTTCCTCCAAAATTGTATTCGGTATCAGCCCACTTCTCGGTCGCCCTCGGTTCTCCTGTGCCACGTCCCAGCCTATCAGGCCATCGGTCAGATCTGAGCCGCTTGCCATTCGAGCCTTGGAGAAGACGGCATCTCTCCAAGCATCCTGTTCCTGAACCTGCTCTGAGGGCTGTGGCCAATGGCGTTGTGGCACGAAGTCTTTGCCAGAGCGTACTGTTGGCTGAATGTCGAGGCGCAAGATCGAAATCATGAAGCTGGACAGATAATGCAGAGTGATTCCAATGAGAGCGCCAACCACCACGGCGGTACCGACGAAGATATAAAGAGTCTACCACATAGTTCAAATTTTACGAACGGAAGATGAAACCATGGAACTTACCTCGAATCTTCCCAGGAAATGGTAAGGGTAAGCACAGGCTGTCATAACATAGTGGCTCAGGTGAATGATTGGCGATATGAGAATCAGCAACAGGGCAAGGACGATACTCAGAAGGTAGATGATCGGATAGATGGTGTAGTAGACGGTTGTAAGGGCGAATGCGAGGGCGCCCATTGTTGTAGAGTATAGCACATCCTGTCCCAGAGGTGACTTGAGCGAATGAATCAATATCCAAGAACGGTGCTCTTTCTATGAATCCAAGCCGTACATCTCGTGCAATGCGCTTGCGGCTTTGACCAGGCCTAGCAATTGCGACTTCGATGCCATGAATGGTCAAGGTAGTAAAAACACTACCGGTAGTGCTGTGGTGGTCTTTTGGACCTTATGCGCAAAAACCATGACGATGATCTGCGGTGTCAGCCCTATTGTAATAGACTAGAGTACCCAATTAAAGAAGCTCGAGCCACAGCAACACTTTTCCAACACATACATCAACCAAACCAATTCGCTGCGATATGCCCACCCCTATTGACGTGATGTATGCCCGGGTAAGAAAAAGTGTCCATTAAATGTAGATAAGAAGTACGCGGCGTGTGCGATGGGGAATAGTAATTCGAAGCCCCCAGGGGAGGCTCCTGCCTCTCCATCTCGTTCTGTTAAAAGTGGTCACACGGGCTCGCGGTCTTCGACACTTGATTCCAAATTGTCCCAGTCGCGTCAGAAGCCGCCCGTTGCGGAGCATCCCGCCAAGAAGAATGCCCCTAGGACCAATCAAACTAATTCCACCTCACCCACAACATCAACTCCCGTGCATCATAAGAAGCACGTAAATTCCACCATGGGTAACGCGGAGAGTATCCAGGCTTACGAAGCCGAGCAAGAGGCTCGTCGCTCTCAGCCTCAGCCGGTGCCACGTCAACGTGGACCTGACTCTCAATTCGATCCCATTGAGCCATCGGGACCACCTAGTGATCCTAACTTCATCCCTCATTCCAACTTTGGCCCTCCTCCGCGTTTGCCATTGCCCATCGGAGAGGAAGTTCATACTCCCGGCTCCCCAATAATCAGTGCTAAAGGAGGTTTGTCGACCTTGTACGAGGAAGACATTCTCGAAGGCCAGCTACCGCGTCCGTCGTCCGCCATCAGCAACACCACTCTTGAAGACGACGAATACGGCAGCGACGTGGATTCCCAGGCAGAGGACAATCGAGTCCGTGTTCCCTACACTGTCCACTGGAAGCAACCTGGCGAGAAAGTCTACATCACCGGAACCTTCACGGGATGGAACAAGAAGTTTCGTCTAGAAAAGGAGTAAGTCTTTCCTTCTTCTCGCTTCAATCAACTTCTCCAGACGCTCTTTGGGCCTTACATTTCTTCACAATCAAGACTGTCAAATGGTAGTCCGGAAGCGTCCCTCTTCATCAGCGTCAAGAGCGTAGGGGGAACGCGAGCTAGTGCTAACAGACAACTGCACCCAGCCTTGAGACAGGTCATCTCTCCGCAAAGCTACAACTTCCGCTCGGAACCCATCATGTCAAATTCATCATCGATGGAATTTTCCGCCTGTCCGATGAACTTCCCACCGCTGTGGATTATACTAACGTTCTTGTCAACTATATTGAGGTTAGCGCTGATGACATTCCTAACGTTAAGGAGAAGAAATCTGAAGAAGACGTGTCCACGCCTCAGGTCCTACCATCTGGTACTGAAGTCATGGACCATGATCCAGGAGCCGTAGGTGATGTTCAACTCACAGAAGACGAGCCAGAACCCAAGGAGATCCACTGGGGAAGAATCATGCCACAATGGATCAAGGATCTCGAGAAGCCGGAGGGAAGCAACAAACACCAGCGTGCAATGAACATGATCAGCACCCTCCCGCCTCCTCCCTCCCTGCCAAAGTTCCTGGAGAAGTCCATTCTTAACGGTACCCACCCAATGAAGGACGACAGCAGTGTCCTCAGCATGCCCAACCATACCGTTCTGAATCACTTGGCGACCAGCAGCATCAAAAACGACGTACTCGCGACCAGCACCACGACTCGTTACCAGAAGAAGGTAAATGGGATTTGCAAAGCCCCGGTTCAGACGCTGACCAAACTTGTACAGTACGTGACCACGGTTGTCTATAAGCCGACCGATTACGACGACAGTGACGACGAAGAAGACGAGGCGAAGGAGACATCATGAATTGCAACTACTGGAATCCGGTCATAAGCTTCGCTGTCATACATGTTGACTTGTTCCACTCACGTTCTCATCCTACACAATGTTACCCTTGAAAATTCACGGTATGTGCCTTACTATAGCGGAGCATGTCAACTACTTCAGACATATTGCTCGAGACAAAATACGGGAAAGTGGCTTCAGTCCCTCCAATTGACAAATACCTCATCAGTCCTATATCTCTGTGTACAAGTGCTTTCGCTGAAATTGGTGTGTTGTCCCATGCGGTATGCCAGCAGCCCTGCGTGGGCGATCATGATGCCGTTGTCAATACAGAATCTCTCATCCGTAGCATATACGCTCCCTCCTCGATCTCCCGCCATGATCCCCATCATCTCTTGCAATCGCTCATTACAACCGACCCCACCCACGATTAAAACTTGACTTGATCCTACATGTGCCATGGCCCTCTCTGTGATCTCCACCAGCATGGCAAAAACCGTCTCCTGCAAGCTGAAGCACAGGTCCTCCCTTGTGATGACCTCTCCCGTCGCACCGTCCATCCAAGTGCCAGCACCCTGTTCCAGCTTGTCTGCAAGGATATCAATACTGGCGAGAATCCCAGAGAAGCTACAATCCATCCCCTTGACAGTGTAGGGCAGGTCGACCAGATGCCGGCCCTTCTTCGCCATCTGCTCGATATTGTAGCCGGGAGCAGGATCGTTGGAGATCCTCAGAGTCCTAGCGAAGCGGTCCAGACAATTACCCACCGCGATATCCAGCGCTTCCCCGAAGATGCGGTAACGTTGCGACGCATAGGCGATGACCTGCGTGTTTCCACCAGAGACGTATAGCACCACGGGGTTCTCTGCGCCGGTGATCTCTCTGCCCATCTCTATATCTGTTTCAAGGCAAAGGGAACAAAAAAATTCTCAGCCTTCTTACACGAAGGGTAAAAAAAAATTGTTCAGGGTACTGAGGCGAAAACAAATCGGGAATGGAATCATCAAGGTTTCATATCAAGAGACACCTACGTCCCACGCAATGGTTCACACCCACCAGCTTCTTCCCCCACAGCTGCGCCAGCATCCGCGCCGCCAGCGTCACCGACTGCAACGGCGCCCCCATCCCAGGCCCCTTGGTGTAGCAGATGCAATCGACATCCTGCACACCCACGCCGGCTTCCTTCAGGGCCTGCTGCACCAATCGGATCACCCACGAGCGATGATGTTTCGCGGTGTCCTTGGGCAGGAAGCCTTTCCCCGGAGGCGAGACGAAGGTATGCCGGATATTGGACAGGATCTGGGCAGAGCCAGATTTGGGGTGCAGGATCAGACCGACGCCGAGTTTGTTGGCGGAACCCTCGAGTCCGAGGGCTATCATGTCTCTCACTCGTTCAAGTTGGAGAAGTGAAGAGGAGATTCGGCGGAAAAAATCCTTCAAATAGAGTGGATATTTTTTTCGTATATCAATGACGTCCAATACAATAATATTCAGTGCGAGCGAGTGTGGGAGGGAGCTGCTAGGTTGGCTCGGGCGGGCTTGCGGGGCTCCTCGGGACTGGACGCGCCAGTGGACCATCTTTGCGCGGGAGTGTCCCGCCGGGCTTTTTCCAGCTTGGCGCCCGCACTTTGGGCGGGTGCTTCTGCTGCGCTTCCACGCCTCTCATCTAAGTCATCTTCTTCATTTTCTCCAGTCCTTGTCATCCACAGCGGCAAGCAACTGTCCAAACCCTCTCCTCATCCATCTCTTTCGTGTCTCTTATGCTCCGTGATGGTCATGTCCAGCTCCAACCACTTCTTCCTTCAGCAGAAATATCGCGGTGTGCTACAATGACTGGCGATCCCCGCATTGCCGACTCCACGGCCGTCTGGGAGTTTAAATTGCTTCGTCCCAGAAGTCTTACATGTATGTCTCACTTCTCTGCGATCCGTCTAAGGAGAACAGCCAGCTGATCTTGGTACAGGTGCAACCTGCAGTGCTAGCCCGTGAAGGAGCCATTCAGTACTCGACCGATCTACCGCTTTCAAGATATTATCTTTGACAGTCATCCAGTGACGACGACGACGCCGAGGTAGAGAAAGAGAAAGAGTGGCATACAAGGATCCTGATCTACGCAAGAGACGAGGAGCCAGCCTCGACGTTCCACCTGCCTCTGCATCGGCCGCCGGGCCACCTTGGTACATTGAGCCACATGTGGGAAGAAATGGCAATCGAGCCCCGGCAGGGAGCCAGCAAACCATCAAAGAATTCATCAGAAGCCAGACTTCACCTCAAGTGGAAACAGACAAACACATGCGAATCGGGTAATTTACAGTCAGATGGCTCGATGGCTTCGATCTCAAAGCCAACATGCATGACGAAATCGATGCAAGAACGCATAATAAGCTGAACATACGAAAAATCAGGTGAAGTGTATGAATATCAATCTTCATTGCTTTGATCGCTCGAAAAAGATCTCGAGACCTTCATATGGAAGGATTTCTCGAATACCGCCGACGCCTCGCTATAGGCCATGGTGGGCCAACATTCAATTCCCTGGTCCGAAAATGCGACGACCACCTTGTCAAATGCACATCTCATCAGTCAGCCGCTCAATCTTCACCGGAGCGGCGTGTTTCGCAAGTTAAGTACATCCAGATCCTCCATGAATTCGAAACCCTGATCTCCGGCAACCTCACAGCCTCACACTGGCTCATCCTCACAAAGCCCTGCCAATCGTTTGCGAGCCTTTCGTCACAGTGGCTCTTTTCCGGATGGGAATGTCAACCTGCAGTCGTCGAGGCAGCACTACCCTGAGAATTCGCCTGAGGATTCGCAGCAGTGCCCTCGGGTGGACGCCGAACACCCTGAGGGCTTCGCAACATCGCAGCACGAAAGCGCAAGCTTTGGCCATCGTAAGGATTGAAGACGTAGGTGGGCGTCTCTTCTTCGTCGTCATCATCGTCAAACCTGTACCTCTCCGAAATGGACTCCTCCTTGTCATCCTTGGCTGAGCTTCGTTTACCCCTCCTGTCGATCCACAAGCGCCCTCCACGCCCGATTCGCTTTCGGAAGGACGGCTGACCACGAGTAGGTCCATCGTACGAGGGCGAAGCATAACGCACAATGACGGGCTCATCCCTCTGCTCGGTCATGCCATTCATGTGTGCAGCATCGACAGCAATGTCACTAGACTGCTTGGAAGAAACCGAAAGCGGTGGCGTTGGTAAGTTGGATACGTATTCTGTCGTTGCGGTACGAAAAGTCGATCCAGCACCCACCTCGGGCGGAGGGGTCAGGGGATTAATCGACCCATCTACCCAGCCTTCGTTCCATTTGCGGTGGATTGCTATCTTGGCTTCGATCTGATCGTCAACATCTTTGCGCTGCTTGGCCAGCAGCTCCGACAGAGTGATGAGTTGGTCTTCGACCGATCGGCCATCTGCCCGTTGAGGAAGACGGAGCTGTTGGCCGGCCTGTCGTTGATTGAGCTCGATGGGCTTCTTCTTCTTCTGGGTGACCAGAAGCTCCTCGTCGCCCGCCTTGTACTGATCAGGTAGGTTCTGCTTGACGGAGCGTAAGTTGACTCGATCCTCAAAGAGCTTTTTGTCTACTGCGAGCTGGTCTTGCTTTATGCTTTCTCTCTGCTTTATCAAGGCGAGAAGCTCGCGGCCATCCTCAAGCTCCTTTCGAAGCTTCTTGAGCTTCTCTGCACTGTGCGCATCTCTACCACGGGTCTTACGTGTTTGACGAAGCTCTCGTCGGCGGAAGCAGACATAGGGGTCTGCCTCGTCGGTGTCTGCTCCGGTCTCGACCTGAAACACGATCAGCACTGGACCCTGGTATGGTAGAGGGCAGCAAAGGTAGGTGGCTCACTTTCAGGCTGGTCAGGAGTGGTCTGTTGAGAGCATTCTGACGTTTTGATCTCCAATGCGGGTAAATGTGCTTGGCAAAAGAGCGGGCCCGATGTTCCTCTATCCATTCCTCCAGACCAGCTTCCATTTCTTCAAAAGAGAGGATCGAACCGCCATCGACAGCCGCGTATGGCTGTTTTTCGGCTGCCGCAGTCTCGAACCCGAAAATGACTTGCTCGAAGTCGAGCTCACTACATTGGGCTGAGGCATCCTTTCGGGTCTTGTTGAGAGAATTCAAGAAGAGGTCATCCTCCTCGTCCAGATCATACGGACATCCGATACAATCCTCTACAGTGGATGAAAAGCGAATGTTGGTGGCCGGCTGTTGATATTTACTGGGGTAGTACTTGTCATAGTCGAGTTCACTTGGGACCGCTTTGCGAACGGGAATGTCGGCTTTGTTGAATTTATCCCCCACCGCAGCTGCCTGCTGGGACCGAAGTGCTGCTTGCAAGTGAAATTCCTATGTGTTCTCAAGCCCATCAGCATGACGATGTTTGTTGGATGAGAATCACGTGATTGGGAGTTTGGCAGAGTGCCAAGCATCAAAACAAGAAGTGAGAAAAAGTAAGGCAAAGGAACAAGAGGAGATTGCGTACGCCTTCCTCGGACTTCTCCACGCCGGTCTCAGCCTTTTGAGAGTTATTGCGGCCGGCATCGTCGTCTTGGATATCGAGGTCTGCCTCGTGCAGGATTTGAAGCGTTGCACGAAAATCTGAAGGTGACGGATTAGTCGAAGATTGGAAAAGAGAGGCCAGCTGTTGGACAAAGATGGGTTCAACTGACTGAGTTTTTTGTATCTAGCACGAGTGCTGGATATTCCCGTAGGAATGGTAGGGGGTACGCCTCTCATGTTGACACTGCATCAAAGGCTCTGGGAGAGTATTCGAATTTGGTCTTGATGGAAAGCGCATGGTGAGGAGGTGTCATTTGCGCAACAAAAAAGGCATATTGATGTGTGGATTCGATGGCTTTTGATGAGTTTTGGGGGTTGTCGTGTGTCTGATGGCTTGTTCGGTGTTATTAACATGGAGTGGTTGGCACCTGATGATTCGCGCTGAAAAAAATGATCGTCCCTTGGGCTCTGGGCACTTTCACCGGGCTAGCTTAAGATTGCCCCTCATTAGTCCGCTCACGTGATCTGCGGTTCTTGCCTTCAAGCCTTGTGCGGCGATGCCTTATTGGTATCAATATTATGATTCGAGGCTTCCATCTCGACATCAGATCATAATTGAAGCTACCGAGCACACCCTGAAGCTTGGCTCTTCGTTCCCCTGCTTCTCTCCTCACCCTTCTTCCTCTTCTCATCTTTTCCACTCATCTCGCTCTGTAACCCCTGACCTTCTCCAACCGCAATCGTGGCGGACGCAAATCAAGCCGCCTTGTACGATGCAAGGAGGAGGAACACAGACGCTAATAGCAAGCTGCTCGACAGCATAATCCAAGGCTCAAATTGTACGAATGACCTCATGACACTTACGCCAAACCTTGACCAGCCCGTGCTTACATTACCCCTTTTCAGTCGATCGCGATGAGGTCGACCGACTACAAAAACGGTTCCTGAAGCTCGACAAGGTGCGCGACCATAGACAAATGTCCCTTTCATCGGTCGCGATGGCTGACAGACGCTTTGGGAGTAACAGGACAAGTCGGGCACGATAGAGCGTGATGAGTTCCTCGCCCTCCCTCAGGTCTCTACCAATCCCCTCGCTACAAGGTACGTTCACGGGACTGAGACCACTCGGGCTCCACCGATAATTGTGGCTTCTTCCTCATCGACTGGATGTTCTCTTATTCGTTTCGCACCACCCGTTTGCTAAATAAGCCGTCTTGTGCAGAATGATCGCAATCTTTGACGAAGATGGAGGCGGCGACGTCGATTTCCAAGAATTCGTCTCGGGCCTCTCAGCATTCAGCAGCAAAGGCAACAAAGAGGAAAAATTGAGATTCGCCTTCAAAGTGTATGATATCGACCGGGATGGCTACATCAGCAATGGGGAGCTGTTCATCGTGTTGAAGATGATGGTGGGGAGCAACTTGAAAGATCAGCAATTACAGCAGGTGCGTCAATGGTCATGCGGCCGAACCCTTCGTGTCTTTGAGTGGGCCATTCGCTAATGGACGGGGATGGCTGGATACAGATTGTGGACAAAACCATCATGGAGGCGGACAAGGACCGGGACGGCAAGATCAGCTTCGAGGAGTTCACAAAGATGGTGGAGAATACGGATATCTCGATGAGCATGACTCTAGGTGCGGCTCTCCTCCCTCTGCTCATGCCTTTGAGTCTCATTTGCGAGAGATGAGGCCTTGTACTGACGATGTCCCTCTGCTATAAGATCAATTTTAATGGTTTGATTTGCGCCAATACCACAATACTTGTTGCGTGCCCCAAAAGGCTAGGTAATGATTCTCATGAAGTCAATACTTATCAAGTAATAGAACTCCAAAATGGTGTGTAAGTCCATGTTTCCATGTACGCTGTCGATGTGCCAATGGCAAGTGAGCTTGCTCTCCACCTCTCTAACCTCTGTGTCAGCCCAATCGCACAGTCGTCGCGATCGCAGTGCAGTGACCAGGCAAAGAAATGCGTCGCAAGCACAACTGTAATGCTGATCTGTGATCTTTGAGGGTTCGCATAGATACGCAAGTGCTGCAGCCAGTTCCTGCATTGCGCCCGTTTTCACCTACAGGGGGGCTGCTTCCCTTTTTGGAAACGCAGTAGTGATGACCACATCCTGAACGTTAAGCGGATCCAGTGCCTTTGCTAAAGCAAGAAATGTCATGACAAGCATTTCTCACATCAGACTCCATTTTTTTCAACCAATCCCGTACTGTTGGGAACTTCCATGCTCTGAAAAAACCCCCGTTAAGCCATTCACAATATTGAAACAATCTCAACGCACTCGCAAAGCCGTCGACTTGATGCTAAGCATGTTCTGAACAGCTTCCAAGTACTCATTACCATGAGTGAGTACAAC
Organism: Ramalina peruviana; assembly: GCA_001956345.1. Lineage (NCBI taxonomy): Eukaryota > Fungi > Ascomycota > Lecanoromycetes > Lecanorales > Ramalinaceae > Ramalina > Ramalina peruviana. The sequence goes on along the minus strand of MSTJ01000003.1, from coordinate 144,010 downwards.
AATTGTACCTGCATGCGCCTCTGGCATGCTCCCGGGTCGCTTCGTCCACGTTTTCTCTTAAAAATTGCGAATAATCACCTCGAAAAGTCATAGCGAGTGCGAGACAGCTTGAAATCTCCTAGAAGAACATTTCTACATAAATGTCCATCAAATCAGATTATCTGACACTGAAGGTTGGTGTAAATGCTCAGAAATACCTTGATGCTGCCTCACGGGCACAGGCACTATTCTCCCATATCCAAAAAGGCATCAAAAAGTTTGCACATTGCATCTAGCCAATGATTGAAAGACAGGATATCGGTCACATGCTTGTCGCCATCCCATACCTTCCAAAAACTCATAATAGTACACGGGGGGCGCTTTCTAATTGTAGTGCTTCAGGGGCGCTGCTCTTTCATTATTGAAGATCATGATATCACTCGAGCCACCAGAAAATAGTGACTTGAAGGAGTATGAAAATGTGAAGAATCAGATGAGCCTTGGAGCTCCGATTCAATGTCATGTTCGCTTCTCATCTATTGTGGTCCGTCAGCGCAATGTGTGGTCCATGTATGCCTTGCTACGGCCTCCTACCCCGAGAATGACCGCGGAAGATGGGGAGGAACGAGTAAAGCCTTCTGAGTATAATTACCAGAATAGGACTTTACATGCAAATGGCTCGGGTGGTGCAGTGGTAGCACGTCGTGGTCAAAGGGTAAGCCGATGTCCCGCGCAAGGGTGACAATGGTCTCTGACCTCTTACCACCAGCCCAATTGGATAGTGGACCTACACGAAGCCCCAGGTTCAAATCCTGGTCCGAGCAATCTTTTTTCCTTTTTTGCCTCCTCTCTCTAGAGGTCTTATGTGCTAGGGAAGGCTAGAAAAGATGTGATAAGGTCCATGTTGCAAGCTGGGAGGCGTTTCAATTACAATATCATCAAGCCAGTCGGAGCTGATTTCTTATTTCCTCAGTCTTTGGAGGCAAGGAACACGCGCGTGAAGCTGCACGTCGCGAAACGCGGGAAACGGATGGTACGAATTTCACCATCCACACCCCTATCTTCCTGTTACATCGATATCGAATATCTTGAAACCTTATGCGAAGGTCGGTTGACAAGGAGACTACATCCGAGCATGCTCTTCACCTTCATTGCAAGGGTATGGGCATCGTCATCAGCTTTTGAGCGTGCGGCATTACACGCTTCGGGGGCTCGATACGTTACGAACGGGTATGTTTTCGGCCTCCTTCTTTTGATCACCAGAACCATCAAAAGTGTTGAATCCCTCTGACATCAAAGGAAACCAAAGATCAACATTCTCAGCCTCAACTGTAACCCCGGTGTTGGGCTTCCTGCCCTGATCCGTCGCAACATGAAATCTACGGCGCCAAGCGCCATATCCAAAGACCCGCGAGTGATTTCATTACGTACACGATTGCTGTCACCCTCTTCGAGAACGCAGTAGTGCTTCAATTTGCAGGCTTGTTGCACCAAATGCACACACGAACGGTCAGCCGAACCTCCAAGTACCAAGCGCCCACCATTCAGCACTGCATCGATCGGTCGACGATGGGCGAAGTACTGACTTGACAATCTGACTGAGCTGGATCACGATCTTCTTCGGAAGAAAAACCCTACATCCTCTTCACTGGCCTCACTTTTGACTACCCACTCGCCTTGAAACGGCCTCCTTACACCCACCCACGCACAATCTCTGTCCCCTTCAAGGATTCGACAACCATCACGACAAACTTTTTTCGATATCGAAGCGGGGCGTCACAATCAAGACATGAAAATTCAACTTTGCACGGAGACAACGGCATAAGAGTAGTGGCACCCTTCTTCTGACGGCCTCACTTTTCGCTCGCCTAACCTCTTTTTCTAGTCTACCCACCACTACACGCACGACAAGCGTTCCTCATGTACTCAAGTCCACCTACCCACACAGGTTATGACGATAGCTAAGAACATATAGAAAACCATGAAGCACACACAAACACCCCCACACGAGCGCGTCTCATGGCTGGCTGAAAAGACGACTGCGCCTCACCAATTCGAGTAACCCCCTCCCTCATTCGTATCTGTCAAAAAAATGACAGACATCCCCACACACCCTCGCAACGATGTCTCAGCAAAAAGAAAAGTACGCCTTGGACCCTTGATGAAACACCTGTCATGCATGAAAAAAACGCCTCACATATGCAGGCAGCTGGGAAAACCCAAATCCGGAAATGTCAAAGACCGGCCCGCCCGGCGTTGCGTAGGTCGTGGAAGAAAAGGGGGGGGGCCAAGGGGGGCCAGCACCCTAGATAGGCACACAGGGAATGTGACAGGTATCGAACGACGATCTGCGGCAGGGTTGATTGGCCCGCAGTAGCCTGACATCTACTCGTTATTGCGTCAAACTCGCATCGGCATTGGATAGCCCTGACAATTATTGTCATGATGTGTCGAGGGAATTGTTTATTTTATTTTTGGGGGATCTAGAAAGCACATGTATCCCATCCACAATGATTTGAGTGCTGTCGCTGAAATTCAGGGGTGGGGCCAAGTTTGGGCCCACATAGTCCTTGCGTCAATCTGTTCTATCATTTCCTCTTTTGCCACACCCAAAATCAAATTCCTGATCCGATGCACGCTCACCATGTACAACCCAAACCATGGTGCCAAGTTCAATGATGTTCTGAGTGAAATGTCATTCGATGATCATCCGAGTGGAGAGAGGCTGGTGGCCAAGCTGACGAGTGTGGCGAGGTCCCTGATATATATAAACATATGTATATTTATAGTTGCTGGAAGGCCCGTTGTGCCAATCAAACGCTTCCAATGGTCGGAAGGAACCGACTTTTGCCGGTGACAGATGCCGCTTCGGGGTTGACTGCAGAGCAAGACCTGGATATATCGATTTTTGCTGAGGTGGCGGCCGCCCCCTTCCCCCCCCCCCCCCCCCCTCCCTTCCTCCCCCTTGCCCTGCCAGACCAATGCATGCGAATTGGCGGCGCAGCAATCATGAGCCTGCTCGTGATGTTCGAGGGCGGCTTCGTGATGATCCGCCTCCGCCACCATCATTGAGTACATCGATGCATTTGATTATCACTTTTTTGGGGGGCGGAAAAGGGATTAGTTTTCAACTCGTTCATCCATACACCATCATCAAGGGGAGGGGGGAAAAAAAAAGGCTCACTTGGTATGATTTCATTCTCGAAGAAGCCGATCTCGTAGTCGACGAGGCCGTATCGCTCGAGCCCGTTGGCGATCCGCACGACGTCGTCGCCCAGCTGCTCCAGCGCGTCTTTGGCGAGCAGGTTCGCCGATCTCACCCTTCCTGTTGGCCGGTCGCTCAGCAGGGTCTGAGTGTCGTTGAGCTGCCGCTGCAGGAACGCCACCCAGGAGTAGTGGAAGTTCCGCCAGAAGGTAAGTCGGGCCTCGTACTTCACCCTGGCTTCGTACTTCTCTCGTTCGTCCGCCCCGGGGCGCGTGGTGTCATCATGATTGAGCTCTGAGTGGGGCTGATCAGTAATTCAAATTTGTGGGGGGGCGGGGGGGGAAGGGGCGGGGTGGTTCTTCTCACGTAATCTCTCCACTCCGTCAACCAAGATGTTCGACATGGCGAGCAGCGAGGGTCTCGCCTCCGCAATCCGACCTTGGACTATGAGCGTGTTGACTTGTCGTCGGAGATGATGATATGGCGCGAAGGGATCCGGAGGCGCCTGCGGTTGAGCCAATCCCGCGGCCGACCCTTGGCTGATGGCGAGGTCGTTGGACGAATAGCCGGGGGGGAGAGCTGGCTGGCCGAGATCTGCCGACGGGCCATACGCTCCCTGATGATGCACAGCAGCGCTTTGATAGGAGCTCGGGATCGCAGAGGGCTGGCTCACGGAGGAGACGTCATATTGCTGAGAACCAAACTGGTTAGACAAGACCTCTACCGCTGTCGATTGACGCTGCTGGTAGGCGGGCTCGGACTGATAATCTAGTGAAGGATGCCGTCCAGTCTGTGGCATCTGGGAATCGTTGTACATCATCGAGCTCGGGTACTGGGGCCCCGGTCCGGCTCTGCCGAGCTGTTGAGAGTATTCGCTTTGGTAATTGTAGGATGTCCCTTGCACCTGTTGAGAGGCATATTGTGGAGTTTGTGAGTATTCATAGCCGCCGCCCACACTCTGTGAGGGAAGGGCTGATGGATCCCTCATACTTCCGTAATTTGCTTGGGAATTTTGACCATACGACGACGAGTCATGTGCAAAGCCATGTTGATAGAGCGACTGCTGAGAGTGTCTCCGGCGTCGTTCGTCAGCCATTGACTGTCAGTATTTGATGTTTTTGAGTTTGAATTTGTCATGAATTTTCCAATGACAGCGCAGCCTGCCTTTTAGTACTTGGCGGTATGAGAGGCTGATTTGGAAGGGTCTGCTAATATGCACCTCGTACGCTCGAGGTAAAGTCGAGGATTGCTCCAGCCACCAGAAAGGCTAGCTGTCAATCTCTTTTGCAGGATCGACAGCTGTGCAGATCTGACCAAGATTTCTTCGAGCTTTTCTTGAAGTGGTGCTGGTTCACGAGGTGGCCAGGATTGGGTGGCGATATGATGGTGAAGCGTGGAACTCACTGCCCAATTGCTGGTCATAGCTTCATGTGTTTGTGCTGTGGTACTTGCGATTCCCAGGTAGAAAGGTAATTTGGCGGAAGATTGTGGGTCGGGTACGGTCCATTCTCGAGAGTGCTGCCTGGTTACTATTGAATGTGAGGTCGTGCATGGGTAGTAATGCAAGGTACACTGATCCTTAAATATCAGGAAAAAGGGCGTAGCCCATTGAAGAGTGTATCCAATTTTCGTAGGGCTCGAGGCGAGCACGGGGAATCCTTGATAATAATTGTCACCATGGAGCGAGCCGCAAGTGAAGCAAGACTAATGTCGTATATCTTGAGCCTTACAGTAGGAACCAAGGATGAGTACAGCAAGGGGGACACCGGCGCGAGATCGATGGTTGTTATGCTCCGAGACCCTAGCCGCAACAGGATTTCTTCTTACTGGAGATGAGAGCTCTGGTGATTTCAGATAGCATTGGAGCAGTGGCTGAGGGCTTGCTCCTCGACTGGCAGGCCGTAGAAGAGGCTTCGGAGAAGATTTTCCCGATGATGAATGTCAAGGACGAGATTAGATGTAGGATTAGGTTCTGTCGACGAGACTGCTTGGACGGGCTCTCGTGTCCAATTGGCCCGAACAGCACCGTCAGCTTGAGGGAGCTGAGTGTTTGGTAAGACTCGAAGAGGTTGGTATTATTCCAAGTAATCCAAAGGGTTGGGAGCGAAAAAGAAACAGCCTTGAAGCGGATGGTGTGTAGCTCCAGACTCGGCGACAATAACATAGCGATTGGATTAGAATAGCAAGGCGAAAAGAAGAGCGAGAGTACCTTGAGTAAAAGCGGTAATCGTGTGTTCGATGAGGAAGCGCGAGAGCAGAGGAAGAGTATGTAAGCACTGCTTTCGAGACCCTCAATGGGCCATGTTTAGCATGCTGAATAAGACAAGGACGGCACATCATTGGGCCTGACGTATGTTTCATCAACGGTTGAGACTTAGACTGATTCGTGCAACAGGCGAGCTTTGGTAGGGAGTTGGCGAAGGATCTGTAGAACTAGCATGAAAGGCCGCAACTGTGCTAAGTCTTCTGCTTTCGGACGGCCCCCTCGCACATTTGCCTCTGCGATGCTGCTGAGGGTGCTCGAAACTTGGAGATTGGATGTCCTGAGATAGGTTCTATTGGAGAAGGAGCAGAGTCAGAGCAGCGCCAGAGCATCCTTGTGACCAAAACAGCTACTACTAACCTGAGTATCTCTGGCCGACATTGGCGGACTGTTGCGTGCATACAGCTTGCGACCTGTATCAAGCTGACGATGACCAGATGGTACTTGATAGGTGTCCCACAGCCTCCGGCAGTTCCGTCAATCAGCTCCATGCTAGACCACCTGTATACACGCCACGCGGACCACGCTTCATGGAAAGGAGGTCAGGAACGATGACCCGTAGACCTATTTTCAAACAGGGAGGCTGTGCCCGGAAGTAAGAATGGGAGGGTGGGCTCATGCAATATTGGTGGCTTCATTTCGACCCAATCTCGTGATCTTCAGGCCAGATGATCAACCATCCTCTATGCATCATCGTCCATGTTGAGCCATGTCTTTCCAAACAAGGCTTCTCTTTGCACGGAGTGACGGACCCGACACACATACCATACCGACCGCAATCATGATCCAGCGCCACTCGCTCTGTCTGTACATCTAGGCGTTGACGCTTGGAGCTCCCGTGACATTGTCCCCACTGATTACCACCAAACAGTACGACGGCGCCCTTGGCCCATCACCAACAGGATGGCATTGAACTTTCGCTGCCACCAACGCAGGTCAAATCCCGACGACCAGATCGATTTGACAGCCGGCTGCCAGAAACCGAGGTCCCGTTCAACGTTCTGCAAGACTGCAACAGGCACTACGGGCGGTAGCGAGATCTTGATGGGGCAGTGATTTTAAGTTGCCACGCGAGCAACACATGGCCTGGGCGCCTCAGCCCCCAAAGCGTCACTACTGCTGACTGCTTGCCTCGAACATGATGAATGACTTTACGAACTGTGCAGCACCTCCAACCTGAACCACTTGGTCGGGTTCTATCGAGGATCCAATCACTAGTCCATCAGTGCCGCGAGTACGCCAATCGACCGAACCCCTGTCCCTGTCAAGTGATTGGTCCTGACCCATGCAGGTACCAGGCCATCTTTGCGCCGTTTGGCTGCAGCCTTGGGAAACTCTATCACAACTTTGCTTCATCAACTTGTGAGCTTCATCCTAGTTGCCACGGAGCTGAGACGAATCGAGGCATGCACCAGGAAATCGCTAGGGGTAAAGACCCATGAAGAGTTCAAGTGCTTTGCTCTGGACTCCCTTCCTAGGCTCTGGCTTCCGACTATGCTTGAATGGACTCGATCTCGCAACACACCCGGTCGCGTTTCATGTTCAGCTCATTCAGCAGCACTGGTTTAATCTTCAACAACGGAATGAGCTATCTATGTGATCCTAGGCGATCGGAATTTCGTTTCAGAAGCTGCATGAGTACTCGAATGGTCAGAATTCCAGGTTTTGGGCTCAGACGCGTAGCTCCTTCATAGGAGCTGGCACCTGGAGTCAACTCAGATACGGCGGCTGATATATGGGCACTCCGAACCACCTCGCCTGCCACCCATGTAGGCTTTAAACTTTCGAGCAGACAACCAACTCTCACCTTGTAGCCGAGGACGATTTTGGCTGTCTCCAATTCTCCGTCAACGCCGACAGGAGCAATCCCCTCCATGTTTGAGCAAGATTTGTAGATGGGCAAAAAGTGTGGATAGGAAAATTTTTGACTGGCGAGGCTGCTGGGCTGTATTCAAGCGAAGCAGAATGGCAATGTCATACAGCCATAGAAGTCATTGAGGTCTTGATACACTGCTATGCTGGTTCATTCGTTGTCGTTCGCTCACTCTTACCGTTTGACCCAGGCGGGCATTTTTCTTGCTTTGACCTTGCCCGGTTTCTTCCTCTCTACTCTTCTCGGGTCTCTGCTCACGCATCCGGCTGTGGTCCCACGAGGATTAGCTGAATTACTCCAGAGCGAGATGGCGATGTGAGACTAACCTCTTCGTAAAGCTGGCTTGAGAGCAGGTTCAAAAACCATTAGAGCTTTAGCAGCGCCCAGAGTGATGGCTTCGGCCTGCCCCGTCGTTCCTCCACCTTTCACCAGAGCCCATACATTGTACTTGTCCAGTCTACTAGTCGCCTTCAACGCCCACAACGCGCTCTCCCTATCATGAATCCGGCCAAAAGCTGTATTCAGACTTTTGCCGTTAATGAGCACGTTGCCTTCACCTTGGACCAAGTACACCTTCGCACTGCTCTCTTTCCTGCGTCCAAGCCCAAACGTCTTACCATCCTCATCGATGATGGCGGGAGGCCGGATGACAGCGAATGGATCAACATCTCGCTTGAAAACCTCCAAGGTCTCCTTCAGGTCTTTCGGGACTGCATTTGGGTGGATCCTGTTCAGCCGTTGTAGGATCTCGAGGATTCTGTGGTACTTTGCCGCTCTGACAGGTTCCCCAATGAGCAGGCGATACTGCACGAGTGTTCGCCAAGCCACGCGCGGAGCTTGCGCTGCAGAAATAGTCGGAAGGGTCTGATGGCGGCGAAGGAGGGTTTGAAGCTGTAAAAAATGATCGGTGCTGTCCGGACGGGCAGTGAAGTAGGAAGGAGAGGCGGGCACGATACGCCCTTTGGATGGATCTATGGGCGGGAGACTGTCGAGATCGATAGGGGGTGCCGCTATAGCTGTCCTTTGGGCTGTTGTCTGGATGGACCTTCGAGGAAATCGAGATAGTTGATGGTAACATTTCGGGCAGTATGATGGTGAAAAGATACCGATGAATGACCTTTTTGAAGCCATGCTGTCCAAATTTGTCTTGTCAATGCTCAAGGTGACTCTCTAGACATGGCACACCGGTGCAAATAGACAATAACAAAGTGTCTAGCCTCTGATATATCTGTGACGGTGTCTCCCGAGGAATCGAACCGCTCCTTCCTTCCTTTTTTCCCCCCTAATTGGACGCAGGGTCCGTTTCCTATCATGTACCCCGAATAGAATACGCGCTAGAAACGAGTCTAAATCTCGAGCCCAGTCCCACTCCACACAACTCACGCCATCCCACCCAACTAAAGATTTTGAATTTTGAAATTTTTGTTTTCTTCTTCCTCTGAATAGACAAGATCTTCCCCTCCTCTTCAACCACATACATACGCATCACACCCTCTCACTCTCCGCAATCATGTCGGAGCCAATCCGGAACAAAAAATCCGACGTCTTCAACGCCCCGTGAGCCTTGATCCTTCATATATTGTTTGTGTTCTATATCATCACTGACATTCTGATCGCCTAGCACTCCTCAAAACACCCCTTCGAATAATGCCCCCATATCTTCCCATGCTCGGCAGCCCAATGTTCCAAGTATCGGCGAGGGTGCGTAAGCCCCTATCTATCGCTAATCAACGCTGATGCGAACCTCCCCTGTAGAGGATCTTGACCGAGCGGCAGCTGCTTCGCTGTTCGCGCAAAATCCCCAGCTGGTCAACATGATCCAAGGAAAACTTGGCAGTCTGGTCGGCCGCTCATCGGGCTATATTGAATCCCTTCCCCCTGTTGTGCGACGTCGTGTTCAGGGACTTAATGGAATTCACAAGGAGCACCGTAAGCTAGAGTCCGAGTTCCAGCTAGAGTTGCTGGAACTTGAGAAAAAGTATTTCACCAAGTATTCCCCCCTGTACGAGAAGCGAGCCAAAATTGTCAACGGCACTGCCGAGCCAAGCGAGGAGGAAATCAAGGCAGGAGAGAAAGAAGAGGACGAAGAAGAGAAGGACGACGCAAAGTCCGAGCCCGCCGAGGAGAGCAAAGATGAAGCCGATGTGAAGGGTATTCCGGAATTCTGGCTTTCAACGATGAAGAACCACGTCTCGCTTGCAGAATTGATCACCGACAAGGACGCGCCTGCGCTCAAACACCTCTCGGACATTAGATTGGAATACTTTGACAAACCAGGTTTTCGCCTGGTCTTTGCATTTGCCGACAATGAATTCTTCAAGAACAAGACCATCACCAAGACCTACATCTACCGCGAGGAGGTCACTTATTCGGGAGAATACATCTACGATCATGCCGAGGGGGACAAAATTGATTGGAAGGAGGGCAAAGATCTCACCAAGAAGATCGAGCAGAAGAAGCAGCGTAACAAGAACACCAAGCAGACGCGAATTATCAAAAAGACCGTGCCCACGGAATCATTCTTCAACTTCTTCGACCCTCCTGCAAATCCCGAAGCTGAAGATAAGGAGGATGACCCGGAAATCGAAGAGCGACTGGAGTTGGATTACCAGCTTGGGGAGGATATCAAGGAGAAATTGATTCCACGAGCCATTGACTGGTTCACGGGTGAAGCGTTGCAATACGAGGGTCTAGACGAGGATGATCTTGCTGAAGGGGATTTTGAAGACGAGGACGATGAGGAAGACGATGAGTTGAGCGAAGATCGTGACGAGGACGAGGAGTCAGATGATGAGGTTGGTGATCTGAAGCTACAACATGACCTGTTTTCTCACTGACAAGTCCGCAGGATGAAGGTGGTGCGAAACCCAGGCAGGAGGCGGCAGAATGCAGGCAATCCTAGATGCCAGCCCTATCGCCAGCATGGTCGAGGCGTTGCAGGGGAAACTTATCGGCAAAAGGGTATGCAATGAAATAAGGGAAAAGCTGATCTGCGGTTGAGAGAATGCGTCGTGCTATGTACCGAGCTTTTCGCCTTGGAAGGGAAGCAGCTATTTCCTTTCGATCAATCACGCGCTCGAGAAGGTCCAACGACTCAGTGGAAAGAAGGATGTGTCATATTCTCAAGCGCTCAAGGAATGATCATCTGCTCAAGCAGAGTATCTGCCTCGGGTGGAGCCTATTGCGCTTTTACGCTGATGCCAACTCGTTTATATTATGAGCCATAGGACTGTCGGTCAATCCAAGCTGTATTAATTTTTCGACGCCCTCATACTAGCAAAAGGGTACAACAAGCAAGGATACTTCTAGCTCAAGATTATTGAAATAGCCATGATCACAAGCCAATGCCACACATTCATACCATGAAGCTTGCTCAGAGTCATTCGAGGCGGCCTGATGTGCCTTTAAGCCCCCTAAGTCATAAACGGGCCGAGTGGGGCGAGGAGCATGCTAGAGGTCTTGGCGCTGTCATGATCAGCCCTACCGAGCCTATGTCTGTTTCCTGAAAATTACACACTCCAAATCTTTTTCGTCCAGGAAAAAACATCCTCGTGCGCCCGCTGATTCCGGCCCACTCCTGTTGGCCAGCTTTTTGAGAGAAGACTGGTCAAGTGCTCTAGTCGGTCAGGATGAGTGCACCTCAGGCCAATGAGGCCGAGAAGAACATCGAAATATGGAAGGTGAAGAAGCTCATTAAACGACTTGAAGCCGCCAGAGGCAATGGAACTTCCATGATCTCACTCATCATTCGTATGTTATCTCCTCCTGCAGATAATATTTGGCGCTGTTGTGCGACAGGCCTGCTGACCCGGTCCCATCACAGCGCCCAAGGACCAAGTTTCGAGAGCGGCCAAGATGTTGGCTGAAGAATTTGTAGGTCATCAGCCTCTGGGGATAGATCCGGCTTCTGATGGAATCAGGGTACTGCCTCCAATATTAAATCCCGAGTCAATCGGCTCTCGGTGCTTTCGGCAATCACCTCGACGCAGCAGCGTCTCAAATTGTACAACAAGGTCCCTCCGAATGGGCTGGTGGTCTACTGCGGTGAAATCATCACGTCTGAAGGGAAAGAACGAAAGATCAACATCGATTTTGAGCCATTCAAGCCTATCAATACGTCGCTCTATCTATGTGACAACAAATTCCATACCGAGGCCTTGAGCGAGCTTCTGGAGTCTGACCAGAAATTCGGCTTCATCATCATGGATGGCAATGGCGCGCTCTTTGGGACTCTCAGTGGCAACACCCGAGACGTCGTTCACAAGTTTTCAGTCGATCTACCGAAGAAGCATGGTCGGGGGGGGCAGTCGGCTCTTCGATTTGCACGGCTCCGCGAGGAGAAACGTCACAACTATGTCCGCAAGGTTGCTGAGTTGGCCGTGCAAAACTACATCACGGCGGACAAGGTCAATGTGGCGGGACTCATTCTGGCGGGATCGGCCGATTTCAAGAATGATCTGAACCAGTCGGATATGTTCGACAACCGCCTGCAAAGTAAGGTGATCAAAGTGGTCGATGTGTCTTATGGAGGCGAGAATGGGTTCAATCAAGCCATTGAACTGGCGGCTGAGACGCTGAGCAACGTCAAATTCATCCAGGAGAAGAAGCTCATCGGCAAGTACTTTGATGAGATCAGCCTTGACAGCGGCAAGGTATGCTATGGCGTGGAGGACACTCTCAAGGCGCTTGAAGCCAGTGCTGCCGAGACGTTGATCGTTTATGAAAACCTGGAAATCACGCGCTGGGTGCTGCGCACCTCGACCGGCTCCGAGACGGTGCTTCATACGAACAAAGGTCAGGAAGCCAACCGAGAGCAGTTCATGGACAAAGACACTGGCCAAGAGATGGAGATCATCGACCAAGGCTCTATGCTGGAATGGCTTGCCGAACATTACAAGGATTTTGGTGCTGCCTTGGAGTTTGTTTCGGATCGGTCGAGCGAAGGCAACCAATTCGTGAAAGGGTTTGGTGGGATAGGAGCGATGCTTCGCTACAAGGTCAACTTTGAGCAGCTAGCCGAATTTTCTGACGAGGATGAGTTTTACGATGGTGAGTCTGCTAGTTCCACTTCTCGCTCATGATGTTTGCTGACCCAATTCTCCAGATTGACCATTAGTCTTCCTCGCAGCGAGCGAGGGCGCAGATCCAGATGTCCGTCTCAACGGGACTCTGACGGCTTTCCGCTCCCACGCTTGGGGGCATGACAGTCGGACCAGCAAGTGCTCCCCTCAGGGTTTCTGCAGGTCGCGCCCACTTGCGAAGTAGATGCAAAGTGGATACGGGGTGGTGACGAGGTTCGTGCACATCTTCTAAGATCGAGATTTACGATTGGCTAATTGCTTCCCTAGGCAGAGGTGAATGGGAAAGGGGAACGGGGAAAAGGGAAAAGGGTTCAGAGTCGCAGGTGATCAATTGCATCCAGGCTTTTGGCAATTTAGGATAGGTCCATGACTCTCGTTTAGAAGTATGTATTCGGAAAATTGAAACAGGCAGATCTACTCGCATTGACCTATATATACACATGTATATGTGCTCGTCTATACAACCTGATGCCGGAGCTTGCCGTGATCACCAAGAGTGACCATGTCTCACAAGCCTTTCGGAGGCTGCCAAGGTGCATCCAGACCGAGGAATAGCTGTGTGGAACTTTACTAGCGCCTTCCACACGTTAAGATTTTCCGAGAATAAGAGGACTCATTGTCCCAGCGTTTTCCACCTACGACACAGTCGATAATCTACAACAACATCTCCATTAAGACACATCAAATTATCCCTAAAACCTCTCGAAGCATCATCACACCCCTCTGATATCCCTCCTTGTTCTCCGATCTAGTCACAAAGTTGGCCCCGCTACCTCATCGCTCGTAGCACCATAGTACTACAGTCTGCCCAAGCACGAAAGACACAGTCTTTCGTACTCTCACATCCACCTATCTCACCCATTCTGGCGACTCGTCAGGATTTCATCGTGGGAACCTCCAAGTTGGCGGGGCCTCACTTCGCTGGGTACTCTTTCATCCAACCACTTCTGGGACCAAAATTCAGGGTTTTCCTTGGAGGCGACCTGAAGCCTCCATAATTGGCCCTGCAGAAGGGTAACAAAGGTCACAAGCAATATCGAACATCATAAACATCAGCCATCACTCCAACTTTTCACCCAAGCTGGCGAAAGGAAGCAGATTGGTGGAGGGCGTAGGCCTTCACCTTTGGGGCCTTCGCCGCTCCAACCATTCATTCCTCTTCTAGAGGAGGGCTCAGCAAGTGTAGACTGACACCCTGAGATTGTCTCTTGAAATTTATCAAAGCCTTTCGATATCTGCAATAGGAAAAATGGCGGCACGAGTTCCTGCTTTCGACGAGTCTGGCATTGAGTCACCTGTGTCCGAGAACTCGCAGACAAGATTCAGCACCCCCGTGTCTGGCTTGGATGATCATCGCGGTCAAGATGCCACTCGTCCTCGTACCAACACAGTGAGCAGTCTAAAGGTCCCACAGAGCCCTGAAAACTCGGGTGGCAGACCTCAACACCCAACTCAGATCTCCACCAACACTTTGAGTCCAGACTTGCTCCAAATCAACGACAGCTTTCGGGACAAAGTTTCATCCCCCAAAAATTCTGAGCATGCAATCATCGATGATGACAAGAGCATCCATGACGGACATGTGATTGACGGGTCAGAATGCAAAAGTCCAGTCATGCCTAGACGTAGCACCGTGAGGCAATATCGCAAGAACATCAACAAGTCTCGAGAGTCCTCAACATCCTCCAGCTCCTCGTCAGAAGCCAATTCTGTCGACGCCTTTGCAGATCCCACCCGCCGAGCACGAGCAGGGACACTTGCCAGCCATACGTCTTCAATCTTGGAGCTTGGCGTTCAACGTACGCTCTCTGGCGGCACTCATCCACGTCGCCCTACTATTACAAGCGGTAGTGTCCGTAGCTTCAAGCTACAAGATGATCGAGCTTCCTTACGCAGCCATGCGGACGAGGACATTTGCTTTCCTAGCAGCAATGAAAGCAACAAGACAACCAAGATAGACTTTGAGGAACTTGATGAATGGGTGGCTGAGAGAGAGAAGCCTCAAGTGCCGCACAATCGCTTTTGTAGGCAAAAGCTAAGCTTCAGCTCTCATGGCCAACAGCCACGGGTGTTCAACGACTTGTGTGGTCGAACAGTACCGCAGATCATTACACAATCTGCCAGCCCACTGAAGCTAAGCACAGAATGCGTGGAAGATGGGAGTGACACCGTCCTGAATGAGAAGCTCGATTCCCAGACCGATGCTGTCCTCGGTATTGACGAAGAACAGAGAAGATGGTCCACGTCCTCGGAGCCGACAAGATATAGCTTCTTCTCATCGGAGCTAGAGCAAACCATCCATGCGGCCGACTTCGAAGACCTGTTGACCCCAGGGGACAATTTTCGCGATTTGTTCGAACTTCCGGAGGATGGTGGTGTATGGTGGCTCGACATCAATGATCCTACCGAGGAAGAGCTTCGTGTCTTTCAAAGGGCGTTCGGCATCCACCGCCTGACAGTAGAGGATGTTATCACCCAGGAAACTCGAGAGAAGGTCGAGCTTTTCAAGCAATACTATTTCGTCTGTTTCCGATCATTCTGCCAGATGGATGAGAAGCATGAGGACTACATGGAACCGGTCAACGTCTATATGGTAGTCTTCCGTGAAGGGATCATCACCATCACCTACAAACAGTCACCCCATGCCGGAAATGTCCGTGGGCGTATTGGGAAGCTCAGAGACTACATGACCCTCACGACTGACTGGATCTGTTACGCAATGATGTGAGCCGTGTCACCATTTCTATGATCATTCAGGTCCGCTGCTAACCTCTGGCTTCTAGTGATAATATCGTGGACGCATTTGGACCGCCCATCCACAATATCGAGGTCGAAGCCGACGCCATTGAGGACCAGGTCTACGTAGCGCGCGACGACGATTTCGCAGATCTTCTTCGCCAGATCAGCCACTGCCGCAAAACGGTCACGACCCTGTCGCGGCTTCTCGGAGGCAAGGCCGATGTCATCAAGGGCTTCGCGAAGCGCTGCAACGAGCAGTACAGCATCACGCCCCGTGGCGACATCGGGCTCTACCTCGGTGATATCCAGGACCACGTCGTCACCATGATGAGCAATCTGGGCCACTTTGACAAGATGCTCTCGCGCTCGCACAGCAACTACCTCGCCCAGATCAGCGTCAACACCATCGCCACGGGCAATCGGGCCAACGAGGTGCTCAGCAAGATCACCGTGCTGGCCTCCATCCTCGTGCCGTTGAATCTGATCTGTGGTCTCTTCGGGATGAATGTGAACGTGCCGGGTAAGCAGACGGATGGACTGGGCTGGTTCTTTGGCATCATCGGTGCGATCGCCATGTTTGTTGTCCTTGCTCTGGGGATGGCGAGGCGATTCAAATTCATCTGATGGGGGAGGTAATGCCTGCTGTGAATGCCCTGCTTTTTGCTCAATCAAGGGGAACAGGTAAGAGGTTCAAAAGGGAAAGCGTGCTTCTGATGGCTCAAAAGAAAAAAGAAAGAAAAACACAAAAAAAGATTGATTCACTTAGATAGCTTCTACTTCATTGCAATACACACATTCATAAATGCTTGCTGCTCTCAGAAACGCGCATCCGCTAAACTTCCGCAGCTTAGTCCTTGGCGTGGCATTCTGGTCGCTTTGCTTCCCTTTCGAATTTCAGGGGAGTGGTCACGGTATAAACGTTCCCACAACCTTCCAACCTTTGGTCTTTTCCTCAGACCCTCGCCCGAGAAGCCTCGAAGACGCCCTTAGCTGCCTCAGCGTTTTCCATTGCGTGTGGAACCTTTGATCCATGTCTCCAACGTAGCCAATGTAGCAAAGTGCAACAGCGCCCATGCAACGCCTCTCTCCAATCACCTCTAAACAACAGCGGACCCACACCGTATCCGCGATTCAGAAACTCAATGAAATCTGATGTCGTCCGGTGTTATCTTTCTCTCTAGATTGGAGCTCCAAAGAATCAGAAGGTCCGAATAGAGCGCGCGAAATTGAAAGAGGACCGGATCATGCGGGATGGCCCTTGCATGACAGCATCCATTGTAGGTGTTGGCGACGGCGGCGGCCTTGCTGGCAGGTCAGCTGGGTAATCACGCGGGAACGGTTAGGGGAGTTGGGTAAGTGAGCGAGTGAATGAGTGTGTGCATTGTAGCTTGGGTTTGAAGGGGTGGTTTGGGTATGAGGGTTTCTTTATCATACAAGGGGATGTCTTTTTTGGGTGGGTGACGAGGATTTGATGGGATGGATTAGGGAAGAGGGGAAAGGCGAAGATTGGTCAAACTCACCCTCGCCCGAACTGGAGATGGATTGATAGGTAGCGTGGTTGCGTAGAAGAGACGAGACGAGGATTTTAAAAAAACGGGGGTTTTTTTTTTGGCAACAGAGGAAAAAGGGTAAGTAGGACAACAGTAGTAGCGATATAAAAACTTTATCCATCTTGTTTGATGCTCACCAATCCATGAAGCAGATGCTGTGGTGTGGTGGCTCCCGCTTTTTCAATTCGGTATCATCCCGGGCATGGCACCAGGCATGTCATACTCCCTCCGCCTCATCCTCAACCCTTCCTCGAAGCCCCGTTTATCCTGCTCGCCTCCTCCCCTGGATGACGAGGGCCTACGGATGGCCTCCCGCTCCTGCCAGATTGCATCACCAGTAGCCCCCTCCTCCTCTTCATCTTCATCTACAGCACAACTATTCCTCGCCTTTGCAGCGTCCTTCATCCCCTCGTCTCCCGCCCCCCCTTGCCCATCCTCCGCCGCGCTGCTGCTGGCGGGTCCCCGCATATTCCGTTTCCGCGGCCAGAAGCTCGGCAGCACCACCTGCTGCACGCGCGGCTCGACGCATCGCTCGTCGATCCACTGGTGCAGCCGGGATTCCACCAGCTGGGCGATCTTGGGGATGTCCTGCAGCCGGGAGCGGGAGCCCACCAGCGAGCGGACGCTGAGGTCGAGGCGGTAGTCCGGGAGGAAGGAGAAGGCTAAGGTGGTCGGGATGGTGGATGATGGCTGCTGCGATTGCTGGTGGGAGGCTGGCTGGGGTGGGTTCGTGGCAGCGGTAGTGCTGTGGGGAGGTGTTGTAGTAGTAGTAGTAGGGTGTGTGGTGGACGAGGGCATGAAGGAGATGGAGAGCGTTCCCGAAAAACGGACGACGCTCACGGCCAGGGCGACGGGTAAGATGGCAGTCCCCGGGCGCGGGTAGTTGAGCACGATCCGTGTGTCGATGCCCAATGTGATGAAATCGCTGAGATCGACGTCCATGCGTGCTTGCAGACGAGGCCCCTCTGCCCCGCCCCCGATCGGCTGCTGCTCGTTGTCGCTGCCGGGCACGGCTTCCACGGGGTGGACGCGGCAGTTGCTGAGGATGGGGAATTCCTCGCCCAGGTTGATCTCCGTGACCTTGATGTCCGAGAGGAAGCTGGGCTTCTGCGGGCCGTTGAGGATGGTGGTCAAGGAGGTGAGGATGGCGTCGTCATCGTGGGCGTCGTCGCGGAATTGGGCGATCGTCTGGGCGATCAGCACATTGAACCAGTCGAGGGATTCGGGTTGGTGCGAGTCGACGTTGTAGTAGGTCTTGGAGAGGATCGCTGCCGTCGTGAGGCGGGGAGGCGGACGTAGCACCCGAGAGCTGGAGCGTTGGGTCCGCGGCTTCTTGGGGGATGGCGAAGCGGAGAAGATGGAGGAGGAGCGGACATGTTGCTGCTGATTCTGCTGGCGGGCAAGGGCGCGGGCGGACGCTGTGGATTCGGGGGAGGGGATCTCGCCGAAGACGAAGAATTTGATGAAGGCGCCTATGAGGATCACAATGGAGAGCTGCCCGAGAAGGAAACCCTGTGTAAATGACAGGCTATTCAGATGCTAAGTCTGCATTCTCGCCGTGGAATCGGGACTTGACATACGAGGATTGTGGACTCTGTGGAGCTTGCTTCGACGCATCTTTTATATAAATCTCCGTGTCAGCCTGGAGCGAGATATCTATTACATTGCGATTCACCTTGAAAGCTGCTCATGCTATCAGAGACCCTTGAGCTGCTAGACGGGAACGTGCCATGGCACCGGCCACATGCGTAAAGGACCAAAATCTGGAGTATTATTGAGGCAGAAGGCATTTTGAGTGCACCTCCTAGCCCTAGCGCGCCTGTCCAATGAAATCTACCATGGCATGATATTGAGGTCTGCTGAAAGCCGGTAACATTGCAGATTATCTTCTTTGACAAGTAGGATCACTTGATTCTGGCAAAATTTTGCATTTGAAAAGAGCAAGTCTAATTATTACCCTGTGTCACGAAAGTCATAGCTCCACCTATGCCGGCGCCGTTCGCTATGCTCCATATAAACGCTCAATGCGTAGATAAGTCCATGAACCGAAGTCCAAGCCTTAGACATCCACCAGCTTATGCTTGTCCTCTGCCTTCTTTGCTCCCTCCATCAAGGCCTCAAGGTCTCCGCTCATCTCACACATTCCCTTGAAGATGCCTCCTTCGCGGGAGAGAAGTGCCCAGGGAGAATCGAACTCGGTGACTTGGCCTTGATCGAGGACCAAAACCTTGTCATAGTCGATGATCGTTTGTAGGCGATGCGCGATGGTGATGATTGTGCTGCCTTTGACCTCTCTCAGTGTATCTTGGATCTTGCCGTCGGTGGCATAGTCAATAGACGCTGTAGCTTCATCCATGACAAGCACTCGTGGAGCCTTGAGAAGCGCGCGGGCCAAACATAGCATCTGTCGCTGGCCCTGTGAGAGATTCGAGCCTGACTCCGCGATCGGTGAGGACAAACTCGTGAAGATATTGGTATTTTCTCGAGTGTTGGTGATTGCCTTTACCAAATCATTGTCAGAAGGTGGCTCATCGCTCGAGACGGGTGTCTTGGGGGGTGTCAATGTGATGGGAGGTGGTGGAGAAGCTGAAGATGATGCTGCGCCTGACTCTGGCCCTTCGATCAAATGAACGTTCCTCAAAGTCGAAAAGATCTCCTCGTCGGTGAATAGACCAAAGGGATCGAGGTTGCTTCGGACCGTGCCCGTGAACAATGTGGGGTCTTGAGGCACGATCGTGATGGCTTCTCGGAGGTCTTGAAGCCCGATGAGGCCAATGTCGATGTCATCGATCAAGATCTTGCCGCTATCCGCCTCAAGACCACGAAAGAGTGCCAACGCAAGGGAGCTTTTGCCCGCCCCAGTGCGGCCAACAATCCCCACTCTCTCACCCGGCAGGATGTTGAAGGTCAAATCTCTTAGGACTGGATCGAGGTCGGCGCGATAGCGGGTGGTGTACTTGAAGAATTGTATGGCTCCATGACTCGGCCAATTTCCAGGTGGCCGAGCGTCGTCAATGATGGCCTTTGCTTCCTGCTCGATTTCCATGTACTCTTTGATCCGCTCCACCGAGTTCATATTTTGCTCGTTAGCCGAGTAGAGCCGTACCAGCCATAACACGTTCTCAGTAAACATTACCGCATAAGTAAGGGACAAGCCTGCAGAGCCAGCATCGATAGTCTTGATACTGAGGATTACAAAAACCCCAGCAAAGAAAGCCACCAACGCCCCGGCAAAGTCCACTCGCAAAGCCAGCCATCTATTCGTTGCCCACAAGAAGATGAATGGCCTGTTATGTGTATCGACTCGAGTTTGATTGTCTCTGATGAAGCGTCGCTCGTCACCATAAGCTCGAATGGTCACAACCCCACTCAAAGTCTCTCCAAATTGCTGATATATGGGACTTCGCTGGACCGACTCCAGTCGTTTGAGGTTGCGCGAAGATCGGAGGTAGAATTGTCCGATGGCGAAATAAACCAGGGAAATGAACACTCCGGCAATGAGGAATCGGGGAGTAATCACACAAATCAACACCACGATACTGATCAGTGAGAACAAACAACCCAGGACACCCACAGCGACCGGAGAGACGTCTTGGTCGATGGCTTCAACATCCTTCGAGAATCGGTTCATGAGCTGACCTAGGGGTGTGGTGTCAAAGAACTGGAGCCTTGCACGAGTGACTGCGTCAAAGAGTTTTCTGTGGAGTTTGGCTGATGCCCTGAGAGATCCCCAGAAAATGAATGCCTCTCGCAGAAGCGAAATCACAATGAATGAGAGACCCAGAGCACCGTAAATTCCAAGGTAATACCCTGCATCAACCTCATCGGGAGCAGACGAGAACGGGGCTGATATTGTAGACGGCTTGAGCATTGCTAGGTTCCAGAAGGGGCCATTGCTGGAGAATGCAGAAGATGAGATGGTAATGCCATGCGTAACAAAGCTTCTGTTAGAATCAGATTTCAGCTTCGAGATCCCAATGCTCTGTGTCTTCAGGGTATATGCGTTCGCCCAGTACTTGATCCAGACGTTGGAGCCGACTGACGAGATTTGCTGAAGAGCAAAAGCGGCAAACGCGAGAGTCCAGTACTGCCATGAACCCATGGCTGCGAGATACATCTGGATGACTCTGATATCGACGCTGCCAGTGGCCTTTTTCTCGGTCCTGGCATTGGCAGTCTGCTTGTGCTCGTCCCCATCTGCAATGTCTTTATCTGCAGGTCCTTTGACATGACCATTGCTCTCGGTTGCTTGACCGTTGGCATCCCCATTCCCATGGGAAGCCAGGTTTGCCGTAGAGTGTGCACGAGAATGATCCATGGAAGCGCCCTTCGAGTTGGGCCTGGATATCTGTATCTCTTCACCAAACACTCCTGAAGCCATCAACTCCTCTGGTGAGCCGTGAGCAGCGACTTTGCCGTTCGACAGAACCACGACAAAGTTTGATTGAGGCACGCAAAGGGCTAAGTTGTGTGTGACAAGGATACAAGTCCGACCAAGCATCAAAGGTCCCATGATACAGTTCTCGAATATGTGCTTTGCCGTATGGCTGTCAACAGCGGACAAGCAGTCGTCCAACAAGACGTGACGACAGTTGGAGTACAGAGCTCGGGCGAGGGAGATTCGCTGCTTCTGGCCCCCGGATAGAGTGATCCCCTTCTCGCCGACGAGCGTGGAATCTCCGCCATCTAGGATTTCCAGGTCTCGCTCGAGAGCGCAAGCCGCGAGCACAATCCTGTAGCGTGAGTCATCTAGTGGCGAAGCGAACAGGATATTTTGTTTGATGGTGTCATTGACCAGCCAGGCTTGCTGAGCACAATAGGCGATGCTTTCAGTCAGCCCAGTATCAGGGTTTGGGGCTATATCCTCCCTGCTGGCGCCACACGGAAGATGGACACGGCCTCCGAACAGTGTCATCTCGCCTAGTAGCGCCATGAGCATGGAGGTCTTGCCGCTTCCTGTAGGACCAGCGATGATGTTGAGACCTCCGACTTGGAAGCGGAGGTCCATGTCGATCATGCGAAAGGCCGTCTGACCATCAGAGTTCTTCGAGTCTTGACCACCCCATGAGAGGGTTGCATGATCGAAGCCAATCACAGGCTCATCTTCTCGGTTGCGCTCGCTGGTCTGAATCAACTGATCATACTTTTCTGTCTCATCCTCATTCATAAATTCTTCTACGCGGCCAATCGAGACTTTGGATTCCTGGACGTGGGCGACCATATCCGCCAATTGGTCGAGCGGGAACCGCAGGAGACCAAACAGGGACAAAGCGGTGAATGCTACGGAAGGGATGAGAGGCTTCTTCTCCACGAGGGTGTACAGAAGGAAGGAGAAGAATGTAATCAGAACGGGCACTCCGAACCAGACTCCGGCGGCAGCTGTCCATAGTATGTACTTATTGCGCAGGGCACGGAGCTCCGTCTGCCTGTTCTCGCCAACGATCTGACCAAAGCGTTCCTCCCAAGCGAAGTATTTGATGATCCGTATGTTTTGGAGAATCTCATTGGTAGTGTGTATTCTCACATCTGTGGCCGCCATGACTTTCCTTTGCGTCCTTGTGAACTGCTTGGCAATATACATGTTGACGGGTAAGGCCAGGACCATCATGATAATGCCCGCCAGTGAGCTGAGACCGAGGATGCGGTACAGCAGGACTATACAGACAATCATCTGAACAGGCGTGGTTCCCCACAGGAAATGCAGGTAAGCGCTGATCTCACTGACCTTGAATGAGTCGACGGCCATTAAATTGATGATGGTGCCGACGTTGGCTTGGGAGTCTGATGCTTCTAAATTCTTCTTAGGGTCGTCGTCGCTGGTTGCTTTGGTGGACTGTTCTTTGGCTTCCTTCTTCTCCGCCGCCGCCCGCTCCGTGGTTTCGCCTAGGACGGTGTCTTTGCCAGCAGCAGCTTTCCTTCTTAGTGACTTGGCATAAATCTCTCCCACAATGACAGCTCGCAAGCGGATGCAGATTTTACGGCCGATCCAGAGCGCTTGTCCATCCGTGATAGCTTTGATGCAAGAGGTTACGGCGAGTAGAACAATGTAAAACCAGGCGGCATTGACCGGGGTATGTCCCGGATCCTCCACGAATTCGAGGAAGGCCTTCATGAGTAATGTCGGCCCGAAGGTGAAAAAGCCAGAGGTGACCGCCCAAGCCATTTGTATCAGAAGATCTCGCTTGAAGAACTTGAGTAAGCGCCATATGAGGGCAGTGGTCTTTCCAAGCAACCGAAAATCTGCCAGCACTGCGGCAGCCTTGTCTCGAGCGGCGAGATTCCATACATCTTCTATTTCGAGGGTCTTTCTGTAGCCTTTCCATACGAGAGCGTCCACCCATCCATATGTCCAAGTCGAGAACAGATTGGCCAGCGGCTCATGGGAGGGTTCAAGCTTGTCTTCGTATTCAAGCATAACAGTTCTGTTTCCTTTGCGAGAGGTGACGGCTATTACGGCCAGCAACGTGCTGAGGGCGAATTCCACTGTGCGAAGTGTTTGAGCTTGTTGTGACCGTGGGTGGATGATGGCTGAACGGAATATCAAGATATTGATGCCCCATTGGATCATGTACAACCAAGCGGTCTGATACCACAAGTTTGGTAGTTGCTTGATGGGCCTTCTCACGTTCCATAGTCTTGTTAGGACCAATAGGAGAATATAGCCCCAATTGGCTAATTGAGCTGAAGCTGCCACACGCCGATGGGCATTGCCATAAGACTCGGACAATGCAAAGCATCGTATACCAGCAATAGCGAGAACAGCCAACAGCTCCACAAATATCACCGCTTGCTGGCCTCTAGGGCGATTCGTCTGGATGCAGGAGTCATTTGTCTTCGTCTTGGACAATTTGAGTACCAATCTTTCACTGTCATCGTCTCCCAAAACAGGTAAGTCTGTCGTGCCTGCCTGAGCATCGTTCTCGAATGGTCCAACATGAGCGTTGGATATTTTGGTATCCGTTTGCAGTCCCTCCTGCGCAGACTTTATCGTGGCCGTCCGACGAGCGGTCTGGATCAAGACGTAGAGGAGCGATACTGCGCTGGCTACGAGGGGGGAAACCGTCTGCAAGTAGCTGACGAAGACAGTCAGTGATAATAGGACTGTACCATTTCCAGCCCAAATACATACTCTCGCTGAAAACATTTGGAGAAATCGTCCTGGCTCCAGATAGGATCGCCACAATGCGCAAACATTATCGAATAGCACGACTTTTTCGATCTCCGTTCGTCATGTTCTGAGATACGATCGAAAGTTGGAGATCATAACAACAAGTGATGAGCTTATGGAATCACACGAACGCACAAGTTGAGTCACTGAAGAAACATTCAAGCCACTCTCCCAATGGGGGCGTTCTTCAACCGTTTGATATCACGTCCACCTCGACTTCCTTATGGCACTAATGCCGCTTGCCGCACCCCCCCCCGCCCCCCMCCCCCCACCGTCCCCGCTATCATCGGCTGTCAAATCGAAAATCCTCCGCCTGTGAATCCGCATATGGGACCCTCTCCAAGGTCTCTACATTATTGGGCCCCGATGTTGCCTGAACATACTAACGGCAGAAAACTTGAGGCGAACGTAGATGTATCTTTTCCAACTCGCTGCTGAAATCTTGATCGGATGGACTGGCACAATCCCAATTGGAATCTCTGGTTATCTATGAATCAGGGTCTCCAGTCTCCAAGCATGCACCATGATTATCATAGAAGTCTCATCCAGGCTGCATACAAACCTTGCGCCCTAATCAAGAAGGAGGAAAAAGAATGCTTCGCTAAAATTCATGCAAGGTCATGCCGCACACACACATCTCATCAAGTCCAATGCTTCAATATCTTCAAAGGATATCTTCGTCCTTTCCACCCTCCTTCGGCTTTGCCGATGACTCCAACGTCGTTGATGACTCCGGCTTCGTTGATGACTCGGCCTTCTTGCTTGATTCCATCTTGGCGAAGAGCGATTGTGGTTTTGCTCTGGAGCCTTTGTCAGCCTGCTGAACGCATGCCAGTAGGGCAATGAGTGCATCAAGAGCATACCTGGCAAAATGCTTGTTCTTGTAGTCGCTCAACTTCTTGGTGCCAGGACTCATAATGGCGTCGGACGGTGAGACGTAGACTTGTTTCGAGCTGTTGCAGGTTTGTCATTTCAGCCATGTTCCGAGCACTTTGGAGATCACAGCTTGCTGGTATGCCGATGAACTTACTTGTCTTCTGCCAACTTGTTCTGAAGGGCTTGTCGGTGGTAGTCCATGCTCTTTGGCTTCTCTTCCACTTCTTTGTCGGTAGATGATGCTGCTTTGGGTGGTGACTTGGGAGCGTTTGCGTCGCGAGAAGCCAAAGGTTTGGTTGGGCTAGGGGCCGACATGGTCAGAATTACTTTGATGCTTGTATGACTCTGATGAATTGATGTACGTGCTTAAGAGCTTCAAGATATTCGTGCTACAAGAAGCTGTTCAATGGTGCTGCGTTTGAGGTGATTGCGTTGTAAACATTCATTGAAAATCGTTGTCAGGGGCAACTCCCCTATTGTGCCTGTCAGGACGTGACACGAGAGACGAGCATCGTTCCTGCGCTGGCTATGCACTATCATACATCATCCTTCGTATTCACTCATTAGAGAATCCTTTCCTATCATAATTTTGACTTTGGCTGCAAACTCAATTGCTTCAACAATCTTTCCCCCTCCAACTTCTGCCTTTCCAACTTGTCCATGATTTCTCTGCTCCTTTTATTCTCGTTCTTCCCCATCTGCTGCAGATGAACCTCATCAGGGCCATCGGCTATCTTCAGAGTCCGTATCCCAGCCCACATGTTCGCCAAGGGGGTGTCCTGGCAGACACCCGCACCTCCCCAACTCTGAACTGCGCGATCAATCACATCCAGGGCCATCTGCGGGACCAATACCTTGGCTTCAGCGATCTCCTTCAGCGCATTTTTTGCATCTCGTTCGTCAATCTTGTAAGCAGCATTGAGGACGACCAGACGTGCGGCGTCGATCTCCAACCTGGACTTGGCGATCCATTCGACCAGCACTCCATGCTCGTACAACGCGCGCCCAAATGTCTTCTTGCGAGGATCGTTGACGCGAGCGATCATCCACTCTAAAGCCTTCTCTGCCGCACCGATGGAGCGCATTGCATGATGAATTCGCCCTGGCCCAAGACGCCCCTGTATGATCTCGAACCCGCGGCCTTCCCCGAGCACCATGTTGGAAGCCGGCACCCGGACGTTGTCAAACGTAATCTGTGCGTGCCCATGAGGTGCGTCATCGTACCCATATACGTTGAGACAGCGAGTGACTTGGACCCCTGGAGTACCTGCGGCAACAAGGATGACAGATTGCTGTTTGTAGACGTCTCGGTTCTCGGGGTCTGTTTTGCCCATGACAATGTACACTTTGCACCTCGGGTCGCCAGCGCCGCTTGACCACCATTTCTGTACCTGGTCAGTCTCACAACACAGCCTTCTTCATTGGACGGCTTACCTGGCCATTGAGAATATAATCATTACCCTGCTTCGTTATGGTTAGGGTAATGTTGGTGGCATCACTCGAAGCGACATCCGGTTCAGTCATGAGGAAAGCTGATCTGATCTCGCCATCCAGAAGCAGTTGAAGCCATTGCTTTTTCTGCGCCTCACTGCCATACTTCGCCAGAACCTCCATGTTGCCCGTGTCAGGAGCTGCACAATTACACGCCTGAGAGACTACCATCAGCTCTTCGTGCCGATTGTGATGGAGCCTGTGCTTGAGCAGCTCACCTCGGAAGCAGTCCTGCTCTTGCCCATATATTCGGCCATCAGTCCATATTCAAGATTCGAGAAGCCTGCTCCTTGCTTGAAGTGGTTCCTGGGTAGAAAGAGATTCCACAATCCCATCTTCTTGGCTTTTGCTTTCAACTCATCCATGACAGGTGGGAGCGTCGTCCATCTCTTCTCGCCCTCCCCTAGCTGCGCGTAGTAGACCATGTCTGAAGGTATACATTCTTGCTCGACAAATTTCTCGACCTGCCAACATAATCAATTAATCATTCCACAGGCATACGCTATAATTCAAGGTCTTACCAGATTCAATGTTTCTTTCGCCCGGTCACTGACGGCTCCTCTAGCAAGAATGGGGATCTTGTCCGCCGCTGTCTGCGGTTTTGGGTCGCGGGCTGCATAGTTAGGGCTGATACCACTTTTTGAAGCTCCTGACATCTTGATGGTTCAGCTAAGAAAGGGGAGCTTGAGGGCCCCTGATCTCTTAGGTTCCTCGAGATATATGTAGCTCTCGTCAACGTCTCCGCCCCCTCAAATCTGGAGCACTTGATAATGCCTCGGTACAGCGGAAGACGTCCGCTGCCGAATCTCACCTCCAATGCCACAGCCAAGGGAGATGGAGAAGTTGTAAGGGGAAAATCTCATGTAAATCGCAAACTTGGATGAGGTGTGAGTGAGTTAATGTTTATTCTTGGATGCCATGCTAGCTAATGCCGTCCGGACGCCGCGGCTAGAGATGATAATCATAAGGTTTCGCTCAGTCATTCCTACACTAGGCAATCAATCATCCTGCACGGCCGTGGCTTTCTTCCTTCGGTTGGCCTTGAAATGTTTCTTCGAGTTGTTCAACTTCAGTTCAGCCGGATCAACGTCCTTCTCCAGCGCTGTCATCGCCTTCAATTTTCTCCCTGTCAGTTGACGCTGACCTTGCTCGCTGTACTGGTGATTGAAAGGCATCTTCATATGTCCAGCGTTGCTCTGCCCGGGACCAAAGAACTTCTTGTCAAGCCGATTGGATTTTTCCCCTTGGACTGGGGCAGGTGGGAGTAGTTGAGGGTCATCCATCAACGATGGATCCGAAGATCCTGTAAGATCTGCTTCCGTTCGAGCTGCTAGCACTGCTTGCCGTTTTAATGGCAGGTGAGATTGGTCATACAGTTCCCTGTTGAATTCTCGCGGGTCGATGGGGGGTTCGTGGGGAGGCGGCTGGCAGAACAAGAGCTTCCCACTCACGTAGTCTTTCAGCACGTAGCGAGCTGCTCTCGATTGATCTGGCTGGCCCTGACCGGTAGTAAAGAAACCCCTTGCGCTGGCATAAGCGGTGAGGATTTCTTCGGCTGTGGGTATGCCTGTGCCGCCTTCCTCTGTTGGTCGTGTTTGCACCTTGACGCCATAGAGGGCTTCAAAGAAACTTTGGGGTATGCGTTGAGCGACAAGAGTCGCGGGCCCTGTGAATTCCCGGAGTTGGTCTATCGGTAGGATACCATTGCAGACAAGCTCCGCCTTGGTCGTAGCGAAATTTGGGAAGACGAGCCCTGGACAGTCGCAAAGGATAACGTCAGGACTTAGATGAATGGTTTGGAAATGCTTCGTCTTGCCGGGGGTCGATGACACGGAAACCTTCTTTGCCCCTATCAGGGCGTTTATGGTAGATGACTTGCCAACATTTGGGTAGCCGACAAGGCCAATCGTAATTTTGTGGGAATGTTCATGATCTGCGTCCTTGGAGGATGTTGGTGCATTTTCCAGGAAGAGCTCTTCCAGCTCGTCTACGGTCAGTATGCGCGTACGTGCGTCGGAGTTCTCTTCAAGTTCCTCTTCACTGGCCCACTGTTCATCTTCGTCTGCCTCGTCCTGCAGGTCTAGCTTTTGGGCCTGCTCAGCGAGTTTGTCAGGCTCTTTGGGACCATCTTCCACATCGTCCTCACTAGATTCCTCAGTCTGTGCTGGAACATCCGTCTCCAGCGCAGCCTCATTCTTCTCTCGGGCAAGAGAAGCCGAGAAGAATCTGTAGTTGATACCTGCCTTTTCAAAGTAGTCTCCCCAGGCACGCCGCTGCTCTAGAGTCATCATATCTGCCTTATTGACCAATAGCAGGTTGTTCTTTTGAGGGTCGACTTCCTTAACATATTTCTCCAGATCATCAGACCGAAACATTAGGGGATGTCTTGCATCTACAATCTGCACCACCAAATCTGACCTCTCAATGACCCTCCACAGCTGTCTCCAAACTTCTAAATTCCTCTCGAACGGCGTCATCAGTAGATCTTCATTCTCTTGCATCTCAGCCAGTCCTCTCCTCCAGTTCAACAAGCTGGCTCGCTCACTTTGATCCAGCTCTTGAGGTGTCGTCTGGTCAGTCCACTTGGGTCTCCGCGGGACTGTCAGGCGATCCTTGTTCGCCATCTGCTTCTTGATAGCCGACCTCTCCTCCGCCGCTGAGAGCAAATATGGATTCTTCTGATCCGTGTGGATGATCTTGACATTATTCATCTTCTCCGCCGTGAAGTCTGTTCCTGCCAGCTCCGCAGTGCTGAGAAACTCGTCCAGAGCGCCTTGCTCCGTGACACTGCGCATCTTGACCCATGCTGCTTCTTTCTTGTCATTGGTCACATACGTCTGACCAGTCTGATGGTCTGTCCGCTGGATTCCTCCTGCAGACGCCTTTTTTCTGTCCGATCCTTTGCCCTTTCCAAACCGGTCGTTCATGAGGCTGTTGCCGAGCCCTACGGCATTCTTCGATTTGGCAAGGACCATGCTTGAGTATGTTCGACTTGATTGGAACAGACTATATGGATGTTCGAGAGTGTGTGCAACTATCTCGAATCGTGGTTCAGAAGGATATCAGAATTAGTAATTGTCGACCCTACGTCACACGAGTTCGACTCCAGGGGTGCCAGCCCTATGGTAGCCCCTTTTCAACCCCAAGGAGCCTCGCTAACACCCCCCTGGCGCGCACCGCAGCACCTAGACCGAGGCCTGCGTCATCTTTGCGATATATTTCTCCCTCTAGTCTACACTTTTTTCTACCTTTTGAAACGATCACAATGGCGCCTAGAAAATTGCAAGTAATATAAAATGTCTGTTGAGAGCCTGTCAAGCTGACTGGATCTTAGTAACAAAGCAACCTCGACCACATACCAGCTCGTCCACCGCCCACAACATGACCCCAAGATCCACGATGAATCCTCCAGCTCGATGGTCTTCCAGGAGCTTGCTCCCTCGCAATCCCACAAGATCAAGAGCCGGCGTGACCTAGAGGCCGAACTGTTCGACGATGCTTTATCCACAACGACCACTTCCAGGATCAGAGAGAACGAGGGCGAAGCCGCTGAGCATGGCATCTACTTTGACGATACCGAGTATGATTACATGCAACACATTCGCGACCTCAACTCCGGGGATGGCGAGGGCGAGGCGATGTTCGTGGAGGCTAGGGCTATCAACAAGGAGAAGAAGGGCCAGGGCAAGGGGAAAGTGAGTCTGGAGCAGGCACTGAGGGAGGCGAATCTGGGTTCCGAGCATGATGGTGATAATGCGGAGTCGTTATTTGGCGAGGAGCTGTCAGCATCGAGAAATATCGGTCAACCTTCTTACCAAGATCAGCAAGATGTTCCCGATGCGATTGCGGGGTTCCAGCCAGACATGGATCCCCGATTGCGGGAGGTGTTGGAGGCTTTGGACGATGAAGCCTACGTGGAGGATGAAGAATCCTTTTTCGGGCAGATTGCAACGGAGGGAGGCGAGGAGGTGACTCAGGAAGAATTTGAAGAATCGGAATTCTTTGATGGAGAGGATGGAGATGGCTGGGAGTCCGACACTACGGAGAAGCCCACCAACGAGTACACAAATCCACCTCCCGTGGTCACGTCTCCGCTATCTGCAGATGTTGACATGGGTGACATCCCTGTCACTGAAGCGTCGGACCATGGTGACGGCAACTGGATGAAGGAATTCAGCAAATTCAAGCAGGATCAAAAGATCTCCAAGAAGGCACCTGCAGCGCGAGCTCCCACAGCGGACGTGCAGTCATCGATTATGACGGGTACATCATTACTTAGCAATGGACGTAAGAAGAAGCGCAAGGGCGCCATGACGAGCAGCTCGGGCTACTCCATGACTTCCTCCTCGCTCGCCCGCACAGAGGGCCTATCACTACTCGATGCGAGGTTCGACCGGATAGAAGAGGAATATGCTGATGAGGATGGGGATATGGATATCGACGACGATGGGACTGCATCCATGTTCTCGAAGAATTCCATGGCCTCTAAGGGCTCGAATATTTCAAGGCTTTCTGATGCTTCAAATTTGTCGACCACGTCTCAGGCTCCGGAACTGACAAGCACCGGGTTTGAGGGCATGATGGATGACTTCCTGGGCGAGTATCCGACGAAATCAGCAGGCGGTAGGAGAAAAGCCAAACAACAGGGGTATCCGGCTGGTCTTGCAAATCTAGATGCTGTGAGAAAGGAGCTGGGGCCGGCGAAGATTCGCACGCGGTAAGGCAAGGCAAGGATGTCAGGCGTTCAGGATGGCTCTTGGCTCAGGATGATACCCCCCATAGAAGCTACATGCTATTTACAAAGGATTGCTCGTGCTCCAAACCTCACGTTTGCCCTGGTCCTCGCTTCTGCTCATGTACGCCATCTGAATCATACGTTGAGTCGTCCTGTAGTCTGTCAATAGCTAGTGGGATACCTCTTCAATGAGGCCTCGTCTTCCTGCCTCTGCCTTGCAACCTCGTCTCTGAAAGCATTGCCAGTTCCACCGTTGCCACCCTTGAGAGGTTGGTCGGTGTATTGGTCAACATTGTCGCCACCATAATCTCCCAGCGCTATGTCACCACCAGTGCCCAAGCCTCTTCTCCTGGAGCGCTTGGCCATGTAATCCTTAGTCACGCCTCGAACACTCCGGTGCTGCCTGTTGTTCTTGCGGATGCCGCAGACGATCCCAAGCACAATGAAAAGCAGTGCCACAAGTCCTACCGGTAAACCAATCTCCAACCCATACTTGTTCGAAATATGCGGGATTCGGACTTGGGGGAGCTTGTGTGGGTCAATAACCAGGGCGACCTGTGGACCTGTGGCGTTTTGCTCCGGAGCATCGAGAGGTTTGGAGACCATGTTCAACGTCATATTTTGACCCAAGTCACTGCTGTTGCCAGAAGCTCCCTTCAACCAGTCCTTGGAAAATTCGACGTTGACGTAGCCTTGGTAGTTCGGGACTGCTGGTGAGGTCCATACAGTGCCTAGCGAGGTGTCGTTGTAGATCAGTTGCATCGTGTTGGTGGCATTCTCGGCGAATAAGTCCGAATTCCAGGTGACTGGTGACGGGATTAGTACGCTCGCTTGTCTCCACAGGAAGAAGGTGAGTCGGCAACGTACTTGCATAAGTGAAGCCGACCCACATATTCTGAAGATGTTTCGGGGTGCAGAACGGTCCATTATCCGCTTCAGTGCCGTTAATCTCGCAGCGGGTCAGTTCGTTCTTGGGTATTCCGAATGCTTTTGCGCTAGCTTTGGCTTCTTCTGCTGGATCGACATAGTGACTGGAGGTGGAGGTGGAAGTAGTTGCGGCTGCAGTGGTAGCAGCTGCGGTCGGCGGCGGCGTACTGGTGAATGGGTGGGTTGCATTGACGCCCGGGGCGATGTATGCTTCCTTGCTAGTGGCCGTGAATTGTGGAGGAGTAGCAATGTGAAAAATTGTGGTTGGGCCATTGGGACCTTCCGCAGTTGATTCGACGGCCCCTGATAGTGACGGGGAGGAGGTCGTCGCAGCTGTGTCCGCTTTCGTTTTCGCTGCAGCCGTTCCTTTTGGCGTTGTTGCAGCCGCAGACCCAGTCGCCGCCGCCGCTGCTGAGGATGATGATAATGCGGAGGTCTCTGATGCTGTTATTTCTATATCATTGCATCAACAGCATGCTCTTTCATTCTTGTTGAAAAGGAGAAGACTGCTGTGATCGGGAGGGATTCATGAAAGTGATCATGCTAACCAACTTGTCGCCTTCTAGGCGGAGCTGCAAGAGCTCGTCGAATAATGTCCATGGCCAGGCGGAGGGTTTCGAGTCAGGGAAGGAGCGAGTTGGAAATGAGAGTAAATTGGATTAGATCATCTAGACATTGGAATTGAGAAGCTTGAGCAGGTTGACATAGATTGAGAGGAATAGAGAGTCCGGTTGCGCGATTATAATATCTATCTTGTATGGCGTTTCACCAGAGCAAGAAAAACCTTTGAATCCCCGCGCGGCTTTTTCCACCGCAGATCCGCCTCGTCCGCCAGCCGCCAACAACCGGCTGTCCTACCTTGCCCATTTACATCTAGCTTCCATATCATTGGTCAATTCTCAATGCGTGGGGAGCTTCGATTGAAGACAGCATTGTCTCGAGGATAGCAACAGACAGCATGTCGACCATCACACGGACTCTGCGGAACATCCGCAAGATTGGCATCAGAGACTTCCTACATCAAATGCAATATCAAGGTGACACCAAGGCTGGGACATTCATAGCGGCAGATAGATTTGGCAATAAGTATTACGAGAATCTTGACGATGAGCTACCATGTCAGTATCTAAACAGAATACTTTGTTGTATCCTGTAAAAGGACGTTCTGACTCTGGAAATACAGTGCGGACTCGATGGGTCGATTACAAGGAGAGCGAGTACAGCCCGGATCAGCTCGATCCAGGCTGGCATGCTTGGATGAGCTATATTGTCGACAAACCACCAACGGAAGATCCTATCTTGCGGACGAATCAAAGGAGTTGGGAGATACCTGAACATCGACCCAATATGACAGCATCGAGAGGGGCATTCAAGACGTATAGCACGTAAGCGTGATTCCGCCACTGCGGATGGAGTCCATTTATAACCTAGTCGGAGTTGGTGTGAACGATCGCTAACAGGAACAACGGTTTAGGGTCAAGCCAAAGATACATGCGTGGCTGCCAGAGGCCAAACCCAGGTGATGGAGGAGATGGACCAGGATTTCTTTTGATGTCTGCATCTCTCAAGCGTTTTCATGCCTATAATCCGCCAATGGTATGTCGATAGTCCCGCCAGGGACAGAATGACTATGTCGAGAATCGAAAATATGTACATAGTGAGCCCGGCTCCGCCTACAATGAAATCATCATCCTCCTTCATCCGCCTCAAGCTGTTTGCCCAAGCTTCTTTCTGGTTATCATCAGGAGTCGGCAAGAGGCACCGGATGAGGAAATTGGTAAGGTCCAGTCTCATTCGACAACAGTCCTCCAGTGCTGGACGGCATGAGACCAGTCGAAGCTGCGGTACCAGCTGTTTTGGAGCACTTCTTCCTCGTCTTGGTCGCAGAAGCCCCTCCGCTACCACCATTGCCACCAGACCCAGCACCAGAACCAGAACCTGATCCTGATCCTGATCCTGTGCCGGAGCTGGCTGTAGGTCCGGCGGCCGCACCTGCCGTGACGGTGACAGTGACGGCGGGACCCCCGGTGACAGTAACAGTCACAGGTTGAGGACAAGTAATCCCTGAGCCTGAGCCTGAACCTTGGCCAGTTCCCTGTCCAGCTCCCTGTCCAGTACCTTGCCCAGCGCCTTGCCCAGCGCCTTGCCCAGCGCCTTGCCCAGCGCCTTGCCCAGCGCCTTGCCCAGCGCCTTGCCCAGCTCCCTGTCCAGAACCTTGGCCAGCTCCTTGTCCGGCTCCCTGCCCAGCACCTTGCTCAGCTCCCTGAGCAGAGCCCGAGCCGGTATCTGAACCAGCACCAGATCCAGTGTCGGAGCTATTCCCGGAATCAGAGCTGCCTGAGCCTGTTCCAGATCCTCCAATGGGGCCGCTGACTGGGATACCTGACAGACGACTGTCAGCCGCTGAATACGTTAAAGGTAGAACTCTATACGAACCTTGATTCGCACTTCCCTGATCACCACTGCCTGCAGCGCCGCTAGCTGGGCTTGTTATGTATTTCGTGTTGGTCTTGGTACATTTCTTCGTTCGTGTGTAAGGTAATGAGGATAACAGTGATGTTGCATTTGGACCCATGAGACCGCCGCTACCGGATGGCAACCCGGTACTCAGCGCACCAGCATTCGGTAGGGAGATTGTCGCAGCAGCGGCACCTCCTGTCGGCTTGCCCCCGCATTTGGACTTTGTTGACGTCGTCACAGCAGAGCCATCGTCAAGACGGGGCTGCAACCGGGCAGCAGTGGTAAGAGAGGCACCAAAGAAAGTGATAGCAAAGAACGCGAAAGAATGTAATTCTGAGGAGAGCCTCATTTTGGAAGCGTTTTCAACAAGAAATGAAAAGAACGACAGAGGCAACAGGGAGCTGCTGATAGACAACGAGGGACTGAAGAGAAGAAAACTTGATGCATTCTGGGATATCCCTCTAATAATCCATCAAGTCATCCATAAGATTGCATCGAGGAATCTAAGACATACATCCTCGGGGCGGCGGGGTCATCCAGAAGTCGACAAGCCGTGGTTGTTCTCTCCCCCATGAAGACGTTTCAGTCTATGAGCGGCTTGCCAGCTATGGATTAGTAGGGCGGTATGCCCCTTCATAGACGCCCCGCTCCATTGACCCCTCGATAATCTTACGAAAGCGGGACACGGACAGCTTGCCACTTGTCGAGTTCACAAGCGAGATTTTGCGGATGAGTGATGGCAGCATGGTGAAACATGCATCCATCCATGAGATGATGAGAGAGATTTGCTGACTGGCCTGTGGAAAAGGGGAAGGGTGAAGCCGCTCGGCTAGATCTGATAAGGATGCTGCTTAAGCTAGACTTATTGGGGGCAAGCTAGGATAGATTAGATCGTGAGCTTTACTCGAGGTACAAGCTCGATATCAAATTCACAAGCATTGACACATTGATTCTGGATGTATTGGTCTTCTTAGGGAGGGATCATGACGTCTGGATCCGCCCATCCAGATAATTGACATATGTGACCCGTGAAGGCGGCCACATGGATCCGCCGAAGAAGCTTCATGCCGAAAAGAAGTCGAGCAATGTACGAGGGCGAAGAAGACGCATTGCAGCATCAATCCAATTTAACCAATGGGAATGTTGATAAGGGTCCCAAGATGGACAGCTCGTTGGAGACCCCAACCAAGAAACGTCGTGGAAGGCCTCCAGGAAGTACGAACAAGGCAAAATCCACGCCAAATGGGAGAGCTGTCAACGAAGCTGTAACCCCGAAGGGAAAGGGAAAAGTCCTATTTCCAGGTGCTGAACGTGCTTCACGTGGTAGTGCACAGCCTTCAACACCAGCTCGCAAGCTAGTCCCTGAAACTCCGAGTCGGTCGCAACGAACGCGAAGATCGAAGACGTTGAGCGGTCTAAGGGCCCTTGGTGGCTCAGATGATGGAAGGGATGAAGATGAAGGTGAAGCGCTTCTTCGTCAAGATGGTCATGCTGAAGATGATCTTGATGGCCCATCTGAAGACGAGGAAGTATCCGATCGAGGCGCAGACACAACGTTGGAGACACCTTCCAAAGGCACACCAAAGAAGCGGCGAAGGACAAAATCTGCCACTCCACCCCAGAGCCTCGCGCCGTACGAGCGATATTTCTGGGCAAATCGCCCGGGACGAGTCAAAACTTCGAATAACACTCTCGCCGGTATCTCCTTACTATCTCACGAAGAATACCACGACCTTGCTGCATCCTATCAGGATCCTCATGCAGACGCCTACCAATCCTTACACCAAATCCATACCCGCTCGTTTCCGCAATGGCGATTCGAATTGTCTGAGGACTTCAACATCTGCTTGTACGGTTACGGAAGCAAGCGCCAACTCGTCACAGAATTTGCGGACTATCTTCATGATCATGAGACAGATCCGAGGATATTTGTTGTGAACGGGTACCTCCCAACGCTGAATTTGCGCAACGTCCTGACTACACTCGCTACTTTGGTCTTCAACTGCAAGCCTCACGAGTTGCCATCCAATTTGGGCGCTCAACCACGGGATATCATCGCTTCCATCATCTCTCACTTGACTCAGCACCCTCCAGATGACCCGATCTACCTCTTTATCAACTCCCTTGACGCTGCACCACTTCGTCGCTCCCCGACTCCCGCCTTGCTTGCGAAATTGGCCTCTCACCCTTCTATCCATATTTTGGCTACGTGCGATACCCCCAACTTCCCCCTACTGTGGGACGTCAACCTAAGAGACCAGTACAATTGGCTCTTTCATGACACCACGACCTTTCAATCCTTTGCTGGGGCGGAAATCGGGAGTGTAGTGGACGAGTTCAATGAGCTGCTCGGGCGTAGCGGCAGGACCGTGACAGGCAAAGGGGGCGCAAGCTATGTCCTCAAAAGCCTGACGGAGAACGCCAGAAGTCTGTATCGGGTGCTTTTGGCCGAGATCTTGGCTGCCGCTGATACCGGCAACCTCGACGAGGATCGAGGCTCAGATGATGATGATGGTGAGGGAGCTAGAGCTGGAGGAGAGCTTGGGGGCATGGAGCGAAAGGCCCTCTTCCAGAAGGTCGTAGAGGAGTTCATCTGCAGCAGCGAGATGGGGTTCACACAGCTGCTCAACGAGTTTTATGATCATGACATGCTTGTTGACAGGAAAGATGCGGACGGCACAAGGGTGCTCGGCGTACCATGGACGAGGGGAGAGTGCGAAGAGATTTTGGAGGAGCTCATGGGTTGAAACTGGCTATCCAGCCCACATCTATGATACCCTGCTGCTGCTTCTGTAAATCCGAAGCTCGCACTGCAAGCGTCTTGTACATAATCAAAAGATCTCACAGAGGTGCCGTCTCCCTCTCCAACCACTTCATTGTCCTCTGATCTCCTTCGAAATACGACCTGGTCTTCGCCAAAATCTCCTGGTGATACCCATCTACCCATTGCTTCTCTCCCTCTGTAAGCAAACCAACATCGATCAATTTCCTACAATACGGCGTCATGGTAACATGCTCGAATCCAAAAAAGGGCTTATCCCCGAACCTATGCTTGGTCTCGACCTCCTTGCACATGATAATGTTTTCGATCCGGATGCCGAAGTTGCCGTCCTCGTAGTACCCCGGCTCGTCGGATATCACATTCCCGGCAGCCAGCGGGACCTCGCTGTACTGCACACGGGTACCGATGCCAATGGGTCCCTCGTGGACATTGAGGTAGCTACCCACACCATGCCCGGTGCCATGGCGGTAGTCAAGGCCCTCAGCCCATAGATGTTGGCGAGCCAAGGTGTCCAGAGCAAATCCCGACGTGCCTTTGGGAAAAACGGAGGTATCGAGGGAAATGACGCCCTTGAGTACCAGCGTGTAGGCCGTCTTTTCCATCTCGGTAGGGGTGCCAAAGTGTAACGTCCGCGTCGTGTCGGTAGTGCCGTCGAAATACTGAGCACCGGAATCGCAAAGGTAGACAGCTTTCGGATCCACGACGGAGCACGAGTCAGGCTCGGGCTTGTAGTGGATCACCGCTGCATTTGCGCCTGTGGAGGAAATGGTGTCGAAGGACAAGCCGACGAAGTTCTCCTTCTTGGAGCGGATCTCCTCAAGCTTGTCCGCTGCTTGGACTTCGTTCAATGTCGCGCCGTTCTCGACCAATTGTTCCTCTAGCCATGCAAAGAATTCTGTCAGGGAGGCACCGTCCCGAATGTGGCACGCGCGCATGCCTTCGAGCTCGGTCTTGTTCTTGACGGCCTTCTTGTCTCCTACGGGACTTCGTAGCTCGTCGACTTTGTCCTCTCCGCCAAGCTCCAGGCTGAGCGCCCATGAGGCTTTGGTCGATATCATATACTTCCTTTCAGGCTGCGCAGATTTGCTCTCGCCATTAGACTGAGTCGCATTCTGTTGACCAAGTACTTTGACATCGTCCAAGATTGCTTCGTACGGCCGTATTCTGATTTTGTCTCCCAAATGACTCCTCACCTCACCAGCCAATTTGGCCTCGTCGACGTAGAGAGTAGCTGATGTTGGCGTGACTATGGCATAAGAGAAGAATACTGGATTATATGGTATACTAGATCCACGTCAGCCTTCAATCCCAGAGACCTTGCACGTCTTCCTTACTCATTGCCTCGAAGATTGTAGAGCCATGCGATCTCGTCAAGCATAGCTATGCACAGGTCAGCTGGCGTCCGAAGAGAATCTCATCATCTACAAACAAATGATAAGCCCAGCGCTCTTCTTCTTGTCGAGCTCCTTGCGCAGCTCCCCGAGCTTTTCTTCGATCTTCTTGCCAGAAAATTTGAGCGGATGAGTCTTGACCTTTTCCCGTGGTCTTGGGGGTCGTTCGTCCCCCCAAACCTCATCCACAAGATTTGTCTTGACTGGGGCAAGAGTGCCCCCTCCCTTCTTCTTGATTCTTTCAGCAAGCTTCCGCGCATCAGCTGCAGCGGTTGCGATTAGATAGATCAAAATCTCCAGAAATCGTAGCATGTTACGCACGTGCGGTTATGACTGTCGGATCTACGCCTACTGACTTCTTCCCTTCAGAGCGATCGGCTGTCCTAGGCTCCCTTAATGCTTGTCTGGCAGACTTTGAACAATC
Organism: Ramalina peruviana; assembly: GCA_001956345.1. Taxonomy (NCBI): domain Eukaryota; kingdom Fungi; phylum Ascomycota; class Lecanoromycetes; order Lecanorales; family Ramalinaceae; genus Ramalina; species Ramalina peruviana. The sequence continues at coordinate 105,066 of MSTJ01000003.1, read as the reverse complement.
GCGACCTACCATTCTTGCCATGTAGGTACATCCTCGAGGCCTTGCTTCAGGAGCTCCCAGTTGCTGTCTAGTTGCTTGGACGCTTGGTTAAAGTATCGGCCGTCGGTTGCTAAGGCTGCTTTCTCGAGGGTCACCACAGCGGTCCCTGCAGAGCCGGTAAATCCACAGATGAATTCTATTCGTGTCAACCCACTTGCAATGAAGAGCTGTCGCTACACCAACAAACCTCGACGAGCATCACATGCGGCAATGTACTCAGACTGGTGGCTATCTTCTGACGGAACGACTAGGCGCTACTGTAAGGAAGTGCTGGCTTCATGAATCCTTGAGTCACCTACTGTAGACATCTATTCGGTGTTGCTTCATCAGGTCTCGAAGCTTCCTCAATCGTTCTGTAGTATTTACAGTCTCCATTTCGGACCTGAAGCTTCGGCCAGTGGAAAATAATCTTCGTGGGGCGGGCTTCACATTATGGAGCTGTAAGCTAGGGGAGAATCTGGGAAAGAGTGATCTTCGCAAAGTCCGAATGAGTGACATATATGAATATGCGATACATCTGAGCAAGAGCAAGCGCGTAGAAGCAGATTGGATACTGATGTATTCTATTGTACCGTTGACCCTGTAATTTAAATGGTATTTTTGCCTTAGTACGATGATTTGTGCACAACTGTCATCCAATATATCAATTTGTATTTTCAAAGCATGGAGCGCCAACAACCATGATTCCCAGGAATAACATAAGGACAATATCTTTCGGGTCGAGAGCTGATATGTGGCAACCGAGTGCGTACGTAGATGATCTTCGCCAGCTTTATTGCAGCATGGATATCAGGTGTAGCTGAAAGGCACTTTGAACATGAATAAGTAGACTGGAGAAGTATTGCTATGTTGCTGCTTTGCGATCGTAGCTCATCAGCGTTTCATTGCAATTAGTCCAGTATCGTTGTTTTCAAAAATGGCCCACATATCTCATTCCATTCAATTTTCCTGATGTATAAAACCTTCAGCGCTGTGTACTTCAACGGCCATTATGGCCAACCTAACCACTACCGACCTCGAAGAGGTAAGCTTTCTCATTGTGATATTGCGTTGTCTAGAGTTTTTAAGCTGATACGTTGGCCCAGCTTGTCAAAGCTCTTTATAGAGCAGAGACACCAATTGCCGTCAGGAACCAGACATCTCAGTTCCTAAGTGGCCTACAGCGTACCCCTCAAGGCTGGCTCTACGCCATGTCCCTCCTCCAGTCAGAAGATGCCAATGTGCGTTTCTTTGGAGCTGCAAACTTGACCATTAAGGTCAAGAATGACTTGTATGAGATCCTGCTCGCCTTTCTAACGCTTTTCTGATGTCGTACAGGGGTTCGCTGAACCCAGAAGACCACAGCGGTCTTCGAGCAACGCTACTGCTCAATTTGATTGGGCAAACCAACCAACATCACGAGCGTCGGGTCATCGGGAAGCTGTGTAGTGCACTAGCTGCCTACACCCTGCAGGCTCTGGGCCAACTTCCACAGAGCGTCTCAGATCTGGCGAGGCGGCTTGCCTTTGTGCAGGCCGGGTCCTCTATGCAGAGGGACCGTCCTTTGCGGGCGGTCCTTGAGGGCCTGAGCGCTGCACAGCTGCAAGCCGTCCTCTGGTACGCCTCTGCCCTTGCCGAGGAGGCAGAAAGCTGCTCCTCAAACTCCCAGAGGTGAATGATTTCAATTTCTCGCTACACCGGGATCAACCCTACTGATTCACTATTGTAGCAGCGCCATTGAGCAGGTTCTTTGCGCAGAGCTCAACGACGTGGCCATCGCGCTCCAATGGGCGCTAGGACTAGAGACGAGTCGTGTAATGGCCTGGGGCACTCCCAAAGCAGCAATACAGTGTTACCAGGTAAGTCAAGCCGTCTATCTCCCACAGTCAGCCCTGATTTCTTTCAGGCATGGTGCCGCCAGATGCATACCAGCTTCGGCCATAGGCGCACGGAATTCTTGACTCTGCACGAAGTAATGCCTAAAGTCCTATCCCTGGTAGATATCGCGGACGACAAGCCAGGCGCTTGCGGCTTCATAGTCGACGCTTTACAGCACTTTCCAGAAATTCTTGACAAATCAGACATGGAAAGATTAGCCGCCCTTCTAAGTTCAGCACAAGCGGAGTCCTTGATTGCTGCGATGCGCAAGGATCCACTGAGCAATTTCAACGACGAATTCCTCCAATTGCTCATGGGCTACGGGGATGCCGCGATGAAAGATATTGCCCGCGCTGAGGATGAGCCCAACAGTAAGATTGGTCAGGAGTTACTGGACCTCATGGGCTGCTCGGGTGCTCCAGGCATAGAAGACGCCATTTGCCCTGGAGTGATTAACTTCTGGGTGGCCCATTTCGAGTACGTTCAGGAGGCCGAAGGCGATCCAGCACACGATTCACGATCTCACTGGCTCGAAGCTGCCCGCAACCGAATGTGGCAAGTTCTCTCATCGTGTTGGACAAAGATCTGTTACCCTTCTGACGGTGCTGCGGACAAATGGCGCCCTGATGAACTGAGCGATTTCAAAGGTTACCGGCTTGAGGTCGAAGAGCTAGTGCAAACAGGATATCTCACTCTAGGCGCAACCCTCTTCTCTAAGTTTGCGGATCTCGCAGTTGGGTGTCTCCGAGCTTCTCAGTGGTCCGAGGCAGAAGCAGCAATATTCGTCCTGAATGCGATGTCTGAGACTTGCACGGAAGGAGATGTCACTGTCGACGCTGAACTGAGTAAATTGTTCGCCTCGCCCATATTTGACGAGCTTGACACAGCGCCAGCTTATATCCGTCTTAAATTTCAAAGAGTGCGGCTGAGAATGGTCGAAAGGTATTCAAATTATTTCGACAGGGAACCGCATCATCTGCCACAAATACTGAACTCCCTCTTTCAAGCTCTATCTGATCCCTCTCTAGCAACAACAGCCGCCAAGGTGATCAAGGTCTTATCTTCGGCTTGCAGATGGCACCTTCATGCAGAGATAGGAACATTCATTACGCTTGCCCGTTCGATATTGCCAGCTGATACTCTTGAACCTCTGGCGAAACAGGATTTCCTTGGAGCTGTCGCATCCGTTATCCAGGTCCAAGGGCCCATGACTCAAGTCAACCACCTAAAAAGTCTGCTATGGCACATAGAACAGGAAATCAGGACGGGAGCCGATCTATTGAACATCAATCCAGCCACGGGCTCTGCTCAAATATTGAATAGCCTGCATTGTTTGGTAGAAATGGGCAAGGCACTTAAATCAGCAGACTGGGAGTCAGGCGGCTCTGGGGTCTACTGGACTATCGCAGATGGACATTATCTGCAGTTGGATATGATCAAAATGATAGGGCAGGTTTTTCGACTCTTACACACCAATCGGGCAATAACTGAGGCGGTCTGCCAGATCCTCCGATCAGGCTATAGCGAATCGATCCCCGGACTATTCGTCTTTTCCCCGCGAGTCACTGCAGATTTTGTGCAAGCCACTACCCATGCGACTGGTGGGCTAGCATACGTTTTTGAGACCGCGGCGGTGATGCTAGGAAAACAATCAGACTCGTCGGATGTTGACATGCAAAGCATTGCATACGACATCTTGAATCATGCTAGGCGCGTAACAGAAAGAGCTGACGGTAAGCCTAATTTTCACGGATACATCAGACTCACGTACTAAATTCCTGGCAACTAGACGCACCACCTATTGATCCAGATATGAACACGAGTCTCCTCGACCTCATGGCTAAGTCAATTCCTCGATACATGAAAGGCCTGATCATGGTCCCTAGGGAAGCGAGTGATCTGTTCGTGAACGCTATGAGGGGGCTTATGGCTCCAGAGACACCACAGAAGGCAGCGTCTGCTCATTTTTGGGTAACAAAAACCCCATAAGTCATACTTCATTCTTAACAAAAATTACTCACAACTCTCTAGGCTGTCTTCGTACAGAGGCATGATATGGACCCAGAGCTTAGTGTGGTTGTTGAAGGCATCGTCGAAGCTTTGGCCCCTCAACTTTGCCAGGAACTAATCTTCCAGATTGCTGGCACAGCCATGAGGAGTCAGCTCGATATTATCGCGGAGCCCGTTAAAAAGCTCGTGTTCCATCAGACAATGTTGGCAAAGCGCTGCATGACCCAAGCCCTGGAGAGTCCCGAATTTCCTAACCCAGAAGTGACATTGGCTGATCGACGAGTATTCCTTCAGAAGCTATTGAGGCAAGCCACTAAACTCGTCCTGTTGGCTTTGTCATCAAGCTAATGTGAGATTGGTAGTCTCCGTGGTGCTAAAGCTACAAATGTCGCTGTCAAGGAATTTTGGATCTTGTGCAAAGGCAACGCTCTCACATATGCGTGAGATTAAGAGCAAAGATCGCATGAGAGACCCACGAAATCTGAAGACATTGCAAGCTGCCGGGATGGACTCCAGACGTCAGATGACTATTTCTGCATTCACAAAGATGCAAAAGCTGCTAATGCAAAGGTGGCTCCAAAACTAAGCTTAAACGCAGCGTTGTCTTCGAGGACAGATTTGACATTGACCCCTTTCACATATCGCTGGATCCGATTCGTACTCAACTCAATATACCCATTCGACACCAACCACTATTAATACAAATCAGCGGATCCCAGAACATCAATTGGCTTTCTCACTTACCTGGAGGCCAAATATTGCAAGACCGAACAGAGCAGTCAATGTCCTAGAGAAGGAGCTCACTGCTACACCACCTAATACTCCTACACTCACACGATTCATGAGTCCCCGATCCAAAAGAAACGAGGCTCTCAAAGTTTTCGACTGCTTCAGACATCTTTCACGACAGCGCAAACTTTGCCCCCAAAGAATCAGCAAAAGCGAAGAGCTCTCACACACCTAATATGCTACCACCGCTCATCTGCCTGATGGCTTGACGGTTCAATCCTCCGTTCCTGAAAATTGGCACCTTTGCATCCCTTTCATAGCTTTGCACTGGGCTTGAGCTCGAGGAGCCCCCAGCAATGCTGGTTTCGCATCGAAGTGGCGCCTGTTGTGCTCTTAATAATAAGAGAGGTGGCAATAACACGCTTGTCGTAAGACCGAGCGTAAGGAGTGGGCGAGAACGGTGGAGGAGAAATGAAGTAGCCATCGGAATTCAATCTAGATCTGCAAAAAGATCACAGTACAACTCTCTGACATTCAACGCCAGCTGTCAGTTTTTCCGTACCTGGAGTGACTGATAATGCACGATGGCAGTAGAGATGACGTCCAAGGGGTCCGGTTGAAGTCGGGATTAGGCTTATCTTAGCGTTTTCCACCATCAGATTGCTTGGCAACGGTCATGCTTTCTGTGGGTCCGATCCTCGGCTTCCGGCTACGATACATACTCAGATGGAAGAGTCATGAATATGGAATCCTAGCATTCGATTTTCTTTGATATTATTGAGGCAATTTTCTGCTCATACCACCATATTAGATCCACTTGAGACTCTATTATTTTTCCGCCATCATTGTTGGTCTCTGCAAATTATCAATTTCTTTCAAGGATACCTTAATTGTCTGTGGGGCAAAAAAAAAATAACCCCCAGAAAACTAGACATTGCAACCAAGATCTCAGCTGATTCCACTATAATAACACCTTCGACTTTCGTCTCGAGTGTAAAGCCCGAGCAAAGAGGTTGAGATCTTCTCTAATCCCATACTGCGTCTGCCCCCAATGGCCATCAATGACGCCCCCAGTGCGAATGGGACAATGACTTCCTCCAAACCCGCAGCCTCCACCACCAACCCGACACAATACACGATGAAAACAGGGCTTGCAAAAATGCTCAAGGGCGGCGTCATCATGGATGTCGTCAATGCTGAACAAGCTCGGATTGCAGAAGAGGCGGGTGCCTGCGCCGTCATGGCTCTCGAGCGTGTACCAGCAGACATCCGTGCCCAGGGCGGCGTTGCCCGCATGTCGGATCCCCACATGATCAAGGAGATCATGGACACGGTCACGATACCCGTCATGGCAAAGGCTCGCATCGGGCATTTTGTGGAGTGTCAGATCTTGGAGGCGCTCGGCGTCGATTACATCGACGAGAGCGAGGTCCTCACTCCGGCAGACACCGTGCATCATGTGGAGAAGCACCCGTTCAAGGTGCCGTTTGTGTGCGGATGCAGGAACTTGGGCGAGGCGCTGAGGAGGATCGATGAGGGAGCGGCCATGATCAGAACGAAGGGAGAAGCAGGCACGGGTGATGTTGTCGAGGCTGTGAAGCACATGCGGACTGTCAACTCGGAAATCAATAGAGCCAGGGGTATGAGCGATATGGAGTTGAGGGTCTTTGCAAAGGAGCTTAACGCGCCGTTCCACCTCTTGAAAGAGACCGCAGAGCAAGGACGCCTGCCAGTGGTCAATTTTGCGGCTGGAGGGGTGGCGACACCAGCGGATGCGGCGCTCATGATGCAGTTGGGCTGTGATGGCGTGTTTGTTGGGAGTGGCATCTTCAAGTCTGGAGACGCGACGAAGCGAGCTAGGGCGATTGTCGAGGCTGTCACACATTTCCGGGACCCCAAGATATTGGCTGAAGTCAGCTCAGGTATAGGGGAGGCCATGGTGGGCCTCAATGTCGAGAAGATGCCCAATGTCGAGAGGCTGGCAGCAAGGGGATGGTAGTGGAGGGGGTTCCTCATGTTATCTCATGTAAATAGCACCAAAAGAAACATGTGGTCCTAGACTCAACGTGTATATTAGAAAGCCAAGCCTTGATGTATTCATCAACACCAGGCTTTCATAGATTGATCCATAGAAACAACCGTAGTATCCTGTTTATGACTTCCGGAAATGGATCTCTTAGGTTCGATGTCGGAAGGATTGACTCCTGGCAAGGCACCAGCACCGCCCACGCACCAGAGAGCGGTGAGGGCCGAATCCGCAAACTCCGTCATTCTCCCGGACGCGGTGCGGGCACTTTAGCATTCGTACAGGCGTCTGATATGATAGTTTCTAAAGCATTGCACGCTGACAAACCAGCCTTGGGACCTTTTTATTTTGCATGTGTTTTTTCTCTTGTCTGAGTATCATCTATGCACATTCCATGACTTTCAAGAGGTGGAATGGCAGTCCGACATCAGCTTGAAAACGCGCGGTAACGCTGGTGGGCGCTGAGGAGGAGATCGCCATATCACCCCAACATGTGGTCTGGAAACCGAGCGCAGGCGGTGCTCGCTCTGAGTAGCCATGGGAACAAGCACTTCTCGGCCGATTACCTCCGTGGGAAAGCGAAGGATGAAAGAACGCAACCTTTTTGCGGCAATATCGAAGGCTGGGGGCCCATAAGCCCATTCCGCTACGACTTCACACCGTGCTTTCTCGATGTCTGGATCAGCGCTGTAGCTGCCTTCGGCATATTTTTCGGTGCCGGTGCGATCTGGTTTCTCCTCAAGAAAAAGTCGCCTTTGCCGGTGAAGCAAAATTGGCATTTTCACACCAAGATATGGGTTGTTATCACGCTTCTTGCCGTCACTGCTGTGCAGGCTGGTCTTCAGATAGACGCTCTGCCAGGTGTATGGTACCAGGACTTCCGGTTTTGGACCTCTGTTCTCGCAGTTGTATCTCTGGCAGTGATAGGGGGCGTTCAATACATCGAACACTGGCGAAGCCGGCAACCCAATGGAGTGGTTCTGTTCTACTGGCTTTTCCTGCTCATTGCACTGGCTGTCAAATTGCGATCCTTGATATCACAGCAAGCCTACCGTACCCGTTTGCCATACTTCGCCACATTTTGCGTGAGCTTGGGACTCGCCGTGATCGAATTTGCCCTCGAAGAATTCGTACCTAAATTGCAATCCGACTACAGCGCGGTTGGTGAAGAAGACGAGAATCCGATCGAGTATGCGGACATATTCAGCATCTTGACTTTCGGATGGATGACGCCAATGATGAAATATGGCTACCGGAAATTTCTGACGCAGGAGGATCTTTGGAACCTAAGAAAGGCGGACGCTACCAAGGTCACTGGGGCATCCTTGTCTACAAGCTGGGATGAAGAATTGACAAGAAAAAGGCCCTCGCTATGGTGGGCCATGTTTCGAAGCTTCGGTGGACCCTATTTCACTGGCACTTGCATCAAAACCCTCAGTGATCTACTGCAATTCGTGCAGCCACAGCTACTTCGCCTCTTGATTTCCTTTGTGGCTTCGTACAGACAGGGTAGCGAAGAGCGTCAGCCCGTCATTCGAGGTGCTGCAATAGCAATTGCGATGTTCGCAGTCTCCGTCTCTCAGACCGTCTTCTTACATCAATACTTCCAACGTGCCTTCGAGACAGGCATGAGGGTCAAATCAGCCTTGATAGCGATGATCTACTCGAAGGCCATGAAACTATCAAACGAGGGCCGTTCCTCCAAATCGACGGGCGATATCGTCAACTACATGGCTGTGGATACCCAGCGCTTACAAGATCTGACACAGTACGGTCAGATGCTGTGGTCGGCACCCTTTCAGATCGTCCTCTGCATGGCCTCCCTCTATCAACTGGTTGGGTGGAGTATGCTTGCTGGTGTCGCTGCAATGGTCATCATGATTCCCATCAACGGCCTGATTGCTCGTGTATTGAAAAATCTTCAAAAAAAGCAAATGAAGAACAAAGACGCTAGGACTCGACTGATTACCGAGATCCTCAATAACATAAAAAGCATCAAGCTCTTTGCATGGTCTCAAGCTTTCATGAACAAGCTCACATTCGTCCGAAACGAGCAGGAATTGAAGACCTTGCGCAAGATAGGTGCTAGCCAGGCTTTTGCCACCTTTACTTGGTCTACCACCCCATTCTTGGTCTCATGCTCGACGTTTACCGTCTTCGTGCTCACCCACGACCAGCCTCTGACCACTGAGATTGTCTTCCCAGCGCTGACTCTCTTCAACCTTCTGGGGTTTCCCCTCGCAATCCTGCCCATGGTAATCACCTCCATTGTTGAGGCTACCGTCGCTGTTGGTAGGCTGACCGCCTTCTTCACCGCCGAGGAGCTTCAAGAGGACGCAGTGATCAGACATAATGCCGCAGAAAGCGCTGAGGACGAATCACTCCACATCAAGGACGCAACATTCACTTGGGATCGGAATGATAGCCGCAGATGCCTAGAAGATATCAGCTTCGCTGCTCGAAAGGGCGAGCTCAGCTGCATTGTGGGGCGTGTGGCAAGTGGGAAGACATCCTTTCTCGAGGCGCTTCTTGGCAACGTCTGGAAAATCCATGGGAAGGTTGTCGTTCGTGGCGAGGTAGCTTACGTCGCACAGCAGCCATGGGTGATGAATGCGAGCGTCAAAGAAAACATCTTATTCGGTCATCGCTGGGACCCGGCTTTCTATCAACGCACTATCACCGCCTGCGCGTTGGCCGAAGATCTGAAGATATTGCCAGATGGCGATACAACCGAGGTTGGGGAACGCGGGATCTCATTGTCTGGTGGCCAAAAAGCTCGTTTAACCCTGGCCAGGGCGGTCTATGCGAGAGCTGATGTCTACTTGTTGGACGACGTCCTCTCGGCGGTAGATCAACATGTTGGCCGCCATCTGATCAGTAATGTGCTCGGCCCAAAGGGCCTTTTGGCCAGCAAGACTCGGATTCTGGCCACAAATTCAATCCCTGTACTTCTGGAAGCCGATTATGTCACGATGCTCCGCGACGGGAAGTCAATAGAATCGGGGACCTACGACCAATTATTGGCAATGAAGGGAGAGGTTGCTAATTTGATTAAAACTGCAAACAACGACGATGCAGACGCTGATGACACATCGTCTCCTAGCGTGGAGGAGAGCAAAGACTCCAGCAGTCGCAGCAGCGATGATACTTTCACTGACTTGGGCCCGGGAAACAAAGAGGAGGAGGAAGAGAAGGACCAAGTTTTTGATGGAAATGGTCCACTGGTTCCCATCATATCAGCCAAGGATAGTAGCCGCCGGTACAGCACCACCACGCTCCGAAGAGCAAGTACTGCGTCTTTCAGACGCCCGCATGGCAAGTTGACAGACGAAGAAGCCTCCACTTCGAAACCCAGACAGAGCAAAGAAGTTACTGAGCAAGGCAAAGTCAAATGGGATGTGTACCTCGAGTATGCCAAAACAAACAATGTCGCAGCAGTGGCAATCTACCTTTTGGCCCTCATCGGGGCACAGTCAGTGCAAGTCGGTGGCAGCCTCTGGCTCAAGAATTGGTCGGAGATAAACCAACAGTACGGAAGCAATCCTGAAGTAGGCAAGTACATCGGCGTCTATTTCGCCTTTGGAATCGGAGGAGCGGCTCTGGTCGTCGTACAGACGCTGATTCTCTGGATTTTTTGTTCAATTGAAGCATCTCGGAAATTACACGAAAGAATGGCCTACGCCATCTTTCGCTCGCCAATGAGCTTTTTTGAGACTACTCCGTCAGGACGCATCCTCAATCGATTTTCCAGTGATATCTACAAAGTCGACGAAGTCCTTGCGCGTTCTTTCAACATGCTCTTCGTCAATACCGCCCGCGCCGCCTACACACTCGTCTTGATATCGGCCTCTACGCCCGTCTTCATTGCGTTGATCATACCCTTAGCGGCGGTATATATCTACATCCAGAGATACTATCTGCGCACTTCGCGGGAGTTGAAGCGTCTGGACAGCGTCAGCAGAAGTCCTATCTTCGCACACTTCCAGGAAACCCTGGGCGGTATCAATACCATTCGAGCCTATCGCCAGCAGGCACGATTCGCATTCGAGAACGAGTGGCGAGTAGACGCCAATCTTCGAGCGTATTATCCATCAATCAGTGCCAATCGCTGGCTTGCCGTCAGACTCGAGTTCATAGGGTCGTTCATCATATTAGCCGCCGCCGGCTTCGCCATCATTTCTGTTGCCACTGGCAGCGGACTATCTGCTGGTATGGTAGGTCTTGCCATGTCGTATGCATTACAGATCACGCAGAGCTTGAATTGGATTGTGAGGCAAACAGTCGATGTGGAAACGAATATTGTCGCCGTTGAGAGGGTACTGGAGTACGCGAGATTGCCGAGTGAAGCTGCAGAGGTCATGTCGAAGCACAGACCAAAATTGAGTTGGCCGGCCAAGGGCGCTGTGGAATTTCGCAACTACTCTGCGAGATACCGGAAAGGACTGGAGCTTGTGCTGAAAGACATTAATCTAGACATCAAGTCACACGAGAAGATCGGGGTTGTTGGAAGAACTGGAGCAGGAAAATCTTCACTCACGCTTGCCCTCTTTCGAATCATCGAACCCGATACGGGCAATATCTCTATCGACGACCTGAACACCTCGACCATTGGGCTTTTGGATCTGCGTCAGAGACTCGCCATCATTCCCCAAGACGCCGCCCTCTTCGAAGGTACGGTGCGGGACAATCTTGACCCTGGACATGTGCACGACGACACTGATTTGTGGAGTGCCCTCGGTGAGCTGTCACCTGCCCACTTCCCGTACCGAAAGACTACTGACACAAGATGCGATATACAGACCATGCACGCCTGCGAGACCACATCACAAGCATGCCGGGCAAATTGGAGGCCAAAATTTTCGAAGGAGGTACGTTGGCACGCGCCCATCTGTCAGGAGGCTGGCTGCAATGGCGCGGCTGGAACAATGTTCGCGTAGTGTAGAGACTGACAGCCTGGCAAATCTTAGGCTCGAATTTGTCGTCAGGTCAGAGACAGTTGGTATCGCTTGCCAGAGCTCTACTTACACCCACCAACGTGCTGGGTACGTATCCGCTGATGCCAACCCCGCGCTCTCCACGCTAAGTCTCGACCGCTAATCGATGCAATGTAGTCCTGGACGAAGCAACGGCTGCGGTCGACATTGAAACGGATGCAATGCTGCAGACGACCCTAAGGAGCAACATGTTCAGGGACAGGACGATTATTACCATTGCTCATCGTATCAACACCATTCTTGATTCCGATCGAATTGTTGTGCTTGACCACGGGCGCGTGGCTGAATTTGACACTCCAAGCGCTCTGATCAAACGCAAGGGACTCTTCTACGAACTGGTCCGTGAATCGGGGCTCCTGGACAGCGTCCAACTCCAGACATGACGTCTGTAGGCAGCCACTGCTCAGGAGACATTGATCCGCGACAAATATCACGCGATTCTTCCGAAGCTAGACTAGGTACGAGTTGATTTCCAGGCACCCTACCAATCCCCTTTGTCGATCAGCTTAGGCGACCGGAACTGCCCCATACACACGAGCTCATTCAGATCTCTCAGCAGCTTCGGACCTAGTTCTCGTTCGAACTAGTTGCGCAGGGATTGATGGGCCTGTCAATGCCGCCCGAGACCGCTGCCTGCCGTCACCTTACCTCATGCCTGGCTAAACTTGCAGGCGGGAAGCAGCATTAGGGAAACAGTTCTCTTTCCCCACATGCTACTTCCCAGTCAGTCTCCCCAGTCCCCACGGCTGTGCTTTAGCAAGCTTGAACCTTATAAGCCTGGCAGGGATACTGCCATGACTTGTGACAGCGGTCGCTAATATTACGACCTTCATGCATTGCGACTAAGGCAATCAAGCTCGGAGGCGAAGCTGACATAGGCACTGGACGATTCATCTAGCAGGTTTCAAGTCACCCGAAATCATTCCGATCAAGGCCTAAAGGGCAAGCCCAAACGCACGGTGCCGGCGGTTCCCTTATTTGCTCCATGCCTTATCGCCAGGGCTCTGTAATTACCCCCCCAATGCACATGCAAGACACCGATTGGTGGCGAGTCATGTCTTAACCATCTGCGGTGTGTTGTTCCCACGAGATGTGTGATCCCTCCTCCGGTGGTATGGGGAGCATTGGCCGTGATCCGGTAACTGGAATCGGACGTGGCGAGAAATAAGATGGGTACGATAATTATGATATCGAACTTGCAGATCCCTAGCCGATCCCCTTGATTCTTTTACTATAAAGAAAATTTAGAAATAAGGGTGTTCCGGTCCCCTCCCGTCTTGTTTGCTTGCCCCGTCCTTTTCCACGTATCAAAATCGTAATCTGGCAGATCTAGATCGTCATCGCAGGCCATCCGAACATACTAAATCCCCCTCCCTCCCAACTTCATCTTCTTCAATTGGGCAGTCTAGACAAGCAGTATCTCAGAGAGGGGCGGTACAAACTTCTTTAACGCTGGGGTATTCACCAGCGACCCCTGCTGGCGCCACCGAGCTCGCAAAAATACCAATCGAAATCCTACTGCCGCATGAGAAGTCTATACTTCGTCAGTTGTAAGTATATATGGGTTCAGCCGTTTGATATCCAGACAGCATGGGGATGTTGCCAATTCGAGTCTTGATTGCGCAGGTTCCAAGCACCAGAAGGTGAAACGAAGGGACCTACCATTCACATCGATATCGCAATATCAAATTCATTCACACCTAATTTCGTTGGCCTTGGGTTTGTCCTCGACTTCTGCTGATTTATACAGGATGGCATGCTCCTTTACCAAGCAAGAGGACCATACAGCGCAGACATACGAAAATCTTTGGCCCACCTGAAGCTTCGGGTCCACTTCTGCCAGTGCCAGAAGTATACCGAGTCGACCACGTCGATGAAATTCACAATCTCCGATCATTTCTCCTCGTCCCTTCTATGGCGAGAGATAATCCTGTTTCCGGGTTCAGCAGCATCACACCACATGGGCTCCCTCGAGCCCCATCGAAACACCGCCTGATCAATGGGCAGAATGTGCGACGGTATCCACATATCTATGGTGAAGCTCAAGGGCAACACCAGTATTCCCCATTGGTAAGTATTCCAAACAGACGTGAACCCTGCAGAGCTCTGACGACTGAGAGCAGTTTGTGAGGGACCCAAGTACAGGCCAATTCGTTAATGCTGGCAAGAAAGTTCATGAGGCAGTGGCAATTTTGAGGACTTATCTTGCTGCAGACGTCAAAATCGAAGCATCGCTCAGTCCTGACAGCAAGAGTAAGTGCAAGCACGTAACAATGCGCTCTGCTCCTTTCACTAATGTCGATCTTCTGCCTGTAGCTTCGGCTCCTGTTCGAGAACGAAAGCCGTCGCCGGTTTCTACCGCCAACGATGGTCGTCCGAAGATTGAAAGGAGCGAGTGCCGCCACATGGACATCATCGACGATATCCAGGGTCAGGAGCACGAAGAAGACGGTGATGAGGAAGATCCGAGCCAAGATTTGAGCGATGTCGAGGGTGAGTGTCTGGTTGAGCACCGCCGGCACCCAGTCAGAGCCGACCAGGTTAAGCATTTTATAAAGGTGGTATTCCGTTTTGGCATTCAGCAGAAGGGTTGCAAGAAGGTCCTCCAGTATTGGGTGAAAAAGTGTCACCCGAAGAAGCAAGCATCGCATCCGTACAACGGAGGCCAGAATCCTCGCTGGACAGACGAGGAAAACAAGGGGGAATTTACTGCTCCTCCCTATTGGCCCTCACAGGAGGATTGGCAGCATGCAGAGCAATCCAACAGTTGTAGACACAAGGAGCCTGATCATTTAAAGAAACCAGGTTGGTTTTGAAACCTTTTCCATTTGGTGCAAGACTGACTCTTCAATCAGAGCGCTTAGTCCTATGCTGCCACCTTCTGACCCGGGGTAAGGTAGAGGAGTTCGACTTCAGTGTCGATCTTCTCGAAGAAAGCACAAAGGACCTTACTGACACGTACCCTGACCACTTTCTTCCTGAGGCTGCCGAACATTTGGCAGACATCTATGAACTTCGCCGTCACCAGATGAGATTCGAAAATGGGGAGATTGGTCGGTTTGAAACCTGCAAAATCTCCCACATATCATACTGACTTTGACGAAGATGCAGATTCGACAATTCCGATCTTGATGCCACGCAAGGCGAAACTGCACGATATCCAGGCTACGGCCAAGCTGAGGCAGCAACTTCCGAAGAAGGCTCGTCCGACCTTTCTTGCTTCCGAACTCGATACAGCCTCTCATGGATACGGCCCAAACCCTCGTCAAATCAAGATGAAGGCTGAGACGATCATCTCGCGGTCGTCATCATTGCATGATGCCATGTCGACGACAGAGCAATCAGATGATGACGACGAGGATATGACGACTGAGCCCTGTTCTTCTCCAACTTCTCCCATGGCACTAGACGCCCAGATTGGAGCTGGTAACGCAAACAGCTTCGGTCATGACTCTTACGCATCCTCATGCAGATCCGAATCACAAGATATGTCAATGGAGTATCAGCCAGTCATCAAGGCAGAAGAACAACGATTTGGTCATCACCCTTGGAGCTTTGGCGATGCTGAAATGCAGACGGAAATGTGTCTGACGTCAAGCAGTCCTTACGATATACGACAGCAAGCTCTTGGGAATCAACCCTTTGAGCCGGGAAGCTTTAATCTGGGTGTCAATAATGTCTTCAGCGTCATGGCAGGCTCACAGAACGCTGTCGTCTCCTCTGGCGTCCCCAGTCCAACGCTCAATTCTTGGCCTCTGCAAACGGATGAATCCCCAGCCAACGGATCGCACGACGCATTTGGGAATCCTGACGGCTCTCATAATTGCCCCTACGATTCGAACCAAATCCAGCAGGGAAGCCTCGAGCATCTATGGGACCCACTGTGGTTCCCTACAAAGTATGACACGCTGGAATACAGCAGCAACATGAGTCATTCAGGCTACAACGACATGGATGGCACTCAGATTTCCTGTCCCGATCAACTTCATCCTGGCAACCGCGCGACCGCAGCTGAGCGCGGTCAGTCATGCACCACAGGCGATTGGCCAAGCTCCGCTCAAGTCTGAGTATGGAAGTGCTATCAAGTTTCATCAGATTGGCTATCTCTTTCCTTTCAATCTAACAACATGATTTTTAGACTACATCTCATGCGCTTACATTGTTCCCGAACCTGGTATTGAACCCAACATCAAGACTACAGATCTAGGGGCACCCCGAGCTGAAAAAGAGGTCTCTGGTGGAATTGGCGACATTTCCAGTGTTCACTTCTTTCATTCCCAATCGCGCTCACCTTCTTGGGAAATGCCCCTTGTGGCCTTAATGTCGTCAATCTTTTGGCAGTAGTCAAATCATGGGTATCTTCTCAACCTCTCAACCTCTCTCTGCTCTTGACCGCTCTTGCTAGGTTATTCCCAAAAACGCTACAAAGCCCTTGAAACACCTTGAGTGGGTCCCAGGTATCAAAACCCAGCAAGGGAGCCTTGTGGCTTGCACAAGTGCATCAGCCGAATAGCATGCGTCGTCCAGAACTTCTTTGCCATTCGTTTCCAACCAGCCAAGCTGCTGCCTTCCCTACTGCAGCAAGATCAGCCCCCGTAGAAGTCGCCACTTGGTGGCATCTGTCGTTCCATGCAGCTGGAAATAAAATGGCGCAAACGGTTATTCCCCTTGCAACAGCCGACTCCACCTCCACCTTCTGACTGCATCAGGTGGTTGGAATGTGGGGCAAGAGATGCCGAGTGTCGAAAGGGGGAATCAGTTCAGACATGGGGAGTGCAGCAGACGCCGCCATGCAAACGCGATGCAAAAACTCATGTACTCCACATAACAACGTCGATCAGAATCCTGCCTCCTCCCAGCATCAGGTCTGGGTGGATCAACCACAAGTGGGTTCTCTCCCCGTCTTTCTTTCATGCCCCTTGCTCTGAAGCAATCGAATCTAAACGTTGGTCAAGTCATTGATTCTTCCTTCGGGCTTCATCTTGTGTGATGACAAAAGAAGACGGCCGGGTGTGCGGCCCTGTTCACGAACTCTCACACGCTTGCTATCGGCTTTTGATAAACCGCCGTTGCGATCCTGCTGATGCTACCCCTTCATGCATGCTCATCTCTACCGCATCTCGGTCTGCCCATCTGGATCTCGCAGTCCCCCGATGCACCGCTGCGCCAAGTCAATCCCCCCCTGCACACAGATAGATTAATTGCCAGATGATCAAGATCCAAAAGCAAGATGGTCTCATGGCCATCCCCCCCTCCACCCCCCAAGAAAGAACAAAATCAAAAACCTCAGAAACCCAAACAAAAAGACGCTCATATCATGCACACGCTATACCTGCACCATACCCTATAACTTTTAACAGGATCCATCCCCAGCCAATGGACAAGACACCAGGAAGCCGTCGGCCCTAATGTACGCCATCGGGACACACACACTTACCAACCCGGCCCCCCCCCCATATGCCCAGCCAATCGTTCCCCTTGTGTCCCCCAATGTCTCTGCTGTAGCTGTCAAATCTGACAGTGACAGCAAGCCCCCCCCCCGGACGCCGGCCGTCGATCGCCCGGTCGATCGCTGTTGGCTTGACACCCGTTTGGGGGGGGATTGACGTGGGTCTCCACATTTTCATGCCATGCACGCCGGCGGCAGCAGGGGCAGGGAGCAGGGTCCTTGCCTTCCCCTCGCCCCCTTGCGTTCCCGCCAATTTCTGACATCCGGGGTGGGCGATTCATGTGGAGGAGGGGGGGCATCACGAGGGCAGGATGGGGGGGGGGCGGGGCTCACTAGGGAAGCAAGGAAGTCCCTGGTTTTCTGCCGGCAGTTGTGTGGAGGATGGCCACGGCTTCCATCGAAATGCAGGCGAGAAGGTTGCAAATGGACTGGGATGTGGATGCATCATGCCATGTCAATCAAACGAACGATCGTCCCGAGCCGGGGTTGGATTTTCTTTTTTGGTCCATGTTTGATTGATGGATGGATGGGTGGGGCGAGGGGGGGGGGCGGGTGAGAAAGTTTGTTTTTTTCTTGCTTTCTTTTGGAAGTCCGGATGTGGAAGGGGCCGCAGGGGAAGTGATATATGACCAGTCATAAAAGATATTGATGGGGGTTGGGAATTAGGGAAAGCTTGTGCAGTGACAATTTGATGTGTGTTGAGGGGTGAGGGGGGGGGGGAAGGGGCAGAGAGTCGGCAGATCATCTGGCATCGATCCCAGATCAATGAGGTTGGGGTTTCCGGTCGGTGGTAAACGATGCATGGACATCCAGGGATTCAGGGATCAGGTGTGCAGGTTGTCTCGGAAGCATGACAGTTGAGAGCATGAGGTGTCCTTTCGGGGGTCGAGTTCCGGCCGGTAAGAATCTGGATTTGGGGTTCATTTCGAGGGGTTGTTTGGGATGAGAGATGGTGGCTGGTGGTTAGCAAATTTGATGCAATGTGAAGACACACGCCAAGTGTAGGGATCAAGGCGCCTCAGGTCACAGGCAGACAGTCGCAAGGAGCCCCGTGAAAAGGAGAGGGGATTGTGTATACGACCGCACTCAAAGCTTGTACAGTCATTCAGAGCAGGAAACAGAAGCGATGAACCAGCAACCTCTTCGCCTCAAGACCTCCCTAAACTTCTTTTTTACGTATGTGAAAGGATTGACAGGCTAACAGGAGGCTTGGAACGTGGGAATGGAAACAATGGTTGCTACCAGAAATGTTCATTCAAACTGGGCCGTTTGTCCACGCAGATTTTACATTGAAGCGATGGAGATTATCGGACACGATCTGTGCATTCTCTGATCACTTCATACCTGTTTCTGTTGTCAGAGGATCCAGAAACGAAAGGCTTACGAACAGGGTCATTTAGAATGACCTGGACCACAGATATATTGATTTATATCCCGCGTTATCACAGGCCGTGGCATCTTGCACGTTTTGCGCGGCAAACGTCGGGGCCCGAAGATCTTCGGCCTAAAGCTAAGCTGGATCTAGCAATATAAGAACAAAAACCACGGAATGAACTATATTCTGTCTTCCATTGCCCGCACGTATCGCTTTGAAGCAGCTCAAAATCTAAAGCACAGATCAGAAATCACAATGGCAGCGTCAAAAGGATACAAGCTCCTGTGTTTGGAGAACCCGTTGCTAGGTATTCATCTTTCCCCACAGTCAGACGTTGCAGTGGGCTAACATGCTTTTCACAGATATCCAGGGTCAAGGGTTCGCTTTACAGCTCTTCCCGCCTCAATTGAGTTTCATCGTATGGCTGACTCATAGACTTTGTCCAGCGATGAGGCAATGCTGGCCAAGTATGGCCTGAAAGCCAACGATGCCATCCTAGCCGAGGAAAAGCACATGGGGCTCTATGAAGACCTCCTGACAACCCGCAAGGCCGTCCAGATTGCTGGCGGCGCCGCCCAGAACACCGCCCGCGGAGCACAGTACATCCTCTCGCCCGAGACCGTCCTCTACATTGGTGCTGTTGGCAAGGACAAGTACGCAGACGTTCTCCGTGCCGCATGTGAGAAGGCGGGCTTGAAGACGGAATACCTGGAGGTCGACAGCGTGCCCACCGGTCGATGCGGTGTCATCATCACCGGTCATGACCGTAGCATGTGCACCCACCTGGCAGCCGCGAATGAGTACAAGATCGACCATCTGAAGAAACCGGAGATCTGGGCGCTGGTGGAGAAGGCGAGCGTGTACTACGTTGGTGGATATCATCTGACGGTCTCGCCACCGGCGGTTTTGGCTCTTGGAGAAGAGGCAGCCAAGGAGAACAAGACCTTCGTTCTCAGTTTGAGCGCACCCTTCATACCACAATTCTTCAAGGATCCGTTGGCGGAGACGAGCCCGTACTGGGACTTTGTGATTGGGAACGAGACCGAGGCCAGAGCCTGGGCGGAAGCTCAGGGGAAGGAGACCAAGGATGTCAAGGAAATTGCGAGGTTGATGGCCGAGTTGCCCAAGAAGAACGATAAAAAGAAGAGGACCGTCATCATCACGCAGGGGACCGAACCGACTGTTGTGGCTATCCAAGGCGAGTCTGGTACCAAGGACTTCCCAGTCCACAAGATCGAGGACAAAGAGATTTGTGATACCAATGGCGCCGGGTAAGTTTCTCCGTGAGTGAATTCAAAGCGGGTCGCTAAAGTTCCGTCATCTAGGGATGCATTCGCTGGAGGTTTTGTTGCTGGAATTGTCGACTCCAAACCACTGGTAGAATGCGTCGACATGGGACACTGGCTTGCGAGTCTGAGCATAAAAGAGCTAGGACCCCAGTAAGTCTTCATCAGCCGTTCTCTCATTAATTGCCGTCACTTGCATTGTAAGGGTCCTGGCTCATTACCGGCGACTAATTGCTCTAGGTATCCATTCCCGAAAGTGACATATCAATCGACTTCCTGATTTTTGGGCATAGCGACGGCGTTCAGGTCTCAACACCTCGGAGCGTCACAGTGATGGGACGGCAGGTGTGGACGTGTTATGAGTTGATGACATTATAGACTTAGGGATTCATCATCCGCAGAGCCCGATCCGAGCTAAAAATGTAGTCTATAGCGTGTGACCTCGATCAATGAAGGGTCACAGACATTTGTCAGATGTTCCGTCTCGTCTGGCCAGCTGTGGGCGTCGCCGTCCCTTTTGGAAGCTCCTGATTGCTGCCAACGAATATGTTTGAACTTCTGAATTCAATCTCGTCCTCTGACTGACAATAGCCAGTTGCGCGACGTTTATACATCCGAGTCCTGGGAACTGAAGGAGCGCTTGAGAGTGGAACATCCGTTGGATCTGGCATACTGCTGTCCACCGGTAGTCTAGTATGTTGAGACTGTATAGTGTCACGGATGATGTCGGCTGTTGCGATCGATGGAAGTGAGCCATAGTTGGTCGTCTCATTCTCAGCTTTTCGCTGCCCTAGTATTTGAACAGAGCTCTCCGTCGTGGCCGTCAATCTAGGTTCCGAAGACATTGTCTCATCAGACGCTCGTACGCCACCTTGCGTAATTTGGACCGCTCCGTCCGGAAACGGAGTTTGTCGAGCATGGGAAGCAGGTGAGCCGTCCTCCTCTGGCATTCCTTCAAGGCCAGTCAATCTCGTCTCACTAACATGTGTGACATCGTTTCTGATTTGACTCGACTCTGTGGTCTCTCCCGATCCGGGCGCGCCATCTCCAAAGACAAAAATGCTGTTATGAAGCCGCAAAGGGTTCCCCTTCTAAGATTAGCTGTGTCTGGCAATCATGGTACCCTCACTTACTCTCTGACGCTGCAAAAAGAGTCCGTCGGCGATGATGTCGTGAACCCGAGCCTGGGTCTCCTCTGTATTGTCTAGTCGTGTGGTATCCTTATCATACCACTTGGGCTTCGCAATCAGACCAGCGGCATCGCTATGGTATCTGCGCCGAGCACATTCACATTGAGGATTGTCCAGAGGCAAGAAGCCAAGGGTCTTCTCGTCTTCCAAAAGAAGGTATCCGACTTGCGGCCCATTTGACGGGACATGCAGAGCTAGCAAGTTCAACGTCTTTGCGTACAGTCTTCCAAGCTCGCTCGCAAGATCGGCGTCCATGGTGTCCCCGTTCAGAATCGAAGCTTGCGAGACCAGCCATCCACTGTATCGGCGTATGCTGGGGATCAACCTTTGCGCTTGCGCCGTCAAAGGAACATAGTCAAGTTCCGTCGGTGCAGTGGCGGAAGATTCTCTGGAAAACTCCAGCTTCGCTATCAAAGCTTCCAAAAGCAAAATCATCGTCCTGAGATTTAGACGCATGATCGCAAACAGGGTCTCGTATGCTTCCTCGGAGTGCCGATTCTCTGTGGCTCAATCAGGATGAAGGCAGACATAGCCTTTCGATGATGCTTACCTTGAAATAACTTGCCCGCATCAAACTCTGCGGCCAGATTGACCAGCCCTATCTTCTCCATGCAGTCTTCAAAAGAGCGTTTCGTTACAGCAGATGCCAGCTGCGTGAGCACAGCGCCTTCGAGCGCATCAACGTCGTTTCTACCCCCAAGACAGTATGAAGCATGCAGAGATATATATCCCGCAACAAGGCCTTGATATGCTGATTGAGGTCCATCTGCTGGATGCAAGAGCAAAGCTTGGGAGCGCGATTTCACGATCCTACACAGTTTCCGAAGGTTGTCCCTTGCACACGGATGAGGATGAGCTGAAGCTATAGCCCGATAGAAGTAACACATCGTGTCCAAGTAATCTCCATCCTCCCGTGAGATGACAGCCAATTGATTGAAACACAACCCGGAGCGGGGGCACAAACCAATGGCTAAGTCATAGTAGCCCCGAGCAGAGGCCCAATTACGTGTCTTCCGGGCAAGCTGGGTCTCTCGCCACCTCGACAAATCGCCCAGATGGATCAAGGTTTGGTAGCAGGAAATCACAATGGCATCGTTCGCTGCCCGAGCTCGTATGGCTGGCTGACTTGTTGGAGATACTGGAAAAAGTGTGAGGCTTCCCGCATTCCAGGGCATGAACGTGCTTACTTGGTTGACTGCATGGCGCCGGTATCAATTTGAGGTGGTCGAACGCTCCGCATTGGGAAGCCAGGCGTCGAAGGTAGTGTCGATAGAAATGTTGACTCTGCTTGATGAAGTCGAGCAAAAGCTTCTCTCTCTTTCGTCGCTGAACAGGCTTGCTATTCCCGTCTGAGTGGAGGACCTGTTCGTTATTTCAGTCTAGAGCACTCATGAGGGTATGAGACTGTATGGCGCACGCTCTGCAATCGCCGTCTCATCCGATTATGAATGAATTCATGCACGTCCCACAGCGCATCCTCTACACCAGAATCAAGAGCAACTTCCAGGTCGAGAAAGACCAATGCTTCGCAATGCCGCCGCAATCTGTTATTGTCAATTGGCAACACGCGATTGTCTATGACGATGCTCACATTGAAAGCTTGCAAAGAACAGTCGGAAATGGGGTGTTATCATCAGCAGCAAGTGCTTTCAGCTTTTTCGCGGCGACGTCAACATCGCTATCAGGCGTCAGCACGTTTTCACGGTGATTCCAGAGCGAAGACTGACATCCGCTTTGCTGAAAAGCTCTGAGGGGCTTCGCGAGCGAACATCTTTCTGTGAAGAGAATGCTAGGACGGTATGAACAAGGACTCAGTGGACGCGAATTGAAGTTCGCGGTGTCACGTGAGCTGGATTTGAATTAGCCTTTGTGATTGGCTTGAGAGGCTTCCTTCGAATAAGGGTCAATACACATCACAGTGGTAGCACAAGATTTGACGTGCCAGTGACATCCTGTTGGGCTTGATACGACTCTACCTATCATGATCACCACCGTGTCTGCTTTATCGCCAGTTACCAACCTCCATCATGCCTAAGCGTCGCCGTAGTGACACATCCGACATCCCTAGCTCACTATCATCACCCTATTCGGTCACCGCCTCTTCCACAGTTCCTCATGAACCTGCTTCTAAGTATGTTCAAACCTCACCAATGGCCAGGCGTCCTAGAGGCGTTATGCAATGTACACTTCCTCCACACCCGGGCTTCATTCAATTTTATTCTTTTGAAGACTTCGAGGTTCACTACGCCAAAGTCCACACACACCGATGTTCCGAATGCTACCACAACTTCCCCTCCGACCACATTCTCTCCCTTCACATTAGCGAGAATCATGACCCGTTGAATGAGGTCAGGAGGGAGAAAGGGGAGAAAACTTTTCGATGTCTAGTGGAGGATTGTGACAAGGTGTACTTGAAGTCGCACAGCCGGACGATGCATCTCGTAGACAAGCACAAGTTTCCCAAGGTAGTGAGCGCCAGGAGACAAAAGGACAATACTGATATGGTATGCAGAATTATGACTTTGAAGTTGTCAATAGTGGTGTGGATAACAAGGCGTCTTTACTCCTCTTCCCGAGTGAAGAAACTGCCCCATCACATTGCTCTGGGCAAGAGGCTTGTGACCAGACGTCAATGCATAAATCATCGAGACTTGCTTCTTCAATCGAGACACGGAATGGCACAACCCTATACAGCACGGACCAAACGGAGCGTGAGGTCGAACAAATGACATCTAAGATGTCTTCATTGAGGTTCATGCCACCAAGCGTTCGATTCGGACGAGGAGGTAAACGTGGCGGATTCAGTCGCTCCTGAAGGTAACGAATCCTGGACGGAATGGCCACTCGTCTGCCGTCACTGCAAGTCAAGATAAGTAGTTTATTGCTCTTTTGTACAACTCAAGTGATCGGTTGAATGCTGCTCTGCACTAGCTGGATGCGATGACATTGCTTTAATAATCAAGACTCATCAAATCGGTCCCTGCAATGTTCACAAGCCACGAGTTGAGCCTACTCACCGCCTTTTCAAGCAGTATCTTCACCACCTGTTGAGTTGAAAGATGATTGTCGTCTCAAGTCCAACTTCGAACGTGTGGACCAGTAGGATTTCACTTGGCCAAACTACCACACCCATGCGGCAGATCGCTCTGTGTGACGAGTATGCAGGTACCAAGTACTTCTTCACTTAAAATGTCTGGACTGTCTAGAAGCCTTCACCCTTTGATATGTCGACTCTGTGTGCCAACAGCAGCGGTATCGCAGACTCGCAGCAACTTTGCGACAAACCCGGGTTGATTCAGGCCCACGAATGAGGAGATTTGTTGTTGCCCGACCGAATGGCGGCTTTTGGTCGAGTTGCAGACGTGCATAAGCGTGCATAAAGTTGGCGTAAGGACCATTACAGGGAGGCTACGGAGGCCAAGTTTCAAGCCACAGAAATTCATTTCCTCTCTACGCGATTGGTGATGTTCCTAGGACTTAGGGACTTGGGAGGCTCGGAAAGGTGGCCAGATCTCTGAACGGGCTGGAGTCTGGGGGAGCACGTCGACAACAGAAAGCGCTGACGTGCCTAGCGCGACGTCCCTTGTCTGCATCGCCCGTAATTGGTTGTGCTCGACGCCTGGTGTGGTGGTGCCTTCTTCGATCATGAGGCCACCTCTAATAATTTCCGCAAAGTCATGCGGCTTTCTTTGAGGGTTCGATTGCGGAATCTGACGAGAGGCGCAAGAACTAAGAAGGTCATCCAGTCCATGACGAAAGCTGCTCGCCTGGGACGTTGAAAGGTGTTGAACGATTGCAAATACTCGAACAAAGGAGGGAAGCCCGAACTGGAGTGATTGAATCCAAGACTGCTCCGTTCCTGGATTCAATCCACCACTATCCGCCCTAGAAGTATGTGCTGCATACTCCACGACTTGTCATGCTTGTGCAGTATTAAAGGGGTCCTTGGTGTCATCATCATGGACCAACGAAGGGGGCCAACACGTCTGGTGTTTCGCTAACCTGCTGTCGTTATCCTTGGTCGCTGCTTGGTGCCGTCTTCTCAAACAAATTGGGGGGTTCCAGCCAATCGACGGCAGGCAGAAGGCAGGTCTTAGCGCTCTTACCCTTCTTGTCCCTGTTGCCCCCCTGTTGCCCCTCACAAGTCACGGACCGCCCTTTATTGTTGCTAATCTTGCTCGAAGCTCTCGAGCTACTGACTGCTAGAGCCCAACGAGTTAGCACCTTCTGGAAGGGCGAGGAAATTGAAGGAATTGAAGGAAATGAACTATTCGCCGTAGCCAATTACAATTAATGATGGTGTGGACCGATCATCTTGCCAACTCAGCCTGGTCAGTCGCCCAGAGTCCCCAAGCGCAACAAACACAGCCATATCCGTTATCCCATATCTCCCTCTTCCTTCCTACCTGAGCTCCTCCATCAAGGCCATCATGATCATTCTTCAGAACACATAAGCCTGGCAGCAATGCTCTGATCGTCCTTGTGTCAATTCCTTACATCAGTCATTGTCTTTGCTTTGCCCTTTTGTTTATCCCGTCACTCCCTAGTTCCTCTTCCGCTACATTCCTCGTCATCTCCTACGCAAAGCGTCCGACAGCTTCCCTCAATTCGAAGGCTCAATCATCCTAATACTCCACTCTTCACATGAGATCTGTAATTTTACGGTTATCAAACCTCTTGTCTACCTCAAAAGAGTCATCGTGACCTCACTGCAGCCTACGTGGATTACTCGCCCCCAGCTGCCTAAGCTTGGTCCAGCTCTGCAAGCAAGCTCCGAACGAGATTCAATCCTCAATTGCTTGACCATTCGATCAATACTCTCTTCATCTTGTCAATTACACGATTACAGCAAGGGTCTACCTGTCGGGGCCACGTCATATCCTGAAGCCGACGATAACGTCCTCAGGCATCTCACGACCATACGCAGCAACCTTTCCAGCTTCAGCGAATCTCTGCCGACCATCTTCGGCGTCCTCTCCTTTTCACGTCCGGCGCTTCACTTCAAGCTGCTCGCTTCACGAAGTCATCGCCTCTCTATAATTCAATGCCTACTTGACGACCGTTCCATAACTTATACCCGTATATACGCAACTTCTGAAACACGCCACTTCTGGTCGACGATTTCCTTATCACTAAATTAAGAATACCCTTTGTACTGTGCACATGATATCCTGATAGAAAGAGACGGAGTTTAGCGTTTTATGAGTGGATGGTGGTGGAGTTTGTCTCAGCGTTTTCCTGTTAGCGACGTTCCTCTTAGTTCCCAGACGCCGTCCGCGCCAGCAACATCTGGACTTTCTGGATCTGGGATCATCACTGTATCCAAGGTCTTCTAGCACATCTGTCTTCTGGCTAGTGACCGAATCCTCGCCTGGACGCTTCCACCCCTTTGCCAAGCAACGGTCCACGAATCCTTATTCGGCAAAATCTGGTCATCTGGCCTTGTTGCTGCTTCAACATGGCGTGTATGAAGGGCGGCTTCGCCCCAGGAAGGCTGCTTGAAGGGCGTTACGAATCTGTCTCGCCACTCAATCATGGCTCGTTCGGAATGGTCTTCCTCGCCAAAGACATACAAATGAATGACCTCGTGGCGATCAAATGTCTCAGCAAATCTTCTTCGGCCGACTGCCCTAGCATTGGAGTCGACGAGAATTCCGTTGAACTGGCCAGTCATGATCGCTTGGGTCGTCATCCCAACATCGTCAATTTGCTCCACTCGTTTGAAACCAAGGCTCACATCTACCTCGTGCTGGAGTATTGTTCCATGGGTGATCTCTATGAAGCCATCCGTCTTGGCCGCGGTCCTTTGGAAACGGAAAATGTCCGCGAGTTCATGCTGCAGCTTGTCAATGCTGTCGACTTCATGCATTCCAAAGGGCTGTACCATCGCGACATCAAGCCGGAGAACGTATTTCTCAGCCATGATGGGTCCATGAAGCTTGGAGACTTGGGCTTGGCTACTTCGGAAGCGTGTTCAAGCGAAGTCTGCGTCGGAAGTGATCGATATATGGCCCCGGAACAGTACGATCCTCCCGAAAATGGCTACTCGCCTGCCAAAGCCGATTGCTGGGCTATCGGTATCTGTCTTCTCAATGTTCTCTTCTCTCGGAACCCTTTTGTGACACCAACCGAATCCGACGTGCTCTTTGCCGACTTCGCTCGGGATAACAAGTCACTGTACGATGTTTTCCCCAACATGTCAAAGGATACCTTCCAGGTGCTGTCCTCAGCATTGGCGATGGATCCCTTGAGGCGCTCTTTGTCTGGCATCCGAACCGCTCTTGAAGAAGTCCGCAGCTTTACCACCGATGATGACGTTCCCGACGACTTTTGCACTGAAGCTCGTGAGGTTCCAGCCCCAAGTGCCAATCGGGAACCTCTTCGTACGCCATCCATCTCGAGTCCTCACGTTGACGAGAATGGTGCCTTTCCATGGTCCAAGGCTCTTCACATGTCTCCTCCACGCAATGGTCGTCAATTGTCGGCTATTGCCGACACCGAGAGTTACACGGAAGATCTCTTTCCTGCTTCAGAGGTTGATCGACGCTCCTGGATCTCCTGGGCACAAAATTCTTCGGTCACGTCTGGGTTGGACTCGGCCTTTGGCACTTCTGCCAAATCCTTGGTTCTCCATCCTCCTCTACCTCGCAATGTTCCTCACTCGAGGCCGGTGCCGGTGCCGAACTCGATGCCTTCCCGTATGTCGACTCTTTCCAACATCTTCAGCCGCAAGGGCAATTCGGTATCCAAAAGCTGGACCGATATCTACGATGAGGACGAGGAGGAGAGTGTCACACAACATGAATTGTCTCATCATGAACATCTTTCAACCGAGGCGAACGAGAATGAGACCAATATAGCCCAGCATCCAGGCTTGTGTGAGCTGAAGGACGCTGCCGTCAATGCTAGATCGCCAAGCCCCGCCAAAGCCAAGGCCGATGCCCAAGCCGTTCGCACCAGTGGAGAAAGCGCAGTGGACGACATCTTCAGCTTTGAGGAAGCCGGTCCGAGTCAAGAGTCCCATGTACTTGCCACGGACTCGCCGCTCTCCAAAACCATACTGGACAAATGGGCAGCTCTCGGGAATCGTCGTCGGGAGTACAAGCAGGCCGAAGACGTTGAGGCCAGAGACAACAAGAAGCGGGTCGTCCCGAGCAGTTGGCGAAACGGCTTTGGGTTCAAGGTTTTCTCCAACGGAAATGGGAGTTGGGACAGGAATGCCAAGAGAGAGATACATAACAAGGTATTGGACTGGCGCAAGAACACTCGCCCCTCTCGAGCCCAGCAATCGGTTGAGGATCTGGGGTGGGACATTGAGTGGGTTGGAGATCGTCGATAGGTCTCCTGGCGCTGGGAACGGACAGGCTTTGCTTCTGCTCAGTCTGGCTGGATGAAGCGCATGTTATGGCTTGAGTTTAGCTTCTGGTGGCTTTGCTATTGGCTTGGGATTAGACGGTCTTAGAAGATAGAAGCTGGCTAGATAGCGAACACAAGACATAGCATTTACCCTCTCAATACTGGCTTTCAAATTGCGCTTGTCCTCGAGCTCCTTCCCCTTGGTTGCGAAGTATTCTCTTCGGAGCGTGTGAATGCGTGGGAAACAGCGTGTCTGGGAAATCCAAATTGTGAAATTGCAGCTATGACGTAGAGGCAAGTGAAGCTTCAATCATTGGGTACAACTCGAGTTGATTGAAAATATAGCTTCCTAGCAGTTCAAAGTCACCCAGCAGCGAGCATGTTCGTTAAAATATGAAACCCGCGAGTAATGCGCCTTTCTCGATAATGCGTAACCCTCGACATCATCGAGCCTGACCTCACAATGCAGGACCTAGAAGATGCTGAGCTTCCGATTTTCAATGTTGAACTCGTGCAGCTGGAGTTCAACATCTCCTCTGACTTCGTTGCTGCTCAAGTAGCCAACAATGTCCTGATTCTTGCCCTTTACACGGGTCGCATTCTCCGCATCGACCTGGATAGCCCGTCGGATATCGATGGTTCACTTGCCCCGTGACAGTCATTAGCTGTTAAGTCGCTAATGTACTGTCTGTAGACATTGACTTGCCTAAGAAGCCGGCAGAGGTTGGCCTGATCCGGAAGCTGTTCTTGGATCCGTCTGCTTCACACTTGATCATCGCTACGACGCTCGGAGAGAATTACTATCTCCATACCCAATCTCGGCAGCCCAAACCACTGGCTCGATT
This sequence comes from Ramalina peruviana, assembly GCA_001956345.1. Classification (NCBI taxonomy): domain Eukaryota; kingdom Fungi; phylum Ascomycota; class Lecanoromycetes; order Lecanorales; family Ramalinaceae; genus Ramalina; species Ramalina peruviana. Next base: position 75,910 of record MSTJ01000003.1, on the reverse strand, counting down.
GAAGGGCGTGGGTATCGAGAGCATCGCATGGAATCCTTCCTTGCCTACCGCCTCGACTCGAGAGATACTCGTTGGCGCCGTAGACGGCAATGTGTACGAGGACTACATCGAACCTGCAAGCGAGTTCTACAGAAACCAGGAGAAGTATCTGAAGGTGGTCTTCAAGGCGCCTGAGGGGCCCATTTCAGGTCTCTGGGTTGACCTCATCCCTGGGAGAGCAGAAGTCCGAAGGATTCTCGTCGCAACCCCCACCAAGCTATTCCATGCTGCTGGGAGGGTCGGGAGGCATGGAAATGAGGGCTCGGGGAGTATCTACACTCGTCTGTTCGAGACCGAAGCTCCAGCCTTGCATGAGGTGAGCCGCGGAGGCAGACCATCGCCTTCCGCACTGGTGCTTTCGCCAGAATCTCCCGAGTCTGAAACACCAAGGAGCGAGGAAGAACAACGTCATTACGCATGGCTTTGCCAACAGGGGGCCTTCCACGGCAGATTGAGGACCGCCACCGGTTCTGGAGACCTGGGTAGTGCCATATTCAACACTTCCCGAATGATTGAGAGAAAGTCGCTTCCTGCTTCCACAGGTGCCACTGGCAGAAGCAAGCCCACCATGGAGCCAATCTCTGCCCTCGCTCTGACCCACTGGCACATGCTTTTCTTGGTAGAAGGAAGAGTAGTCGCATTGCGTCGACTTGATGAACATCTAGTGTATGATCAAGTCGTGCTCAAGCCCGGTGAAGATGCCATCGATCTTCTGGCCGATCAAAAGAAGAATACCTACTGGCTGTTCACCACCAAAGACATCTACGAGATCGTGGTGACTGATGAAGATCGGGACGTGTGGCAAATGATGCTGAAGTCCCAGCAATTCAGCTTGGCTTCTCAGTACGCCAAAACGACTGCCCAGAAAGATGCAATAGCGATGGCTTCCGGCGACTACCTCATCGGCAAAGGCCAATACCTGGAGGCGGCCGATGTCTACGGTAAAAGTAGCAGACCATTTGAGCAGGTGGCCCTGACCTTCATCGACCATGGTGAGCAAGATGCGCTTAGAAGGTACTTGATAACCAAGCTAGCCAGTTATAAGAAATCCTCCATCATGCAACGCACCATGATCGCCAGTTGGCTTGTCGAGATCTTCATGTCCAAGTTGAATTCTTTGGACGATACCATCACTACCAAGGCTCAGCTCACGGAGCAATTGAGCACCTCGGACACCGAAAAGGAGCTCAGTGCAATCCAACGCGAATTCCACGATTTTGCGACAAAGTACTCGTCCGATTTGGATCTGCAGACGACTTACGAGATCATCAGCAGTCATGGAAGAGAAAAGGAGCTGCTAGTATACGCCACAGCCATTGACGATGCGAACTACATCCTGTCATACTGGATACAGCGAGAGCGATGGCAGGAGTCCCTCGACGTCCTTAAAAGACAAGCCGACTCGGCAATCTTCTACAGATACAGCAGTGTCTTGATGGCCCACGCGCCCTCGGAAACGGTTGACATACTCACTCGCCACGAGGAATTGGATCCTGTCAAGCTGATACCCGCTCTTCTGAATTACAATGACAACGCTGCCGCAGTACCACTTGCACACAATCAGGCAGTGAGATATCTCAACTACTGTATCAACACCCTACACACGACTGAAGCCGCGATACATAATACTCTCCTGTCCATCTACGCGTCCGACCCTTCTCCCAGCGAGAAAGCCCTCCTAGGCTATCTGTCCGCGTACTCCATGTCCAGGCCACCACCATACGACGCCGATTTCGCTTTTCGGCTTTGCATTCAGCACAACCGAGTACAATCGGCCGTCCACATCTATAGCAATATGGGAGAGTACGCCTCAGCCGTGAGTCTGGCCTTGAAATATGACGAGATCGAGCTCGCGTCCTTGGTTGCAGACCGTCCCTCTGAGAGCAACAAAGCATTACGCAAACGGCTGTGGCTGGAGGTTGCTAGAAAGGTGATCAACAAGCAAGGCAAAGGCAGCATCAAGACAGCCCTAGACTTCCTCAAACGATGCGATCTTCTGCGCATCGAAGATCTCATTCCCTTCTTCCCCGACTTTGTGGTGATTGATGATTTCAAAGACGAGATCTGTGCCGCCCTGGAGTCGTACTCCCGCTCCATCGCGAGCCTGGACGCCGAGATGGACGCTTCAGCAGCTACGGCCGAGCATATCAAAGCAGACATGAAGCAGCTCGACCGACGATATGCTCTTGTGGAGCCAGGAGAGCGCTGTCGGGTCTGCGAGCTGCCTCTGCTCAGTAGGCAATTCTTCGTTTTCCCGAGCTGCCAGCATGGCTTCCACAGCGACTGCTTGGGCAAGAAGGTCGTAGACGGGAGCGGCTTGACTACACAAAGAAGAATTCGAGAATTACAAGCCAGTATCTCGCGGGGCGGAAAAAGAGAACGGGAAGGGAGGGAGCTTGATGCCCTTATTGGTGGGCAATGGTAAGCCGACAGCCGAGCATTGGGACTATGAGATGCTAACCAAAGATGGCGTAGTATATTATGCGGCGATATAGCTATCAAATCGATTGAAGAACCCTTCGTGACGGACGCAGACAACACCGAGGAATGGACGATATGAAAATGATGTGGATGACGTGTAGTCAGTCTGACAGGCTGCGAGACTGGATTGAGTGGGAGCTTGCTCTTTTAATCGGTCCTTGCGACCCTACGAGTTTGAAGAGTATCAAATGGTACTAATAATCATGACGACTTCCCGCACCGTCGGGCATTTGGTGCCGTCTGACAGCATGGAACAGAAGATTCAAGGGTGGCAAGCACCGCATGATTACTCCGATCATATCATCATCTAGATACCATCACCATGATTGCATGCGCGAACGAAAGCCCGGCTGGTGCGTCTGAAAGCCATTGAGGCTGAGGCGGCTTGGTTGAAGGGGTGAAGCAGCGGCACAGCTACACCAGAACAAGTACTTGGCTTTGGTGGAGAGAGCCTTGGGGATGCTTTGGTTATCAACATGGGGAAGATGATGCATGACAATGATGCACTGCAGTCTGCAGATCTAGCCCACCATAAAATCGAAGAGTACAGGAGGGTAGAAAGGTTGAAAGATTCTTTTGGTTGGCGGCGAAAGCCTCAGATCAGCAGCAGCTACGAGCACATGGTCTCCAGAAGGCTCCGATTTTCAGTCCGCGTGCAGGCAAAAGAATGGAGCTTGGCTGCAGGCCGATGTAATAGAATCATACGACGGTAGTACAATGGAATAATAATGCTGTGTAAGGTGTACGGAGTAAGCGGTGCTCTTGCTTCACATTAGAAACAAGCTCCAATCAGGAGTTAGCCTTTTAGCGAGCTAGCAGCTTAGCGAGACAACGCCCCGGGGCCTTCAGCAGCTCAGTGCTCAACCAGGGGAAAAGTGCTGACTCTTGGGCCTTCTGTTTCAGCTTTGGTTTGGCGTTTCGGCCTAAAAGCCGCCCTTACACTTGTGACTCCAAACTCCGTAGTCCCGTACAATAATCGTTGCAGAACTAGTTCGTACTGCAGTCTTTTCTTTTTTGGGGGGCACAGCGCCAAAGATCGGGTGCATCATCTTTGATCAACATCTCCATCGGTTGTCCTCCTGTTTCGCTGGGTCATCTCTGTGTCCTACATTACCCTGAGCCTCTCAATCTAATCAAACCATCAGCGACTTGCTGCGCTTCCTCAAGCAAGACATCAATCAAGCGCTAGCAAGCCTACAGGCCCAGCGACAGCAACAGCTAATTCGGAAATTTCTCATCGAGACATTACAGAAACCCTATCAAGTAATCATTTTGAACGCTGCCTACTGAGCTCTTCAACGGTACAATAATAAGACTGCTTCTTCTCCGCCACATCCACTCATTCTTTGCATAATATCTCGATTCCCGCACGGAACGTGGACCAGTGACGGGTGACGTAGCACAGACACAACAGTGACTAACCGTACTCCACCCATCATCTTCACTGTTACCTTGTAAGTCCATTACATACGATCACACGATTACTCAGTCTTCTTCCACCAACTTAACTGGTCAAACTTGCCCCACCTCAGTGCTTTTCGACTTTCAGACCGCCGGTCGGTCTCCTCGAAACGTCAAAGCAACAAAGGAACTTCACCCGCGCCATCTTTCTTCCTCCCAACTACCCTCTCTCTGTGGTCTGGTTACAATCAAATGCAGTGTAAAAGGAAAGCCTTGTGATAGATTCACATCATTAGAGCTCGGAACATTAGCAGAAGCATAGCCATGGCGGTCCTCGCCTCCAAGCCTCAATTTTCCTCACTCGGTGTGGGCTCCAGTCAACCCGCCATGGTATCTCAGTATGCGTCCAGCTACAGGAAACCTGTTGGCAGTGGCGACTCCCACGGCACCAACCAGACTTTCAGAAGCCCCACGGAGTCTGAATTCTCCGTTAATGATGGAGTTGATGATTCCATCAGTATCAAGAGCTGGGACGAGAAGAAAGTGTGCGAATGGCTGAGAAAGATCCATTGTAGCCAATATGAACAAACCTTCAGAGGTATGCATACTCATGCCCAACTTCTAGCTCCGTAGCCTGTTAACGCTTAATAGCAAACCATGTCAATGGAGCCAACCTCATGGAATGTGATCAGGAGGTTCTCAAGGAGATGGGCGTGAAGAAGATTGGCGATCGAGTCCGCATGTTCCAGGCCATCAAGACCCTGCGTTATCAAGCCTTTGGCAATCTAAAGAAGAGGAATCGGGATACCCTAGCCGCCCTTGACGCCAATCACCGCCAAGCTCATCAACCATTCACTCCGTCTTCCAGCTCACCTCGACATTTCAATGCTCCAGGCCGCGACCGAACGGACCCCTCTAGTGGCAGCAACCGACGCTGGTCGCGCCAGATTGACCCCTCAACTTTTCAAGACTACCACTCTGCCAACAACAATCAGCGACCAGGCTCTCCCATGGCCGAAAGCGAAAGCGTGAAGAATGTGCGGGCTCAGCGACATGGGGGCATGAGCCCGCTAGCTCCAACGCGGGAAACCAAGGCAGGGTATTTCAACACTCCCTCATCTTCATCCAAAAGTAGCGGCGGGCAGCGACCCTCCACCCCAAGTTCCCAACCCTGGGCTAACACGAGCATGGATTCGACCGTGGGCAAATTGCCAATCGGTTCCCCATGCATACGAGTCATCTACAACGGCGGCCAAACCAAAGTGTTGGATATCAGGAACTGCAAGACCCTTGATGAAATCGTATCAAGCGTTCTTAGGAAATTGAATCTGCCCGAAACTCAGACCCGCAATTATTGCTTCTGGAACCTGGACGGGACAGGTCAAGACTTGAGCAATTCACACCGACTGAGCGATGACGAGCTCATCCGTCTCTGCAATCAGCCATTTGATCACAACGAGCGAGGCAGGTTGATCTTGAGGAAACGTCACGCTGGCGAGCCGGATGATGACGAGCTTCGCAAGGCATCGAGCATTGCAATGGAGGAGCAGCATGAGCAACATCAACATGCCATATCGGCAAACAATCCGCGCAGTGTTGAAAAGCTTCAGAAGTTGACGGGCGAACCCTGGAAGAATGTCACCTATCCTCTCTCCCCGGCAACGTTCGAGGAGGCACCCCCAAGATCGGTCCGTGAGAGAAGCGGCAGTCAAGCGTCCCAGGCTTGGGGCCACAATCCTCAGCCATCCGACGCAAGTTCCAAGCCTGAGATCAAAAAGTTCCTGGGAGCTCGACCGCCAAGCGAGATGATCAGCCAGGAGCTGACAACCTACTTCCCCGACCACCAGAAGGACAAGATCGAAAAGGCAGTACGCTTGTCTATCCGGAGGTCGGCACGTCTCAGTCGCGCCGCAGGGAGAATGAGTGTAATCAGCAATGGAAGTGGCTTCAGCCTCAAAGATGCACCACCACTTCCGAACATAGCAGACGCTTGGATGAACCATTCGACCACTGGCCGAGGACCCCGGCCACTCTCGGTCAGTCGTTTCGGATCACTCCACAATACGTTCCGAGACTCGGTGGCTTCGAGCTCGCTGCAACCGTTGGCAGAGGAGTCACCAGTTGAACCCAACAGAAAGTCGTACGTCTCTTTTGAGAGTGATTCCCAAATCGACGGAAAGGATGGTAATGAGTCCGATGCCGGATCACGCACCGCACTTTCCAGCTATTTTGACGAGTCTGGTAGCAGTGGCCCCGGGACTGAAGCTGGCAGCTCCTTCAATGAACAGCTAACGAGTGTCATTGCCACTGACGGAGAAGAGCCGGACGAGCAACTCGATCAATTCCTCAAGGGCGATTCGTGGGACAACGTGCAATGGATGCAGGGAGCACTCATCGGTCAGGGAACGTTTGGCAGCGTCTTCCTGGCCCTGCATGCTGTTACTGGCGAGCTCATGGCGGTCAAGCAGGTCGAGGTCCCGACGAACACGAACAGCACCCTCGACAAGAAAAAGGAGGGCATGGTGGCGGCTCTCAAGCACGAAATTGATCTGCTTCGTGACCTCCAGCACGACAACATTGTACAGTATCTGGGTTCGAATTCGGACGAGGCCCATTTCAATATTTTCCTCGAATACGTTCCGGGCGGCTCAGTAGCAGGACTGCTCAATCAGTATGGCTCCCTGCAGGAACCCTTGATTCGAAACTTTGTTCGGCAGATCCTGGCAGGCTTGTCCTATCTCCACGGCAGAGACATCATCCATCGTGACATTAAAGGGGCAAACGTGCTCGTCGACAACAAGGGCAACATCAAGATCTCCGACTTTGGTATCTCCAAGCGGGTGGAGGCTTCTGCTCTTTTATCTCCGCCCAAGAACGGAGGGCACCTGAACCGACCATCGATGCAAGGAAGCGTGTACTGGATGGCTCCTGAAGTGGTCAAACGAACCACCTACACCCTCAAAGCGGACATCTGGTCGCTTGGATGCTTGATTGTCGAAATGTTTACGGGCACGCACCCGTTCCCGGACTACTCACAACTCACGGCCATTTTCCAGATCGGCAATAGCAGCGCTAAACCAACAATCCCCAGCAATGCGAGCGAGGAGGGCAGAGCCTTTCTCGCCTCAACCTTTGAGATTGACCACAATGATCGGCCTACGGCGGATGAGCTGTTGAAACGCCCATTCTTGAAGCAGATTGCCTGATGAAGATTCCTAGTCTTGCACTACCCTCAACAATCTGACAGTCATGATGATCAATTTGACAACAACCGAGAGGGGATGCGATCATTATAGTCACTCACACGCGAGGGAAGGAATGGGATCTTGAATCGAGATGGTTAGTGGGAGGAACCTTTAGCATGCGCACATCACTGTATTTCTAAACGACCCTGACGAGCTAGCGAGCATATGAAATGGAATAATTGTCTGCAAAGGAAATCTTTCAAGCTGCTGTTCTAATTAAGCAGCATGATCTAGCTCCACTGCTGTGTTACGTCCGAGGGAGCCCCCAAAAAAAGATTTGTAGCATGTCGATCCTCGTCCGTAATGCCTCACCTGGAAATGTTAGACTTCACTTTACAAATATCCTCCGTCACTCCATGTCCCTTCAGCCCGTTTGCTAGAAGAGCTAAATTCAGTGACAATCTTGAACTCAAGACGTGCAAGTCACCCTTATCTGTTGGAAAAAAGGGTAGCCTCTCGAGGTTGATAGACATTGGACTCGGGCAGCAGGACGTAAACTCAATGCCTTCGTCTACGCACTCCATCGATGGTACAACAGCGACATCCCAAGAATCGTATGTTCATAAGTGGTTTGCCCGAGTGTAACCAGGCTGTTGGGTCCACGAAGAAGCCTTGTGATGACCATATGTCCATGCAATGCCAACGCGCCTCTGGCCGCACGCTGTGCCGCCAGTCCGGTCGAACGACTATCACCTAGAACGGGCAAGAATGCGCAAACCTTGCCGGATGGGTGCTTGCTCAACATTTCCAACATGTCGCTGAACCACCTCCAGGTTGTTTCGGAAGGTACGCCTTTACCCAGCTATGCAGGTACAGTCGCCGTAAAAGCTACATGGCTCTGTCGATGGAAGGCATTTCTCGATCGCAAGCGCAGACTGCAGCGAGGAAGCTCCTGCTCATCTCCATGGAACGGGAGGTGGAGTCTTGTAAGAAGGTGTGAAGCTGTGCCTATCTATACTCTGACTATATCCTGCTCACCCCATCTTTCCATTGCGTTCATCTTCTTCACGTTCAAGTCACACTCCTTTGCTGGACCCCAATCGTCGTTCATTCTCAGGCTGAGCTGTGCTTTGGTGCCTTTATCTCGCTCTCTTTTGAATAGATAGCCTTGACGGCTTCAGCTCTTGGTGTCATGTCTTCGCTCTCTTCACTCTCCATCATCCTTCTCGCTGCTCTCGCAAATGCCAAACCACACCCTCAGGGCCGCTACGGCGGTGGCCATCCACACTACAGCGTTCAACAGCCCAGCGTCACCAGTACCCTCGTACAGAACGGCATCTACCCCGTCACCACCCCGGCTACCAGCGTCCTCGAGGTAAATAACCCTCAAGCCTCTGCTGGCGTAGGCAGCGCGGCCTCCATCTCCGGCGGTATCAACACCAGTCCTGCATCCGTCCAGTCCGCCAACCCGCAACCATCTAACACGGGCGGCTCCTCTTCTCCCGCAGGTCTCCCTGCAGGCTGCTTCACGATCAACGGCATCGGCGTCGGCTGGGACTCCGACGCTAACCCTGCCACCTTGGCCAAATCCATCAGCTCCACAGCGGGCCCCTGCACGTACGGCCATTTCGCGCAGATGACTTCTGGGACCACGATGCCGGACTCGGACATCCAGTCTGGCGCCGCTGCCGCTGCCGCAGCCAAGGCGATCTATGTCATTTCCCTCAAGCCCGGGTCTGTGAATTTCGCCCAGGTTTCTACCGATGCGGTGGCAAAGTCGATGAGCACCTTGTCCAGCATGATGGGCGGCGGGGAGGTGTGGTTGAGGCTGGCCCACGAGATGAATTGGTACAGCAAGACGGGGGAGTATGTCGGCACCTCGGACAGCTTCAAGACCATGTGGCAAGGGGTCGCGAGCAAGGTGGATCGCAGCAAGGTCAAGATGTACTGGTGCCCCAACCCGCCGTCCAGCACGGGGGACACGGTCGCGACACTCAACCAGAAGTGGTACCCCGGCGATGAGAGCGTCGATGTCGTCGGCCTGGACGCGTATGGGCAGGGTACGAACCCGACGTTTCAGGACAGCGTGCCCGATGACTTCTGCAGTCAGTATGGGGACAAGATGGTCCACGTGGGTGAAGCGGGCTGGTTGGGAGGCGGCACCGATGATCAGAAGGCCCAGTGGCTGGGCCAGGTGAGTGGGGCTGCGGCCAAGCAGGGGTGTTCCAACTATGCTGGATTCATGTGGTTCGAGTATGATAAGGCCGGGACTGGTGATGCCAATGGTGATTATACTGTTGCCAGTGGGAGCGGATCTGGGATCGCTGCCAAGGTGTTGGGATGAATTTGGGCTTGTTGGATTTGCAGGATTTCTTGGGCATTTTAGAACTATCACTGGTTAGGATTATCTCTCATAGTAATGACAAGAGCTTGAAGCTTTCATCTGTCGACATGGGAATTGCTGTGTACTGGAAAATATTCATTGCTTTGACAAGAACATGATAGATACACAGAAAGACAAGACCACTGAAAAACATCGTAGGTACTGGAGCAAGCCCTTTCAACGCCCTCACAGCAGATCCCGCTTCACAAACTCTTCCCTCAACGTCTTCCCCAAGCTAGCCGGACTCCTCTCGACAACGACACCAGCGCTCTCCAGCGCCGAGATCTTACTGTCCGCCCCACCCTTCCCACCACTCACAATCGCCCCAGCATGACCCATCCTCCTCCCCGGCGGCGCCGAGATACCCGCAATGAAACTCACAGCCGGCTTATTCTGCGTATTGTGCTCCCTCAAGAAATCCGCCGCGTCCTCCTCGGCACTGCCCCCAATCTCCCCAATCATGATGATCCCATCCGTCTCCTCATCCTCCAAGAACACCTTCAAGCAATCGATGAAATTCGTCCCGCTGAACGGATCCCCCCCGATCCCCACCACCAGGCTCTGGCCCAGCCCTTCCTGCGTGGTCTGGTTGACGGCCTCGTACGTCAGCGTGCCCGACCGCGAGACGATCCCGATCCGGCCCCGCTTGTGGATGAAGCCGGGCATGATCCCGATCTTGCACTGCCCTGGGGCGATGATGCCAGGGCAGTTCGGGCCCACGAGCCGGGTCTTAGATTGCGTTTTTAAGAGAGAGGTCAGGCGGACCATGTCGTGCTGGGGGATCCCCTCGGTGATGCAGACGACGAGGGGGATTTCGGCGGTGATGGCTTCTTCGATGCCGGCGGCGGCGACGGGGGGTCTTTTTCACAGTTGACTTCAAAGGGTGCCCAACTTTTTGGCTTTGCCATTGGAGGAAAAGGRGGGGGGGGGAGGGGATAAATACTCACGGGACAAAGATGGCTGAGGCGGTCGCGCCGGTTTCTTTGACGGCATCGCCGACGGAGGCGAAGACGGGCTTGCCTAGGTGTGTCTCACCGGCTTTCTTGGGGTTGGTGCCGCCGACGACATTGGTTCCTTGAATTTTCTTGTGTTAGACAGCTGCTGCTGCTGCTTGCTGCGGTAGGAAACTCCTTTGAAGAGCTAGTAGGATATATATACCATAGTCAATTGCTTGTTGAGCATGAAAGCTATTTGAAAGTCAGCTCCCCCAAGTCCAATTGGTAAAATGAGAAATAATTCTACCTCCCCTGCTTCCCCGTGAAGCCCTGATAGATCACCTTGGTGTCGTTGTTAATGCGGAGATTCTCTGCCGTCGCTGCGTAGCCCGAGGTCGCTGTCGAGTACCTCTGCCTCCTGGCAGCGGCCTGTAGCAGGCTCGTGGAACGTCGACCGAGTGCCTGCATCGCTGCAAGAGAGCGATCTGGCCGTGAAAAGGAGGTTGGAAAGCTTGTAGCTGCAGGATGAATGCAGGATGCTCTTCAAGCTGCGGAAGCTTTGGCAACGGCCGCCAAGTTGCCCCCGCCAAAACACCTCGCTTGGGGGGCCACTTGGTATTCACTCCACAATTCGATCCTTTCTGACATAGGATACTAGCATCAATCTTTCTTACAGGGCGGTTCTTCTTATGATTTGGCTCGAGTATCATCGCTATGGCGACAGAAACACTAATTAACCCGGTGGCGACCAAGGTCAAGCTACCTAAAGGGCATAAGCTCCCACCAGAGAATGAGCGCTTCATGCGGGCCTGCTCAGACATAGCTTCTGCCCTTATCCAAGACTATGAATCCCAGCAGGATGATGGCGCCCCCAAGAAAGACCTCAACCTCAATTCTCTGCGCGGCCAAATGGCCAAGAAACATCGTCTATCGAATCAACCGGCACTCACGGCCATCATCGCAGCCGTGCCGGAGCACTACAAGAAGTACATCTTGCCCAAGCTGATCGCCAAACCGATTCGAACGTCGTCGGGGATAGCAGTAGTGGCTGTGATGTGCAAGCCCCATCGCTGCCCTCATATTGCCTATACTGGGAATATCTGCGTTTACTGTCCGGGTGGCCCGGATTCCGATTTTGAATACTCCACCCAGTCATACACGGGCTATGAGCCCACTTCGATGCGTGCGATCAGGGCAAGATACGATCCGTACGAGCAAGCCAGAGGCCGGGTGGATCAAATCAAGAGTCTAGGCCACAGCGTGGATAAAGTCGAGTACATCATCATGGGAGGCACCTTCATGTCGCTTTCGGAGGACTACCGGAACGAATTCATCTCGCAGCTACACAATGCTTTGAGCGGGTACTCCGGGACTAATGTTGATGAGTGTGTGGAGGCAGGTGAAATGAGTACCATCAAATGCGTGGGCATCACCATCGAGACGAGGCCGGATTACTGCCTGGATCCGCATCTCAGTGCAATGTTACGGTATGGTTGCACCAGGCTGGAGATAGGGGTACAGTCCCTCTATGAAGATGTCGCTCGGGACACAAATAGGGGTCACACCGTGGCAGCGGTCGCGGAAACCTTCAAGCTCGCCAAAGATGCAGGCTTCAAGGTGGTCAGCCATATGATGCCCGATCTTCCCAATGTCGGCATGGAGCGTGATCTCGATCAGTTTCGAGAATACTTCGAGAATCCTGATTTCCGGACCGATGGCCTGAAAATCTACCCGACCCTCGTCATTCGCGGAACAGGTCTGTACGAACTGTGGCGGACGGGACGCTACAAGAATTACACCCCTAACGCTCTCATCGATCTCGTTGCCCGAATTCTAGCCCTCGTGCCGCCATGGACGCGGATCTATCGGGTCCAGCGCGATATTCCCATGCCTCTGGTAACCTCCGGCGTCGAGAATGGCAATCTTCGTGAGCTGGCTCTCAGCCGAATGAAGGATTTTGGCACCACCTGCCGGGACGTGCGCACTCGAGAAGTCGGTATCAACGAGGTGAAGAACAAGATCCGGCCTTCGCAGGTCGAGCTCGTTAGGCGCGACTATGTGGCCAACGGCGGGTGGGAGACCTTCCTGGCCTACGAGGATCCCAAGCAGGATATTCTGATCGCCCTGCTCCGATTGAGGAAGTGCAGTGACACTCATACCTTTCGGCCTGAGCTGAAGGGACAGCCGACAAGCTTGGTACGGGAATTGCACGTCTATGGCTCGGCCGTACCGGTGCACGCCCGGGACCCTCGCAAGTTTCAACATCAAGGGTATGGAACGCTGCTGATGGAAGAGGCGGAGAGAATTGCACGGGATGAGCATAGGAGCGACAAGATCGCTGTCATTTCTGGAATTGGAGTCAGAAGCTATTACGCCAAGCTGGGCTACCATTTGGAAGGACCTTACATGGTCAAGGCATTAGACAAGACGCCTGATGAGCTTTATGAAGAGGAGGAGGAGGAGGATCTTGATGCTGATGATGATGATGGTACAACGTATTAGAACACGGATGTTCCGATTGATGCATTTCCCTGACATTTAGCAAGGCGCTCGGGGGTCATTTGCATACAAAGGAGAAACACAAGATACCCCGGGGGATAGACCACACAAAATATTGAAAATCCCGTCATTCCGTTCTCTTGTTTCACGAGTATCAATCATGGTATACAGTTCCCCACCCGCGCTCTTCTGCTCAGCAACCAAACAATAATGATGATATTTCCTCGAAACCCCCCCCCCTTCAACGCCTAAGCAAATCCAAATAATCTTCTTCTTCTTCCAAGCCCATTCGCTGCTTCCCTTTGCATCAATTCAGACTTATCGCCCCCTTCTTGCTCTGCCTCACATGCAGCAACGCCTGCAAGCCGCAAAACACCAGGAACACCGCATACACCACCACTGCCGCGAACACGGATCCGGCGACCGCCTTGCCGTTGGGCGGGTCCTCGGTCGAGCCGACCATTGTGTGATGTTCTGCCTGTTGGGATGGGTAAGGGATGGTGTTAGCCTTCAAATCTCATCTTTCTAGACCGCAGAGCAAGTGGATGGGAAGAGCATAGGGTTGGGGGGGCTGAGTTGGGTTTGGGAGGCCCTTACCTTGAAGAGCCCGCCGATGATGGAGAGGATGATGATGGCCGCGACGGAGACGACGATGCTATAGTCCCATACGCATCAGCTCTTATCACATCATACGTTAAGTGCGATGGAGCGTACCAGCTCCATGCGTTGAACGCTGATACGACCGGCTTCATTTTTGGAGATGATTGTGGATGTTGTTGATGGGGGGGAAGGGTATGGTGGGATGACTTTGCCCAAAAATGGGAGATCGAGACGTGGAGGATTCGGGGCAGACTATGTGAGGAGCTGCTTTCTTTGAGAGATACGGTGGTCTTGTTGGATACTGGATATGACGATAGCAAGATACACGCGGGTATCTGGAGAGCGGACGTTTGATGTCTTGGCAGCTGGCACGTGATCTCGAGACTTCGATGACGCCAAGGCTGACCGTATGGGGGAAGTATCAAGAGTATGTCTTCTAGCCACTCAATGCAAGTCAGCATAGCAGCACAAGGTCGTTAATCCGGCATGATGCAAGGAAATAACGAAGCTTTCGGGCAGAGAACCCTCATAGCTTTCACATTGGACTAACCATTGGAGATGCCTGACATGTTCCTTTAGAGCAGTGCCCCATTCCAACTGGTTCCTGATTGCGCACAACCTTGTTTAGGGGTCTCCAATTTATGGGTACCTTGATATCCAAGGACTCCGGCATCTTGTTGTGTGTTGAGAGAGATCGTCACGCTTGCTTTACAGCATCTGCCTGAACCACGGACGACCTAAGATAGCAGTGGAGGCCTGAGCTTCCTGCATGCTCAGCCTCTTTTAACCTCATTGGCTCCTCGACCCTGCTCCTGTCGTTCGTGGCGAGATTCCCTTCAAAATACTTGGTGATCCTGCGGCATCCTTAATCCTGCGAAAAATGCGCCTCAAGGCCATGTCATGCTGAAGTGGTCTGGAGCACGGCTTGTTGAATAGGCCTCCTTGAGAAGGAATCCTCCCAAAATCCGGCGGATTGAACCATCTTCAGGCCAAGAGCGCAGACTTCAGTATCTTGCAACATCATCTAGATTGATCTCATGAGCTATATCAGAGGCGGCCTCCTATTCTGATCTCACCTGTTATATCTGCGAGCATCTGCTTAGGAATTGTTTGCCTGACAAAGCCTTTGCTGTTGCTGGATAGCAATCGTATTGTTGTCTTTTGCTCCATGAGTTCGCTCGATGTATATATAGGTATATAATGGCCACGCAAGAGCAACGAGCGCAAAATTATCCAAATGTAAGTGCCTTCCCTCACCATGAAGACCCCATGCTGAACCTAGCAGGTCTCAAATGCTGTTACAGTGGACGGAAAAGGTCCAGGTAAGGCATACCGCTTTGGTCGCTCGTTTTCTCATATGTAGCCATTTCAGCTTGATATCTGACCAAATCACAGCAACGAATGGCATCAAAAATCGACAAACGTGACGAGATCCTCAAGATTCTCGAAGCTCATCAGCATCTATATCTGGAGCCAAAGTCCTTCACGCCCCTTTTGAGCGAACTTTTGAAGGAGGATGCGCCTGACCTAATGGCAGAGTGGGAGAATTATCTCGTGGAGCTGTATCGTGCGAACTCTGGACGATGCTCTTCGGACCAGCCACTAGCACAAGTTACTGACGAAGTATTGACAGCTCAGGAAGCATGGGTGGAGATGCTTTGGTCTCGTGGCGAGCCTCCCTATCGGCTCGCAAGATCAATTCTGGTGGTTGAATGGTACAAGAGAGTGCTGGTAAGCAGGAATTTTCGTATTGGCTATTGCAGCGACTTGCATACCACTCATACGTGATCTATAGCAAGAGTTCGACACGCGTTTCCACCTTCTTTTAGCAATCCATGGTGGTGTAAGCCAGATGGGGCTCTCCGGAGATCTGCCCAGCAATTTCTACAACAAGGTGACTCAACAGCTGTCGGAGCCAGCGCCTGATCTAGTGAAGCAAGTCGAACGAATACTGCCACCTCGAATGCTGGAGCGGGATTCTAATCCACAAGGTGATGTGCAGAGGCAGCCGGTAGGATGATCCCAGGGATCAGAGAACCCCAGATGATAGAGGCTCAGACAAGAAGACAATTCTTAGCCCTGATCGATGCTTAGCGAAGACCACACGGAGAGACTTGCCTACTCACATTAGGGTCCAGCAGCCCAATCTTTGTTCCACTTCACACAGTCCTGAAACTTCACACCTTGCCCGCCAAAGATGTCCAGGGCACTTCCAATCGTCAAGTCAACTTTGCCGTCACTTAGCCACTTCACTTTATCAAGGTCTTCGATTGTCGTTGCTCCTCCGGCATAGGTTACAGGAAGATTCGTCCATTCCGCCAAGTTCTTGACTAAGTCCTCATCAATGCCGTTTTGGAGACCTTCGTTGTCCGCAGCATGCACAAGGAATTCTGAGCAGGCGGTTTCAAAGATCCTAAAAGTGGCTGCGGGGTTGCGTCAGCATGCAAAATCTCTTCTATCTTTGACGTGGTAAGAGTTACTCCGGTTGAGCTCCATGTTGGTCAGGGTCTGCCATTTGTCCGTGGCAATGATCCATTTGTTCCCTTGCTTACGGCAACTGAGATCGATAACCAATTTCCTCTTGTCGCAATCTAAAGCTCTCAAGATGCCGTGCATGCGGTATACATCGAACCTTCCATGTGGAAAGATGTACGAGGTTACGATAACCTTGTACACTCTTTTTCAGCTCGACGCCCATGGCTTAAGGCTTGAGATGGAATCTTACCTTCTCCGCGCCAAGCTCAATCCATTGGGCAGCATTACCCTCATCGATACCGCCTCCGATTTGCAATTTCTTTGGCCATGCTGCCAAGGCTTCCTTAGCAGCCTTCTCGTTTCCAGGACCCAGCATGATAACGTGACCGCCCTTCAGGTCATGTTGTTTGTAGAGTTCAGCGAAATGACTCGAAGGGAATGGCGAGACATGGTTCGTTGTCGGTTCAGAAGAGTCCTCTTTGAGAGTACCTCCCACGATCTGCTTGACTTCACCTGCGTGCAAATCGATGCACGGGCGGAATTTAGTCATCCTGAGCGGATGGTAGATATTGGCTGTCGTTCGAGTAGATTGAGTAAAGACCCTTCTAGGTCGGATGTTATGGCAAGTAGACTTTTCGAATGTATCACAAGATCTGCATATCTTGAGTCATATGTTGTTGTCTTCATGTAGACTAGGAGCAACACAGAAGACTCAATTGATAATATTCGATGATCACGTGATCTTGAATCCCCTGCGAATAACTTCGCGGCTTGCAGATCCCCTTTCACTTATGGATCCACATGTCTACGAATTCCAATAATGGCGCCCCTACTCGGGAAGAGGAAAAGGCGACTACAGCTAGACGACGGTAGTGAAGAGATCTCGGCCAAGGAGCTGGATTCACAAGTGGACGACTACTCAGCGTTGTTCAGGCAATATTTCGAGGCCAATTTCGAATCTCTACCCACTTTACAGCTTTCAGGGCCCTCCAACGTAATCGATGCCTCAAAAGACGCCAATGCTGATGACCAAACCGACTGGGAGGGGCTTTCAGACGAGGATGACGGTCTTGCAAAGGTCATTGATTACTCTGCTCCTAAAAATGGAGAGTCAGGATTATCGCGAGATGAGTTCAAAGCCTTCATGGTAGTGCAAACCCTTCCTTTAATCATGACTTCCCTATTAAAGACCTACTCTAGACATCAAAACCCCCCCGAGCAGAAGACTCTGCAGCTACTGGCCCGAGTTCCAATGTGAAAGTGCCAACTGACAAAGACGACAACGAAACCGACGCCGCCAACCTGAAAAAGGATCTGGCCCTACAGCGCCTTCTCAAAGAGTCCCACCTCCTTGAGGATCGCTCCTCCCTGGAGGTCAGCGGAAAAGGCCGCCACAAAGCGCTCGACCTCCGCCTCCAGGACCTGGGCTCCAAATCCTCCGTCTACGCGCAGCAGAAAATGCCCATCGCTCAAAGGAAAGGGATCATTGCGAAAGCTGCAGAGCGCGAGAACGCTCGTCGCCGCGAGGCTCTGGAAAACGGTATCGTCCTGGAGAAAGCTGGACAGGGCAGGAAGAAGACTGAGGTCAAGAAGAAGAGGGAGAGAGGGGTGGGAGGACCTAGTGTGGGCAAGTTCCGCGGTGGCACGCTGAGCTTGAGCAAGAAGGATGTCGCTCAGATACAGGGGCCTAAGAAGCGAGAGAGAGCCAAAAGGTAGTCGAGGGTGACGCGGGTGTTTTAAAGCGTCCCCAAACGCCCTTCAAGATTCCAATTCTTCCAATGAATATGGACTGGCACACTCATGGGCTCCCACGTCCCCTGCGATGTCTCGATCGCTGGCAGGAAATTCGGGAAGCACACGTTGGCTTTTCAATGTAGGTCCTAGAATGATTCAACTTCGCATCGTTCTTGGCTATAAAGCTAACCGCACGATTAGACATACACGTTGACTCTGACATGCTGCCGCTTTTCAGCAGCTAAAACTTATGTGATCGATACGAGGTCGGCCTGCCTGGTTTGTTGGACACTTTGTGGCACTTGCCGATGTTACGGGGCTGCCCACGCTCTATGTGTCTCAAAAAATTGGGATGGTAAACGCACAGAGCAACGAAAAGCGCGCGAGCACCCGTGAGGTCCGCTCGGGCGAACAGCCTGCTGATACGCAGCAAGAGCTACCACTGGAGCCATTCGAGCCACAGGATCCCTCGCATTGCACAACAATACTTTCGCTCTCCCGACTACCGCAAGGCAGCTCTACAAAAATCTGGTGACGATCCCCGCGCTTTCGATCCCACCAGAACGGCCGACATCCGACATCGTCGAAGCTCGACCTGCTTCACTAGCCCACCGCATTCTTCCGACACCGCGAGCGATATTCTCCTATGCAGGCCCGAGACCAAGGTACGATCGAGCAAATACGGAAACAAGCAACGACGATCATGCACGACCGTTCGAGGACTCTCGCGATCCTTGGTTGGTCTAAAAGAGCTTGCATAGGTATATTTGGGGAAACAGTTGGTGCGGGTATCTCGGCCGCGTTTCAGGACGGCGATCAAACCGTGACAGGCCGTGCTCTAACCTGTGTGAGGTGCCTTGAGAGCTTCTAGAAGACTAGAATGCCTCTCAAATTGGGATGTGTGCAAATACAAAACTGACGAAATGTGATGCCCTCACGGCGGTCTATATTGCTGCTAAGAATAGTCCAAGGGGCTGAATTCATTGTTGTTTGGCCGTGGACACCAGGAAATGGCTACACACCCCGAACAAGGCATGGTTACTACCATACATCAGGCTTTCTACGATTTTGCGTTACCGTACTTGCTTGAGAGCAATTCGCGCCCCTATCAGAGATTGTCTCTGTCGGCTGCTGAGCTGGCGATTGTGGTTTCATAAAATATATCGATGGATCTCATCCCGCTCCCCACACAAGCTGACCAATCGGAAAATTGTCACGAGTCTACAAGGTCTAGAAAACATGATCATCAGAAGCAGATGGCGCAAGTTGAAGTCTACAAGCCAGTCCTTACGAACGTTGAGCAATGGCCTGTGCTTGTGGGGTCAGACATGATATTCTGGCATTCGTCATTTGAGTTCCGATGACTCGCCTTGCCACCTGTCGCAAACCATCATGTGGCCGCCGTTTCCTGCAATCGCTACTCAATATCGTTGCTGAGTCTGGAGTGAGATATGAGAACCACGAAACTGGCGTGCGCATCCAAAATGCGCCAGATTCAACGTGGTGGTACAGAGGTACCGAGCAAAGTTTCCAGAAGCCACAAGACTGACATGACGGTAAAAGCGGGTGATGAAGAGCTTTCCAGACTTCTGAGACGTTGGTTTTGCACTTTCTGCTGCCGAGGAATTAAAGGCAGCAAATTGGCTAGTGTTTCATGCCCGAGGCCACCGGGATGTGCGATGCGTGACTGGCCGTACGTAGCCGTAAGCGGTTAGGATGCTAAGTTTAGATGGAAATCCCGACGTCGAACCAATTAATCACCTGCCTTGCGCCGCTCCTTCGTTTTTGCGTGCCGCCCAGCTCTTCTTCATGTCAGCTAACCTATCGAGCATCTGCCGAGTGAGGCATGGATGAAGTAGCAGAGATGAATGTGCCGTATTGCTGGCATGAGATAGCTTTTGCCCTGCCACAACCAGGCGAATCTCAAGTCTCGACCCCCACCCAAACTAAAGAGCAGGGGATGTGCGAACGACGATGTTTTTGCGAGCCGTCAATCGATTTGTTAAAATAGATTGAGAAGTCAAGGAAAGCAATGATCAATGCTACGAATGCGCATGCCGCCGGACCCTCGTTGGCTAACCGATGCACACTGGCATGCACCTGCTCGCCCTCGGAAAGCATGCTGGCTTCTCTTTGCCATATCTGCTGTGCCCTCTCTGACTGAGCGCAATCACGATGAATAAAGCTCCAATTTCGGATCCTCACGGTCCCAGCCCTTGCCCGGCATTACCGTTGTACAACTGACGGTGAAGGGTCTGGGGCTATATAGATGTTCATATGCAGCATCTGACAAACCTGTCGGCTGGCTAGGTATTTCTTGGGTGCGTAGGATCAATCGCAGCAACGAGAAGTCGCCGGGCAAATTTGCAATCGTATGGTAGAGAGCCACCGATGAGAACAGTCTGATCGAAAGGTTGGACATCATCCACACAGGAACAGCAGCCAGCAGCCGAGCCGCCCAAGCTGGCCTCCATAAGGATTAGCCCGGGCACGACTTCGCCCCCGCTTGTCGGCGGTTCTTCTAACGAGACTATTTGGAGGCTACGGTGGCTACGAGGAGAGAAAATGGGACTAAAATCTGCAACTCTCAAGGATCCTACGCTCAAACAAGCCCAAAACCCCGTCTCACTCGCTCAAACCAACAAGAAACCTTGCCTCAGAATTTCCCTAACCTCCCACCGCCCACCCAATCCATCACCCACTCCACATATCGGTTTCTTCACCCTCTTAACAACCTCCTTGCCTTGACACGCAATTGCCCTTACCGCCGCGTCTTGACAGCTATTCAGGAGAGTGCCTGCCACTTTCGTCCATCAGGACACGCTGATACTTTCGGCCGTTGTGGCACCCGAATTCACTCCGCCCTTTTCCCTCTTTCTCCCTCCGAACCTCTCATCCATCTCACCAACCATTCTTTTTTAAGTCACTCGTTTCAGACATTCTTCTTCTGTAACTCCCACTTCCACCCTCGACAGGTATAGCGTTTTGAAACGTCCATATTGGGCTTTTCGGCCTCTGCAAGGCCTCTATTCTCTGCGCTCAAGGCTGGGAATTTGGAGCTTCACCTTATCTCAGGCTGGCCCTGAGCGCATCGATCGAGAACAGCAGATCCCAATAACCTCACATTCCGTGATCAGTGCATTTTCACAGAGGCCGGTCCTTCAAGTTTCACCACGCTCATTGAAAGTAGTGAATGCCATCGGTCTAACAAGTCTCCTCCGACTGCGCACCACGCCTGGCCTGTACAACACTGACGACATCTGATCGCCGCCTCTTAAAACTGACACATCCCCTTCGAGGTCGCGTTCTCTTTTTCCTCATTCTCTAACAGGACTCAAACTGTTTAATGTGAGATGAGTGTCTCAATGTATACCCAGAACAACAACGCGGCCATGGCCCCTCCACAGAAGCCCGAGACCTTTATGCTGTCGGATACCGCGCAGCAGAATCTCCCCCAAGATGCTCAGGTCGCTCTACAGCAAGTGGACAACCGTAAGTCTCTTTCCCTGTCTCATCTTGGGTTGAGCATAGCCTCTTCTGGTCTTATCATCAATCGTGATATTGGTTGATAGGAATTACTGACAAGGGGACCAGTCAAATACTTTTTGATCTCTGCCCCTGTCGATTGGACACGGGATCAGTATATCCGACGTTTCTTGTTGCCCACGGGCGAATACGTCTCATGCGTTCTATGGTAAATCCTCTTCCGAAGCTCACCCTGGCGTCTTTGGAGATGGGCATATGCTGACGTTCCACAGGAACACCCTTTTCCACATCTCTGGTACAGACATTGTCCGCTGCCTTTCCTTCCGCTTTCAAGCTTTCGGTCGACCCGTCAAGAATGCAAAGAAGTTCGAAGAGGGCATCTTCTCAGATTTGCGTAACCTCAAGTCTGGCACAGATGCTTCCCTCGAGGAACCGAAGAGCGCCTTCCTGGACTTCATGTACAAGAACAATTGCATTCGCACCCAAAAAAAGCAGAAGGTTTTCTATTGGTACAGTGTACCACATGACCGCCTTTTCCTGGACGCTCTGGAACGAGACCTCAAGCGAGAAAAGATGAACCAAGAGGCAACGACCTCTGCCCAAGCAGAGCCAGCACTGTCGTTCGAGTTCGATTCTTCTCAATCCCTGTTCGAACAGCTCACCAAGGCCCAGCAAGCCAATACATCTTCTTTCTCAGCTAATGCTAGCTCCGCATATTCCGAATCGACATCACCTGTGCTACAAGCTGTGGACTCGATGCCTCCGCCCCAGATGCCGCAACAACTTCCGACCGTATCTGAAGATGACATTCCTACAACCATGGGTGCATATGCCCATAGCTCGATGGCACCGTCGGCCGCCAACAGTTACGTGAAGAGGGAGAGCGACTACGCGCAGCTGCAGTACGATCGAAATGGTATTCCCTTGTCTCGCATTCATCAGCGGCATACTTCTATGCCAACCTACATGGAGTATTCCCCAGCGCCATCCTTCGTCTCATCACAGGGCGAGTACGCTGGCTATGGCAATCGTGATCTCTCCTTCGAGCCAGTCACCCCTCCTCAGAATCACCATGCTATGGCCGCTGAACCAGCATACATTGCAAACGAGGATACCGGTCTCTACTCCGCAATTCCGGATGTCAATTCGTCTCAGAACTTCAATTCCATCATGCAGCTTCCGCCGTCCAATATTTCTGGCGGCCAATACACCGGGAGTCGAAACTATGGGACAAGCAACGTCTACTCGGTCATTGAAGGCTCCCCAACGTACAAACAGAGAAGACGTCGATCATCCATTCCTCACAACACAGCCAATGGCCACACCAATCACGCACCTCACCGAGCTAGCGACTTGCGAAGATCCGTCTCGCTATCCGTTGGGCCTGGTGAGAATGACGATGGAGAGGAGGATACATCCCCTTCCGTCCCTAGCGGCTATGCAAACATGGTCTCGCAACAGCGAGACATGCTTGAGCACTTGTCACGCCAAGGTACACCGCAAGAGCCTATGAGCAGTCAGGAGACCCTTCAAGGCGATGCAGCGTCCCAGTCATTCCAGCCTCAGGATCAGTATCACGCGTACCCAAATGACAGTTTGGCAGTACATACGAACAGTGTCAGCCCCGCAACGAGCCGCGGGGGTGAACGACCTGGTGCTGTCCGCCGAGCGCGGAGCGCCACCCTCATGGAACTCGGGCCTTATCCCCAGAAGAATCACTCCTGCCCAATCCCGACATGCGGACGATTGTTCAAGCGATTAGAGCATCTCAAACGGCACGTTCGCACGCATACCCAAGAGCGGCCTTACGTATGCCCACATTGCAGTAAAGCCTTCTCACGGTCGGACAATCTCGCGCAGTACGTGTCCTCGATCTGCAGCCTGCGTAGTGAGCACTTGCTAACATGTATCGTAGGCATCGTCGAACTCACGAAGCACGTGCTGATGGGGAGATGGGCGGCTATACTGACGAAGACTTCGAAGCCGAGGAAAATGAATTCGGCACGCTGGAGGAAGAAAGCCCGCAGTCAGACAATGGCAGCCATTTCATGACAAATCCGATGTCACACATGACAGCAAATGCCATGCACCTGCCCTCCAACTCAATGCATGCTCACAGCATGAATGGAAATGGCACTATGGGCGCTCCCATGATGGGAGGTGGCATGGTCGTCAGCCAGCCCATCTGAACGTGGCCGAATGCTTGCGTGCCTACTCAAAAACCCCAAAAAAGACAAAAACATTGCAGATGGCTCACGAAAGATAGACTGCGAGATGCATTACGAAGCGGACCATGGCTTTGCTCTACCCGACGAGTGCCAATGAGCCTAGTGATGGATGCAATATGGGATGTCCAAGGGCTCACGCCTTGGACAAACCTTTTCTTACCTATCTGGAGGCGCCAAGTCTCATCACGAAAGACGAATCTTCTATTTTGCTCAACTTGCATTCCGAGCTTATTCGATCAAATCAACATCAGCACTGGCGTTCGGAGGCGTCGAGATCACCTCACTGCTGCCGCTCAGCTGAATAGACTTACTTTACCATGCTACGGCATATGGTGAAAAGGCATACGAGCGACCAGGTTACACGATCTCTGACAATTTCTTCTTTCTTCACGCTGGACTTGAGGAGGGCTGAAAGGGGGCGCTTGTGATCGGATCAAACATCTTGCTGTACAGAGTGGCTTTAGATGTTGCAATATCCTGCAGGTGCTACGAGCTTGCGACATTTCAATGTGAAAAGAAGGAGGAGATGAATTCTGGCTTTGGAGTGGCTATGTACAATGAGTGTGCCATGTGCTTGCGAGCTTACCACGGAGGCAGAGAACGGTTATCAAGAAGCACTCCATCAAGACGCAACAGCCTCAATTAGCTCTAGCTTTCCAATCAAATGAGAAACATCAGTGCATTTCTCCCTTTGCGTTTCTAAACAGTTCAACAACATTATCAGAGAGGCAGTGACCAGATCTAGAATGGCCTACGTCTGCGACATCTCGCATGCCCTTGAATGCAAGCCAGAAGATAAGCATCAAAGAAGAGGACCTCCACAGACTAGTAGATACCTACGCTTGATATCTTGGCCCCATTAGGAAGTCCGGTGGTCTATTTCACTAGGCTAGGGAAACGACCGAAGAAAATGTCTTGCAGTTGCAGATCAGCATTCGCCCCTCTATTTTTGTTGGATCTCCGACTCCTGTGCCCGACCACTCGATCTACTAATAACGGTGTCCACGATGGTCGAGAACGTCTCCACCTCTGCAGACGACTTTACTTGCAGAAATAATACCAGTGGATCCCAACGGATGGATGTACAGCCAGATTGATCTACACCCAATGAAAAGGAGAGACAGTGACGGTCGTCATATGTTCCACCTCGATCACGAAAACAAGCTTCTCTACCCTTCCGCCACATTCTTTCGGACCTGTATCCTGACAGCCTTGGATTAAACACCATCCGTAGGCCCATCGCCGGAGCATGGCCCACCCTTTCTCTGCACGCCTATTCGTACCTGGGAGTACCTGACTAGCACCTCGACCGGTCCGCTAAGCTGGAAGAGGCTGCTCATCATGGCACCACCAACTAGACCCTCGTCCACTCACGACCGCAGCTCCCTCTCCCAGCTACCTCTGCCTTTCTGCATGCCAACGTGAGCGCCTATTCGACATTCTTCTCCTGATCATCGCCCGCCCATTCTCGCCTCTGTGGGAAGGTAGGTCCGAAGGCAGCTTTATCTTCTCGCTCCTTCCAATCGTGCCCTGCCTGGGAGCGCTCGGCGAGTCAGGATCCAAGGGGCAGGTGTAACCTGTATTGACCTATTTTGGACGTATGTGCCTCTGATGCTGCTGTGCATAAAATGACGCTGTTGCCCACTCATCCTGCGATCTGTATCCTGATTCTATCTCTTTGCCTTTAAGAATATTCATACTTCCTTCACTTGCGAGCAAAGATGCGTCTTTCAATCCACTTCGCTGCAGCCCTTGTGACTCTCGCGTCCTTCGTTGCTGCATCCCCTGTTCCGAATGATGCACCCAAGGACAAGAGATCCTTCGTTGAGAGGGACGGTACCAATTACACAGTCTTCGAACATGCTGCTACAGGGGCGAAGATGGAGTTCGTCACGAACTCTGGCATCTGTGAGGTGAGTGATTTGCGGAGGGAAGGAAATTCCTCGTCGAAGAGTGATCTAGGACCCCTGTCTGCCGGGGCAGTATCGAGAGGACGGCTATTGACTCTCACATCTTGATCTAGACAACTCCAGGCGTCAACCAATACTCCGGATATCTGTCTGTGGGCACAAACATGAACATGTATGTCGTCCAGCTCATTGGCGCCACAATATCTCCAATTGACGTCTTGGCAGGTGGTTCTGGTTTTTCGAGTCCCGTAACAGCCCAACGACCGCTCCCCTTGCAACATGGTTCAACGGTGGACCTGGCTGCTCGAGCATGATCGGCTTATTCCAGGAGAACGGGCCGTGTCATTTCACTGGAGGGGCCTCTACGCCGTCCCTAAACCCCAATTCATTCAATCAATTCGCCAACATGCTGTACATCGACCAACCGATCGGCACCGGGTTCTCCTACGGCGACGATGAGGTCACTTCCACCGTCACTGCCGCTCCCTACGTCTGGACCCTCATCCAAGCCTTCTACACCCAATTCCCCCAATACGAGAACCGCAACTTCGGCATCTTCACCGAATCCTACGGCGGCCACTACGGCCCCGAGTTCGCCGACTACTTCGAATCCCAAAACGCCAAAGTCTCCTCGGGTTCCGTCAAGGGCGAGCCGATCAAGCTGATCGCGCTGGGCATCAACAACGGCTGGTTCGACGCGACCCTGCAGGAGAAAGCCTACGTGGACTTCTCCTACTCCAACTCCTACAAACCCCTCATCACGGCCGCGCAGCACAGCTCCTACCTGTCCGCCTACAGCTCTAACTGCGCCCCCGCGCTCGCGAAGTGCCACTCCTCGGGCTCCAACGCCGACTGCACCGCCTCGGACAACGCCTGCTACAACGCCATCGAAGGGCCATTGTCGGCCTCGAAAGCCAACGGCGGCGACGCGGCCTACGACTTCGACGTCTACGACATCCGCGCCCCGAGCAACGACCCCAACCCGCCCGAGACCTACGCCACCTACCTGACCAACGCCGCCGTCGTCAAGGCCATCGGTGCCAAATCCACCTACTCCGAGTGCCCCAACGGGCCCTACCAGAAATTCGCCTCCACGGGCGACAACTCGCGCTCCTTCCTCAGTCAGCTCTCCGACGTGGTCAAATCGGGCGTGCAGACGGTGGTCTGGGCAGGCGACGCCGATTGGATCTGCAATTGGTTCGGCGGGCAAGCCGCCGCGGAGGCCGTGGTGTATGATGGACAATCGGCCTTTCAAGCGCAGTCCCTGGCGCCGTATAATGTGGGCGGGAAGCAAGGGGGCACGTTCAAGCAGCAGGGGAAATTGGGGTTCTTGCGCGTGTTCGGCGCGGGGCATGAGGTCCCCTTCTATACCCCCGAGTTGGCGTTGCAGGTGTTTAGGCAGACGATGAGTCAGGCGCCTTTGAGCTCGACGTGATGGTGATAGTGAAGATGTCAGAGGAAGGGGGGAAACGGGGGGGGGSGGTGGTGGTGGTGGAGTGAGGCAGGATGGAGGAGGAAGAGGAAGGTAATGATGATGACGATGTGGATGATGGGCTTGGGCGGGCGGCGTTTTGATGGGCCAATTGGATGTTTGGCAGACAATAACCACTTTTCGTATTGTGAATGTATCACACAGCTTTGATATGCTTCGATTCATTTGATCTTGCCTGGAGCTGTGCTGGGCATGCGTGGGCAGCTCCCTCTGAGAGAGGAAGTCTATCTTGTGGGGATGGCATATAGCATTGTATCATGACCAGAGCATTGACTAATCCCTGTGCCAATGGAATGATACGAATCCGATTGCATGTTCAAAGACGCCGGCTATGCATGCAGTGGACCATCACCTAAACGGGTAAAAGAAAAGCATACTCTTCGTCGCTGTAATATGACGCTTCATTCAGCTATCAAAGACATTCATGCAATAAAAAAACGCTCGATGGTAAACCGCAGAGCCCAACGCCCATTGCTCGCCTTCCATCAATCACCTCTATTCCTCCTCATCATCGCTCATGCCGCCCACACTCCCGCTACCGCCACCATTGCCATTACCACCAGCAGCGCCATTGGCCATGCCATTCGCACCACCGCCGTTACCGTCTCGATTGAAGGTCAACTTCAGCTTCGTGCCGCCGTTATTGTTGTTGTTGAGGGTGTTCATGCCCGCGCCGCCGGGCATCGGGGTTCCCCTGCTCGATGAGACGGCGGCGGTGGAGCGGCCGTCTGCGGGCGTGAGGGGGTCGAAGTCCTGCCATTCCGGGTAGGAGGAGGTTTCCTCCGCCAGCTTGCGGATGCAATGGTTCTGCATGAGGAGGTGGGGGTTAGCAAAAAGGGCATTACTCATCATTTGAGGAAGGTGATAGGAGTTGGGATATGGGAAGGAGAGAGGCTCAAGGGGGGGAAAAGGGGACTGGGCTTACCTCGATTTCATTGGCATCCTGATACAGCAGACTCCCGTCATCGTTGTAGGTCCTCGCGTTGTTGCACAGCAGCCGGATATCGCTGACGTATTCTTTGAGACTCTGATACTCCTTCTTGTTGATCTTCTTCTCAATCTGTTCGATACAGATGGGTTCCTTAATGATGATGTAGTAGTCTGGGTAAGCAGCTCTCGGCACCGGCTTGAGGAAGGGGTCAATGAGATCCCTCGTTGAACCATCCTCGCCCTCTTCTTGCAATTCTTGCAGAGCTTCGAAGTTATTGTTAAGAATTTTCTGCAGATTGGCGCGGTCCTTGTGACCCAGCGATTCGTGAACTTTGAACGGCCGCCCAATGCCAGGTCGCTTGGCCTTCTTCGGAATCGGCTCGTCCTCGACGTCCTCATCCGCCTTGCGCTTTGCGCCCGTCGACTTACGATTTCTCTTCTTGGAGGTAGGGGCTATGGAGCTTTCCCGCGATGGCTCGGCTGAACTCTCATACCCACCGCGTCGATCGGCTTTGGCATTCCGCCTGGCTTTGCGCGCGTCCTTTCTCGCAATGGCATCCTCAATCGTGTCCTCATCGTTGTCAACGGCTTCGAGCCATTGCTCTTCGGTGAGACCGTCATCGTATTTCACGCGCGTCCTCTCTCGGGCACCGCGGCCCACTATCTCCTCAATCTCTCCGGCACCAGGGTTATCTTCTTGCATGTAAATATCAGGAAGCTCATCCTCTCCAAGTAATCGCGGTATTTGAGTAGGGCCGGGTCCATAAGTATTGTTTGCTAGTCGCTCTGCATCCATTTGCTCGAACATGATCTTTTCATCATCTGTGCGGGCCATGATTATATTCAGATCGTCGTCATTCATTTCTTCCTGATCAGCCAACTCTTCCTGGGCCTCTGCAGTATCGAGCAGTGTCCTCAACATTGCGTCTCGCTCCTCATTCGTGGATTTGTTGTCGAACCTGCCGGCTTGAATGACTTTGCCATCCATGTCCAGTTTATACTGAGCACGTTCCAGGATCTTCTCCTCCACAGAATTAGAACTAATGAGGCGTAGGATGCGAACTTCATTCTTCTGGCCAATCCGATGGGCGCGATCCTGGGCTTGTAGATCCTGGTGCGGATTCCAATCGGAGTCATAAATGATGACGGTGTCAGCTGTCTGAAGGTTCAGTCCCAGACCTCCGGCGCGTGTTGATAGCAAGAAACAGAAGTATGGAGAACCTGGCCTGTTGAATTCGGTTAACAACTCGGACCTGTCGTCTGACTTGGTTGATCCGTCCAGTCTCAGGTATTTGGTATTGGAGAGCCGTAGGAAGTCCTCCATGATGTTCATGATCTGAGTCATTTGGAAGAAGATCAACACTCGGTGTCCCGATGCTTGGAACTTGGGCAAGATGCGCTGCAGAAGCTCGAACTTTCCAGCGGTCCGCCACAAGAGGTCGTTGTTGGTTTTACTTGGGTTCATCTGATCCTCGACCTGTTCAAAAACGAAGGGGTGATTGCAGACTTTCCTCAGCTGCATGAGCATGTTGCTGAGGCCACGGATGCCCGTCTTGCCGCCCTTGCCATCGCTGACAGAGATCTTATTGAATGTGAGGAGTTGGTGATAGATTTTGGCCTGTAGTGCAGAAAAGCGACATTTGATGACCCTCTCCTGCTTATCGGGCAAGTCCTTCTCCACGTCTTTCTTGAGACGGCGCAGCAAGAAAGGCCTGAGAACCTTGTGCAGACGCCGAATCACGAGCAGCTGTTCTTCTTCCGTCAGCTCCATCTTGTCTTGGCCTCCGGTATTTGCGAAAGGTGTATTGAACCACTCATCAAAGGACTTTACAGATTTGAAGATGTTGGGGAGAACGAAGTTGAGCAAAGCCCACAGCTCCGGCAGATTGTTTTGCAACGGGGTGCCGGTTAGGATGAGTCGATAACGGGAAGTGTAGTATTGCGTCAAGCACATGCTAAGTTTTGACCCAGCATTCTTCATGCGATGGCCTTCATCGACGATCATATGAATCCACTTGATCCTGGCAAGCACGGGGCGATCTTTTATGATGTACTCGTACGTCGTGAGCAAGACATCGAATTGACCGTATCGAATCTGGTTCTGCTGTGTCTTGCGGGCCAGAGGTGGTCCCTTGTACACGATTCTCCTCAATGAGGGTGCCCACTTCTCGAATTCGACGTTCCAATTCGTCAAGGTGCTGAGAGGAACAATCACCAAGAAGGGACCAACACCGCCGCGGTCTACCTTGAATTCTTTGAGGTAGGTCAACAAGGATATCGTCTGGATGGTCTTGCCCAGGCCCATCTCATCTGCCAAGATACCGTTCAGATTATTGTTGAAGAGCGATACCATCCACTGGAGACCTTTGATCTGGTATTCCTTCAATTGACCTCCAACCAGTAGGCTCGGCTGTTTGGATACTTCCTCTTTGACACGATGGGCGACTTCATAGTAGTCGACCTTAGGCGAGCCGTCCTCATCCTCCTCGCTATCGCTCAGCTCCTCCGGTGTCGCATTTTGATATCTCTCGACTGCCCCCCGCTGTTGCTCTTTCACCGATGCGGCCAACTGGTTCAAGAAGCCATCGGTCTGCTTGAGCAGGTGAGAGATACGGGAATCTTTGGCTTGGCCGAGCAATTTGAGGTAGGTCTCTTCATCGTCGTTCTTCAAAGCTTGAAGACGCTGTTTCGCGGTGCGCTCCACCCGCTTCTGCTCTTCTTTCTCAATGTTTTGGTGGGTTGTCAGCATGAGCCGGCCAAGCTTCTGCTGTCGCTGCCTTTGCGCTTCGGCGGCCTTTTGGATTTCCCGACCATGTTCCATGACGGCATGAAGGTGATTCATCTGCTTCTGCTTCTCGTTGTTCTCACATTGATCCCGTTGTTGCTTCTCCAGCTTCTCGGTGATGCGAGCTTCCCGAAGAGAGGTCTTCTTCTGTCGCCTGTACACGGCTCGGTTGGCAGTTTGCGCAAGATTGTTGTAGTGGATGAGATCCTTATGCACCTGCTGCCGCAGGGCTCGCTGTTTCGGTAGCAGACATAGCATTTTGTACTCTATCAGTGCACGGCGTTTCATGGAATCATCATAACCCGGAGCGTCCATCTTGGCAGTGTCCCAGACATTGAGATTGGCTGGGAGTTGCTCAAGTTCTGCTTTCCTAGCTTGAATGCGATTATATGCAATGCGATCGCGCTCCTCTCGTACACGCTCCATGTCGACCGAAGGGAGCCCGTTAGGTCCATGTAACATCAACTTCCTGTCCATCATACGGGCTGCGATATCTCTTCGTCGATTGCGTCGAAAGCCCTCCACGTCAACGCCTGGTGGCATCAGACTGTTGATCTGTAAACGATTCGATCGAACTCCGTGATCTGCATAGCTTATGGCTGTCCTGATGTATCCATACGGCGAGTATGTTTTGTCGTACATGTGCCTTGGGTCCTTTGGCTGCTGCTCCTTCTTGTTTGTCTTATTCGTCTTCTCCGAGATGACTGCCTCGGCCTCCTCTATGCGGTCAGCCGAGAAAATCCCCTTCCTCTTGGAACGGGATTTGAATAGCTGCTGTTGCATTGCCTCGGGCAGTGGTGTATCTTTCTGGAGTAATTTGAAAGCCCACATGTGTGATCGGAGTTGTTTCATGTCCTCTTCATTCAAGCCGACGTTGGCGACGGCAGTCTGTTTCTGTGTCGCGCTGCTCGCATCGGTTCCGTCGACAGATGGCACATCGCTCATAGCATTAGGTGTGGGAGGGTTTACTGGCAGGGCGGTAGAGGGTGCATTAGTTGTATCATGGGGAGCGCCTGGGATGCGGTTGTCAGCGTGGAACTTTCGATTTCAGATGTACGACTCACCGTTGATGCCGTTGGATTGAGTTGCAGCTTGCTGTTGTTGCTGTTGGCGTGCGAGTAGTTGCTGCTGCTGTTGCTGCTGCGATTGAACTTGTCCCATTCGATTACGTTGTTGCTGCTGAATTAATAGCAAGGTATGTTTCGTCTTGAGGAACTCGGGATCATTTTCGGGCACTTGATGGTCTTTCATCCGCTTGAACTTCTGCAGAGAGGTCAGCGATCCGAACAGCTAAAGGACCGTTGCGAACATTGTGTTGGAATGCACGAACCTCGAATGTCGCCTTGGCGTCTTCTTGCGACATGCTGGCAGGGAGGGCGGATGGTCCCTGGGGCATCGGGGGGGCTGATTGGACTGAAGCCATCGTGAGTGTGGCTAATTGTCTTGTGTCGCAAGGCTTGTGTTGGGGTGGATCTGATCAGGGAGTCCGGCGCAAACGTTCGATGGAAGGAATTATCCCCTGGAGGAAAAGGCGGTGTCAAGGGAAGGTGTCAGAGGAGTGGGCAAAAGTGATGTCGGGAAGTGGGAAGCCACCCTCGGACGCGTCCCAAAAGACGTGACAAGGGTGGTTTGAGATACCAGCGGAGTTTGCTGATGGCGGGAGCAGCGGAAACGGTCGTCTTATTATCGAGGGGTGGAAAGGTGGAATTTGTAAGGCGTGTGATGAATTAGTTCCAAAACCAACCATCCGATCGCAGTTCTGGCAGCCTGCTCGGCGTTCGGCGTATCATTATTCCGAAGCCCACCACGGCTAGTACTGAATATGAATACGTCCGAGGGTTCGAGGTCCGAGGGTCCGTATCGACGCATCCACCACATCCAACACTGTGTGCAGGAGAACAGTGCTGTACATACTCTAGTGCTGATGTGCATGAACATTGGATGAGATTGGCCCTTGTGTTAGATCGAAGTGTTATTATGGAGCTATGCTATCTATGCTAGCAACACTATGAACCCATCAATGGGCCAACAAGCAAGGGCTGATCTCAGTGATCGCCGGTATCGTGTAAATTGCAACGCAACGCCATGAGAAACCTCTCGATCCTTTTCCACACCTGATGCGCTTCTCAAGGTAGATCGCCCGTGCCACCCGAACGTCCAGTTGATGCAATACCCCTTTTCCAGCGCCATGCAAGATATCTGAGAGCTGATGAAGGAACGAGCGTCCGTAATTCTGGAAGTGCTTCCTTGGCGATCGTACCTTGCTTTGCTAGCCCTGTGCACTGTTCGGACAATGTAATGAATGACAAAAGAAAAGCATGGGCAGTCATATGTTGTGTGACCGGCCTATTTGTCATTGGCGAGAAGAAATGAATGCGTGTAAGGAGTGATAGTAGGGAGAGAAACACGAACGTTTCACTACCCAATCCTAGTGATAGGTGTAGGCTTTTCCAGCAAGTCCTTGGTTCCGAGGCTATCCGTGATCCATAGATACTGCGCCGTATCCGAGTGCTTCGATTGTGACCAGCAGGGCTCGGCAGTCGATTGGCAGCGACGCCTATCTCCGTCCATGATGAGTCACCAGCGTCGTCTACTGATATTTCGCCCTCTCCGCTAATACAGCAGGGGTTTGTGATTAGAGGGAGGAGGTGGTGGTGGCTTCTTGCTTCGTGGGGGTGGTGGCGGTGGAGGTACCTTCTTGCCGTTGCGAGCAGGGTTCAGATTCGAGTAGCTAGGGTTGCGGGACATGACGCTGCCAAGTGAGGTTGCTGGGGATGCTGATCGCTCCTTGTAAGGTCGCTCGGGACTGTCATACAATGCCGACGAGTCCGACCCATCTCCGAAGACGTCCTGGTTTTCATTGCGATTGGTCATGGGTCGAAGACGATCACGTTGGCTTTGGACAGTGACATTGTCGCTCGGCACCCGTGACATAGGCTGGCTGACAAAGGGAGATACGTCGCGGTGTAGCTGCCTGGGCCCTTCAAAGGTTGATGCGCGCTGAGCGCCAGGACGAGTACTGTTGTCCAAGGCAAAGTTGTTTGATGCCGTGCGGGTCGCTTTGATGGTGGGACGGGCCACCGGCTTCGGTGCTGCAAATTCATCCTCATAATCGTCGTGACGAGAGGTCTTGCGTGAACACGCCTCGTCTTGGTGCGTGCTATAGCCAACGGTAAGCTGAAAGGAATATCTAATAGAAAAAGGGGGGCGGCTCACGGTTGAGGCCACTTCTCTTTGAGCAGCATGAGCGCTTCTTTGCAACGGTCGTGATATTTGAGCTCAGCATCCAAGAAAATTTGCAGATCCGCGATGCTGTCCGCCTCGGCTTCCTTGATATCGTCCATTCGCTGGCGGACCTCTATGACTGAGTACTCGTATTTCTCTTTTGCTGAGCGATGCTCTTCCTCGACCTTGAAGTCGTCCTTCTTGAGCTTGTCCATTTTGGCCGCAGCGGTATCGTAGGCTAGCCTACGACTTTCCAGTTTCTTGCGAGCAGCCTGGGTGCACGTCAGTGAATTTTCTCACGATCTGGCATTGCTCTGTCATACATTGTACTCTTTCATCTGGACATTGGACCTCTCAAGCGAATCAAGCCAGCTCGTTGATGCGTCCTGGACGTACGTTTCCTGGATACGCCCAATTCGCTCGTTGGTGGTGCCCAATCCTGTTTCTTATGAGAAAGGTCGTACATGAACGCGTTGAATGAAATACCTTGAAGACACTTTCCAAACACATTGTCGTCTTCGAAATCTTCACCATGCTTGACCATGATGGATCCGAGATTGGCTACTGGCAGGCTCTTTTCCTTATCGTCCCCTTCGTTGCGTTTGGAGAGGCTTTTGACATAAGCTGCCATTGACCTTTGCATCTTCTCAAAACCTGGATGTATGTCAGTCTACAAGTAAATATAGCATCTGGGGGTCAACAAACCATTTTGCCTCAGACCCATCTCGACCTCGAGACTCTTGAAGTCGTCAGAAGTGTCAGTCTTGACCTCTCCGCCCATCCGCTCCCCGGCCCATTGCTTGAAGCGACCGAGCTTCTTGTTGACATTCATATTGACATTCATGATGCCTAATTAGAGCTGTAATGGAGTATCAAAAGAATGGTAAGTTCGCTGTGCTGATTTTGCCCATGCGGAATGTAGCGAATGTATTAGGTTTCTACGGTGATTGGGTAAATTGGGTGCTGAGGAGCAGAGGAGTTGCCCTGGAATCCTGCCAGAAGAACCCGTTGAATCTTTCGGACGAACGATTGACAAGAATGGGTAGAAAAAGGAGACAGTGGCACTCCTTTTCTCTGATCACAGAGTCCTCCTTCCTTTGTTGAGACTGATACGAGACTACTAGAGTAGCCCAAAATAATCTTTGGCTTTCAAGGGTCTCCCCGCCAATTGCCAAAAATATCTAGCGGGCATTGGCAGGAACCACCCACTAACAATTCCCCGAAGCCCCCCTTTTTCCTCGTGACGAAACGTTCTTGAGACTGCTACTATTGACACGCGTAAGCTTTACGCGGCGGCTTGCATGCATAGAACGGATTTGCTGGGTTTCCTAAGTGATCACAGGTGTTCAATATCATGAAACGGCTTTGGTCAAAATACTGACAGGAGCTTGACAAAACGTGAGTTGAGGACTGTTTCATTGCCAGTCTAAAGCTAAGCCTGCTACTGATGAATCCTGTGACAGAACGGTCTCCCTTAATCCTTTGTCTTCTGGGTACCGCGCAACAGACCAGTTCTCCTGGCGGCAATGAGACCAGCCTTTTGACCTTGGGCGGCGAATCGTGATATGGTGGAAGCTTTACCAATATGTTGATGATTACCACCACCGTGAGGCTTGGGAAGGTAATACTCAGCATTCCGCAGCCTGGATTCGAGAATGAGCTGGTACTTACATGATCAACCGGGTTCATAGCAACACCACGGGTCTTGGGCCACGAATTGCGTTTTACAGCAAACTTGTGCTTGGCACGAGATGCCTCTGTCGACCATAGTCAGCTCCAGCACAGTCAAATCTCACGCTGAGAGCATTGATGGGCTTACTCAGGAGCGGCTTGTCCGTTCTTCCCCCACCAGCAACAATTCCGATCATGCCGCGGGCACTGCTTTTGATGACCTTCTTTGCCCCACTCGGGAGCTTGACTCTCGTCTTGCCCTCATCAGGATTGTGACCAATTACCGTAACGTAGTTGCCCGACGTTCTGCCCAGCACACCGCGATCGCCGCTCTGCTCCTCGACGTTGGTTACGACGGTTCCTTCGGGTACTGATCCCAAAGGCAGCACATTGCCGATAGTGAGAGCAGCTTTCTTGCCTGCGTAGATGAACTGGCCAGTGTACATGCCTTCGTTGGCTATGAAGGTCTCGGTGTGAAGCTTGAAACGGTATGGATCCCGGAAAGACACCTTTGCGAGAGGAGCCCCTCGTCCAGGGTCATGAATAATCTCTTTGACAACCCCACGAGTATAACCATGGCGTTCTGCGAAATCAAGTGTTCTGAATTGAGCTGGTGCCTTGTTCAGACGAGTATGAGCCGCTACGCCATCGTTAGTATCCTTCTTGAATTATCTTTTGTCTGACTGAAAAGGCGCATACTGAATATGGATCCACGACCCTTTCTCTGATTGCGAATGACACGACCCATGGTGGGAAGACTGCAAATTCAATGTCAGTGAATCCCAAGGCTGCTTTAGGTGTCTTTACGTACGAAGGCGCTGAATATCTCAGAAGATATCAATTGTTACTGCTGCCCAGCCAAAGTTGTGGTGATATTCGCTAGAACTAAGCAACGCTAGTCCACTTCAGCGCTAGTGCACATCCATCCAATTTACGACAACTCGTCCCCTTTCCCCAAGTTTCAACAGCCCAAACTCATTCGTTCCACCCAACGGATCGTATCTCCATCGAGTGCCCAGTAGCTTCAGACTGTTCATGTATATGGTGCACTCTTGGAGAATAGGACAGCTTACTGGTGCAACAAATTTAGATGACTAGCATTTGTGGCCTTTGAGCAGTCAGGCTCTCAGACCCTCAACACACATACTGATGATCATGACATGGTGCGAGGTAAGATAGGAAAGGATTCTCGAATGGTAATCTCCTTGTCTATGCGCGTGCAAAAATGTGTTTGGTCTCTACCCGTTAGAACAGGAATTGTAAGCGCAAAGGTTCTTGTGGGTTTTATATCCAAGTGACGGTAAAGGCTTTTTTTTGCAAAATTTACATGATCACGGCATGTTCTGTTGTAAATTGATTTACTGTTTTGGCCGCTTGCTGAGATTTGCGCTCGAGAGGCGTGAAGATCCTCCTCCCAAAATGCCCAGGAATCCCCTGCATGGCGAGCCTTGTGCTTCATTCCTGACAGCGGCCGTTGCAAGTAAAAGATGCTTTGCAAAATGATTCTGGAGTGGAGCTAGATTGACTCCCCATGCTTTTCCATTTTTCTTGGGTTAAGGAAATAACATCTGCGCGGTCGCAGTTTTGGTAGAAGCCGCCCCTGGCCGTTGGGCGACCGCTGGACCACATGGTCCCCTTTCGAAAACTTGCCCGCTTGCGAAAGACGACGTCTAAGTATTCTCGCAAACGACGGAAGCTCTCATGCTGGAAAAACAAGAACAGATCAAGTGTTCGTCATTCTGAGCTAGAGCCGTGCACGCTGCAGGCGCACTGTGATCGCGCCTGCAGTGAACAAGATCCTAGCCTGCTCGCACTGGAGTGATCACCAGCGCGGAGGACAACGAATGAGATGGCAAGGGATCAGCGACTAATCCACTGAGCAGTGCATCCATAAATGGATGCTCGACCAGAAGCATTAGGTTTCGACGACTTTGGCTTGCGAAGGACACCCAACCCACCAAGGAAGGACAGACACGATTGCTGATCATGGAAGGTCGCTATGACGGCGTGGGCACATTCCCTGGGGTTTAGGCTCAGCAGACGACAGCGGTAGACGATGTCGTGCAGCCCTGTGAAGGATGAGACAGACAACGTGATTGAATGATGGAAGGGCTCTAGAGTACTAGCACAGGATGGAACTAATGGAATGAAAACGGCGCTTGCAGAAAATACTTGTGGTGCCTGATCCGTCATCTGCTTTTCTTAATTTTCACACTTGCGTAGAACTAATAAATCCTACCCACACCACCCCCTTCAAGCAACAATGTCCTCTTCAGAACTCTCGGAGCTCACGTCCAATGTCTCGTCTGATGAGGAGAATCCAGTAGCCCCTCTCAATAAAGGGAAACTCGATCACTACTTTAAGAATGCCTCCAATGTTACACAAGCACCGCCAACGCTCAAAAAGAAGCGACCTCCCTCCCCTCCCCACGAGTATGTTATAGCAGACAATGCCGACATCGCTGTACGTAGATTCTACCTGTGTCATCTGAATTCTCCATTTGACGCGTCTATGAATCGCATCAATGGGTTGCTGACATCTCCAACATCCAGTTCATTTGCATGTTTCGATCCCGCTTCAGTGACGCCTTCCCAAAGTCACTCCCACATTTCGGACCTCAAGACATCGAGAATGGCGTCTCTGGTAGTCCCCCAGGGGAACAGGTGGAGAAGCTACTATGTGCGCTCTTGAGCTTGGTGCTCAATCGAAAAAAAGACATTGAGTACGCCTGTCCAACCCAGGCTCGTGCATGAGAGCCTGATAAGATCACGCTGTGCTCATGCTAATGTATTCGACTCGAACAGGAAAGGACATTATACGCGCGCTCTAGAGGAAGCAATCCACGCACATGCCAGCCAATGGCCCGCTGCATGGCAGGGCGGAAATCCTCTTCACGGAGGCGGCAGCTTTGATAACATGACGCCCGAGCAAAGGGTATTATACTAGAACGATTTGGCCATTATTCAACAGCTGACCGTTTGGGTCAGCTTACGTTAATGAAGACTTTGATCTTTTGGTCGCTGGAGTCCTCGGAGGCGATCAAAAACATCATCAAAGAGTCATACAAGCAGCAACGCCATGAAGACGACCTCAACCAACCTCTGTCGGTACAGGCGTGGGGCAGAGACGGAGACAAGCGCCGCTTCTGGCTTATCGAGGGACGCGACGATACACACTTCAGGCTCTACCGAGAAAGCAACCCAGCCTTGAAGCACGTTACATGGAGGAGTGTTGCAGGCAGCATTGAGGAGGTGAGGGCAGTCGCCGACAAGCTCGGCGAAGACAATTCACAGGCCTCGCGCCGCTTGCGTGAACGCATCATGAACGCGATACCCCGCTTCGAGGAGTCAGAAGAGGTCTGCCATAGCTCACAAGCCCCTAAAATACATATGACCCATTCGCTGACACTGAATAGAAACGCCGAAAACGAGATTATCGCCTTGCTCGACGAGCCCAATTCTCCCGTCCAGAACCCGGCTTCTCCCTCTATGAAGGTCGCACACGTGGGAAACGAATCAGATATACCTACTCGGATGAGGAAGGGGCCTCAGACTCAGCTCGAAAATCGAATCGCCAGTCCGGGGTATCGAGTCCAGCGGAAGTAGCAGGACCTACTTACACTGCCAGTGGGCGCCAGATACGTTCCAGATTGGGCGGCGCGTATGGAGAAACAAGATTGAGCGGGGACAAAGATGAATTAGGCTCGGGAGAGCTCTCCGATGCCCTTCCTCACGATGGAGAGCAAGTAAAAGTTGGAGGAAGGGGTCGGCCTCGAGGCGGCCACGTGAACGGCGTCAAGAGAACCACAAGAGCCAGCCATGATATCGGCTCGTCCGAAGAATCAGGGGGTGAGAGTGGGGAGACATCCAGTGGCCACGAATGGGACGGTGGAGACGACGACGATGCCGACGACGGAGGAGCAGATGATGAAGATGACAACGCCGACCTGGAGATGAGCGACGAAGAGGCTTCCGATGACGACGAAATGGATCACCTTCAGAAGAGTCTCGTCGTTCGTCTACGTTACGGCAAATCTCAGTCGGCTTCGCCTTCATCTCAAGAGCGGCTGAATGGATTATCAACTGATCCAGGAACAATTGGGCCTTCGCCATTGGGCAATTCACCTTCACTGGACGACCTCGATATCAAGGCACAGCTCAGGGACGGTGATGGTCGCGAGTCGGAACAACAAATTCAGGATGTCAAGATGGCAGATATCATGCCAGCGGCTGCTCGTTACTTGACGAGCAAAGATCATCCTGTCCCTGAAACAAATGCCGGAGAAACCAATGATCAGTCTCATCAAGGAAAACATGCCACATTCGCCCCAGCATATGAGCCCACGCTTTCGGATGCTCGTCCAGCGCAGCCCGTGGCGTCACCTTCTTGACTGAAGGTCAGGCTCTATACATTTTCATCAAGCAAAAACAGCGGTCCACCACATTGACCTATCTCTGAAGCTGATTGTAACACTAGGGGGTCCAGACGAGGAGTGCTTAGGTAGCTTTGTTGCAGCAGTCCACGGACACTTTGTTAGACATAGATAGAGTAGACTTTGTCTGTATGACTACCAAGCAGAATCTGTTCGGTCTTCTAGCAGTGATAGATACTGTGTTGATCTGAAACTACACTGAAGTCCATGCAGATCCATTGATGGGAGTCTCTCCAGTCTGCTGCTCTTCATTCTTTATGACCCAAGCGTTTCTGTGCTATTCTGTTCGAGGACTAGGTCTTTCTCAGCACCCCCCTGCCATACCTACTCAGGAGCCTCACTGGTCAACCGCTCAAGGCTTCGTCCTGCTTGCCTCACCCCATCACCGCCATCGACATGAATCCTCACCAACCACACGGCCACTCCCCAACTTCAACCTCTTTCAAGCCTATTCCCCCATCTCACAGCGGTCTCCCCTATCCACCTTCCTCACATCAATCCTTCCATCCTTCCAGGCCGAAAAAAATCCTATCCCCAAAACCAACCTCCTCACCCACTCCCAGCAGCAGCAGAAGAAGGAACATCCCAATTATTAACCCCCCACCACCACCTCCTGACCCTCGCCCCCACCCCCGCCCCCTGCATCTGAACCCCCCGATTCCAATACCGCCACCCCACCACCACCAGCGTCCAAGCCACCCCTTGCACCAGCGGCATCATCACCTGATCCCTCGCCGTGATCCACGCAATCTCCCATCTGCTATCCGTGTGCTTAATACTAGCTAGGTACGATTGCTCGAAGCGGAGGTCCGGGAGAGGGGGGATGTTGTTGGTGCGGCGGCGTGGGGTCGGGTGGATGGCGGAGAGGGGGATCGTGGATTGTTGCGACGAGGTGGGGGAGGAGGATGGGGAGGGGGCGACGTTGGGGGAGACGGGGAATTTTTTGGAGGCCGCGGTGGAGGGGTTGAGGTCGTGGTGGGGGGAGGGGGAGCGGTTGAGCGAGGCGGATTGGAGGGTGGAGGCGATGTCGAGGGGGAGATTGGACATTTTTGCGTGTGGTTCAATTGCTGAAAGGGTATGGGTGAAATAAATGGTTGTGGTTGGGGTTTTGGGAAGGGATAGTATCATAGATTTGATATTCAGAGAAAAAGGGGGGGTCAGTGAAAGCGTTTTGCGGCACGTGATCACACAGGTAAATAAATCTGACGGTCCCAAGCCAACAGCATTTCCTCTCATTCACTCATTCTGGACATCAATTCTTTGTAGGAAGAGCAAGGGTCGATTTTCGAAATCCACCTTCTCATCCTCTACCGGTGCTCCTAGATCGAAATTGGCGCCGTAGCTGGAAGAGCGGAGGCTGGGCTTCTGGCTGGCTGAGGAAGTGGAATTTTCCTTACCGACGGCCGCGACATAAGATGATGCTCGAGGGTTCCTACGAAGTCGCATACGATGCAATATGATACGATAGAAGACGAATGATGGACTCTCGTCTTGGGATCTGGTTTGTATAACAATTGCAGTGATCTAGACCTCAGCCTCCAGAGAGACATTCCGAGGGCAAATTTCCTTTGGAGCTCAATATCTTGAGTATGAATGGCTTTGCCTCAGTATTCCCTATCGCTCTGTTATTTCCCCTCTCTTGTCCTCCTATTGTTCATCATCCCGATTACCTCGCCATGCCTTTGGTGCTGCCTTCCAGACTTTCCCTCAGAGTATTCCAAATTTTCAGATAGCCTGAGGTAGGGGTTTGAACAACTGGAAACGGAGAAATGACTTGATCAAAGGAGCATACCCTCTGACTACATGTTTGGATTGGCAGTCAGAAAGTATTATTGGCCGCTGAGAATAGCTGGCCAAATCCGAACGTCGCTCGGGCCTTTCTGCAACCGCAATTGGCCTGTCTCAACAGCCTTGGGCGTCGATGAAAATGTCAACTGCGGACGTTTTCCCATGCTTCAAAATGGACCGACTTCGTGATAGGTGATTCTAGCAACCCGCTCATCACCGACTGAGCGACAACATCATTCATCATTACTATGTCGTCGCTCGGGGACTGATGATCGGATAACCAGCCTTTCTGCTTCTGGAAGCGGGTAACAAAAAAACGCCCCAAAAGCTACGGAAGTACAAGACAGGTGTTTCATACCTCTCTGCCTGCTCCTCATTTAAAGCTACATCGTCCCTAGTTTTTCAGACAAAGTTGCGTCGTTATGTGATCACTGCTGAGCACCTGCCGCAAACTCTTCCAAAGCAACCTCCAATTCCAAACTCACAAACACATGCGCTTGCTCCATGATAGTCTCCCATTTCACGCTCAACCCGCTCTTCTCCGCCATTCTCGCCCTCTTCCTCTTCTTCTCCATCATTACCTTCCAACCCTGGCACAATGACTCACAAAGCGTTTTCCACTCAGCCTCAGGCACCACCAAAGACCCAAAATGGCTTCTCGCCATCTTCCTGGGTCCATCCACCATCTCCCGCCGCATGGCTATTCGATCAACATGGGCCTCACGCTACCGAGACTCGGCTTGGGAATACCGCTTCATCCTCGGCAACTACAGCTCCAGCCCCTGGGCCCCTGCCATTGAGTTCGAGAATGCCACCCATGGAGACATTTGGGCGCTCGACGATTTCACGAACGAGAATCACGAGACGGCAAACCATATCAAGAACATGGAATTCTTCAAGTACATGGTGCAGCATCAGGGCAGCCGAGTGAAGCGGTACGACTTCGTCAGCAAAGTCGACGACGACAACTGGTTCAACATCCCTCCTTACTACGATGCCTTCATTGCCCCACGGCTGTCGGGTGGGGAGAAATACGACCCAGAGGCCCTTACCATGATTGGGCGGCCGATGGTCTGGGGTCAGCCGTACGCCTATGCCTCGGGCCTTCTCTACACCATGAGCTGGCCCTTGCTGGAACTCCTCGCCGCGAAATACAAAGCCAACCCTGGCACTGGTGAAAAGACCGAAGACGAGCTGATGGGGCATTACCTCTATGAAGAGCAAATCCAGCACAACTTCGTGCCGGTCGAGCTGGAGCAAGCGTGGGATATTGGGCTGGAGCATGTGGTAGACCACCAGACCATGCTGATCCACAAGATCAAGGACGATGCTCGGTTGTTGGAGGTGAGCACGATATTCGATGAGAAGGGGAGATGGAATGGCAAAAAGATCAACGGCTTGACGAGTTTCAATCGCACGATGAAGGAGGTGGTGGACCGGCTGGGCGAGCCGAGCGTGGAGGAGATGGAGCAGCTTGAGTTGGATTGGCAGAGTAGAGAATCGCAGGTCAACCCGTGGGAAAGTCTGGATTGGAGGTTGATCCAGGGTAAGATATCCATAGAGGATCGAGAGGAGATGGGGAGACTGTACCCACTGAATCTGCCTGGCAATAATGCAAGCACTGGGGTCATACCGCGGCCGCTGGGCATGGCGAAAAGGCCGGAAGAAAACTTCTAGGAGACAAGCCAAGAACACGAGTCTATAGGCAACAATTGAAATGCATTGAGTATTCCAATTGGCGTATCCAATTCCTACATATTGTTGAGCCGCCGAGGGTCGGTGACAGAGATACCCGCCGACCTCGAAAATTTGGGGTATCTAGCTTCGACGCTGTCCTTTGACTTTATAACGATCTTAGAAACATCCCAGAAAAGTTGGAAAGGGTGACAAACATAGGAAGATAGTGATGTTTGGAATTTTGAAGCATTTACGAACTTTTTGAAGTCAAGAACCGTGCCGATTTCGTGAAAGCAAAGCAAGAAAAACGGCTTTCTTGCTCTGATCTCTCCATAGCTGCCAAAGTGCTGGCCGAAAGGGGCAATTTTGCGCGAGTGAAAATCATTTGCTTTTCAACCTTGAGCTTCACAGCTAGACCGCTGTATATCACAGAGTAAACCTACTGACCTTATACCGCCATCGCCAGCATGGCCGCT
This sequence comes from Ramalina peruviana, assembly GCA_001956345.1. Taxonomy (NCBI): domain Eukaryota; kingdom Fungi; phylum Ascomycota; class Lecanoromycetes; order Lecanorales; family Ramalinaceae; genus Ramalina; species Ramalina peruviana. The sequence goes on along the minus strand of MSTJ01000003.1, from coordinate 32,077 downwards.
CCACAGACGGCGCGCGCAACTCGGAGTCTTCTGGCAAATCCCAAACGGATATCCAGAGCCAAGGTCCCGCAATGCCTGTATCAATCTCGAAGCGCATCCACCTCCACCGAGACGACCGACCTTTCAGAAGACGTCGTCCCCGACACCTCCTTCCGGAACACCACCTCAGAAGAGCATATCAAATCTTTCAACCCGCTGGCAAGATCCCGACGGCGGAAGACTCAATTACCACCAAGTCGGTTCGTCCCACCCCTTTTCCCCCAAAATCCCCCCCTTTCATCCCCCCATCTCCACCGCCAACACCTCCGTTGCCTCACCCTCCCCTCTCCCCATTCTTTC